>WFKH01010211.1:43181119-43204270 GCA_016163765.1 Magallana hongkongensis
TCGCGTGCACAAAATTTGTGGAAAAAAAGAATAATAACTAGATACGATCTCGTTACGAGTAACGAGTAGGTCTTCCGTTCAATATGTTAAACGATACGATTAAAGTATTACTGAAATTTCAGAATTCTCAATCAACCCCTTTCCTTTCAGGTAATGTATACGATTGTCAATATCCTGTACAATGCTTAACAAAGTGTTTTGGTTTTTCACATACAGAACATTAAAGATTTAACATATTAGTGCCTCAAAATCCCTAATTATGTCATCAATGGGTGTGGCAATGAGTTTTACAAACTGATATTGTTACGATCAACAACTTTGCTTCTATAATGCATTACAAAATCTTTATCGTTTTTAAGTTATTTGTAATAAAGTTTACGAGTCTGTTGGCCCCTAATTTAAGGGGCCAGCCCCTTTTTCTTGACTTTATACAAAAGGTCTTATGAATACTTACATTTTTTGTTCTTACACCTATCTAAAATTGTTGTTCATTTTTGAGATACAAATGATTGAATATTTTAGGGGCCAGCCCTCTAGATCCTTAATGGGGACATACATTGGTTTTTTGATTAGTGGAATCGATTAGAATCATCTTTGTAAGCATTTTCTCTACTACAATGCCTAACAAAATATGTTTCCTTCTCTTGATATATTGCATCAAAGTTTAAGTACTTTGGCCCCTAAAAATCCCTAATTACGTAATATATGGGCGTGGCAATGATTTTTCCTGTTAGATATGGTTACGATCAACAACTTTGCTTCTATAATGCATTACGGAATCTTTATCGTTTTTAAGTTATTTGTAATACAGTTTACGAGTCTATTGGCCCCTAATTTAAGGGGCCAGCCCCCTTTTTTTTTATTTTATACGAAAGGTCTTATGAATACTTACATTTTTTGTTCTCACACCTATCCAAAATTGTTGTTCATTTTTGAGATACAAATAATTGAATATTTTAGGGGCCAGCCCTCTAAATCCTTAATGGGGACATACATTGGTGTTTTGATTAGTGGAATTGATTAGAATTATCAATTCAAGCATTTTCTCTTCTACAATGCCTAACAAAATATGTTTCTTTTTCTAGATATATTGCGTCAAAGTTTAAGTACTTTGGCCCCTAAAAATCCCTAATTATGTAATAAATGGGCGTGGCAATGATTCTTTCTGTTAGATATTGTTACGATCAACAACTTTGCTTCTATAACGCATTATAAAATCTTTATCGTTTTTAAGTTATTTGTAATAGACTTTACGAGTCTCTTGGCCCCTAATTTTAGGGGCCAGCCCCTTTTACTTGATTTTGTTGGAAAGAACTTTTGATTCTCTACTACATTTGTTCTATATGTCTTAACAAAATATCAACTAATAAAAAGATACAGATCAAAACGTATGAAAATTTTGAATGAAAATTCGTACCCAATTTTCGTGCTTAGGCGAGCTCCAAGAAATGGCGCCACTCGCGTAAAACAAATACATGCTGCACAACTTCAAACTATAGTCTACCTATCCTAAAAATTTCATAGTGATATCTCTGATAGTTTCTGAGTTTATAGCTGCACAAAATGAGTCGTCAAAAATTACAAAATGGCCGATAAATCGGTACCGGAAGTGACGACAAAAAAAATGAAAAATATGTATGAAGTTTAGATTACGTCCAATCATCTGTGAAAAAATGAGCGAGATCGGTCGAATAGTTTTCGAGAAATCGCGTGCACAAAATTTGGAAAAAAAAAAAAATAATAATAATAATAAGAAACAGTACGAAAACAATAAGGTCTTCCGTTGGAAACGGAAGACCTTAACTAGATACGATTTCGTTACGAGTTTTTTTTTCCTTTTCTTAGTTATGTTTTTTTTTCTACATAATTAAAGATTAATGATCAAAGCTTATAGTCCCCTGAATATCTCGAAAAACATTATTAATGAATAGGACAATGGTTTTTCAAACAATGTTATTGTTAGAATCAACAACTTTACTTCTAATTATAATTTTATTCTGAGGGCATTTAAACACGATTTAAATGAGTTTAAAAATGTTCAAAAATTTCATCCAATCAATTCGTGTAAAATGTCACCAGATGCAAAATTAGAAGCGCAACTTAGAAATCATGTTTTAAAATCGGTCTGACATGACTTTAACACCATTTAAATGATTTTAAAATTTTTCAAAAATTTTAATTTCATCCAATCAATTCGTGTAAGATGTCACCAGATGCAGCATTGCAAGCGCAACTTAGATATTATGTTTTAAAATAAGTCTGAGATCATTTTACCACGATTTAAATAATTTTAAAAAAATTCAAAAATTTAAATTTCATCCAATCAATTCGAAAAAAATATCTTCAGACGCAGTATTGCAAGCACAACATTGATATCATGTTTTAAAATCAGTCTGAGGTCATTTAAACACAATTTAAATAATTTTAATTTTTTTCAAAAATTTAAATTTCACCCAATCAATTTGCGTAAGATATCATCAGACGCAGAATTGCAAGCACAACTTAGATATCATGTTTTAAAATCGGTCTGAGGTCATTTTAACACGATTTAAATAATTTTAAAAAAATTCAAAAATTTAAATTTCATCCAATCAATCTCTGTAAGATGTCATCAGACGCAACATTGCAAGTGCAACCCAGATATCATGTTTTAAAATCGGTTTGACATCATTTTAATACGATTTAAATGATTTTAAAATTTTCAAAAAATTTAAATTTCATCCAATCTATTCGTGTAAAATATCATCAGATGCAGAATTGCTAGCACAACTTAGATATCATGTTTTAAAATCGGCCTGAAGTCATTTTAACACGATTTAAATGATTTAAAAATTTTCAAAAAATTTAAATTTTATCCAATCAATTTGTGTAAGATGTCATCAGATGCAGCACTGCAAGCGCAACTTAGATACTATGTTTTAAAATTGGTCTGACATCAATTTAACACAATTTAAATAATTTTAAAAAAATTCAAAAATTTAAATTTCATCTAATCAATCTGTGTAAGATGTCATCAGACGCAGCATTGCAAGTGCATCTTAGATATCATGTTTTAAAATTGGTTTGATGTCATTTTAACACGATTTAAATGAGTTTAAAAAATTTCACAAATTTAAATTTCATCCAATCAATTCGTGTAAGATGTCACGAGATGCAGAATTGGAAGCGCAACTTAGATATCATGTTTTAAAATCGGTCTGTCATCATTTTAACACGATTTAAATGATTTTAAAATTTTCAAAATATTTAAATTTCATCCAATCAATATGAAAATAATGTCATCAAATTCAGAATTATAGACACAACTTAAATATAACATTTTAAAATCAGTCTAAGCTGATTTTAACAAGATTTAAATGAATTTAAGTTTTTTTTAAATTTAGATTTCATTCAATCAATTCGAATAACTATGATGTCTCCGGACGCAGAATTGTAAGCGCAACTTAGATATTATGTTTTAAAAACGGTCTAAGTTAATATTAACAAGATTTAAATGAGTTTGAAATTTTTAATAGATTTTACGAGACTCGTGACCTCTAATTAAAAGAGGAAACCCATTTTTTTATTTCATTGGAAAGATCTTTTTATTCTTTACCACTTTTGTTATATATATCTTAACAAAATATCAACTGATAAAAAGATACAGACCAAAACGTACAAAAATTTTGATTAAAAAAAAGTACTCAAGTTTTGGACGCATGCGCGCTCCAAGAAATGGCGCCATTGGCGTAAAACAAAAACAATAGGCACAACTTCAGACTGTGGTCTAAGTTTCCTAAAAATTTCATAACTATATCTCTGATAGTTTCTGAGTTTATGCGTGCACAAAATTGGTCGTAAAAAAATTCAAAAAATTGGCCGTAAATCGGTACCGGAAGTGACGACAAAAAAATTTTCAAAACAAAATAAATTCAGGTCATGTTCAATCACCTGTGAAAAATGGTTGAGATCGGTCGAATAGTTTTCGAAAAATCGCGTGCATAAAATTTGGAAAAAATAATAATAATAATAAACAGTACGAAAACAATAAGGTCTTCCGTTGGAAACGGAAGACCTTAATAATAATAAGAAACAGTACGAATACAATAAGGTCTTCCGGTGGAAACGGAAGACCTAAATAATAATAGAGGAAAAGAAACAAAGCAATAACAATAAGGTCTTCCATTGGAAACGGAAGATGTTTAACTAGACGCTCGTTGCGAGCAACGAAAGGTCTTCCGTTTGATAGCAACATAAAGTAGACTATAGGGATAGTTGTTCTTTTCTATCATTTCTAAACACGTCATCAAATTCCAATTCACTTCTATAAGAATTTTAAAAGTCATATACATATACTTAAAATATACTTTAAAAAGTCGCTATTATTGTGATTTTTTTCTAAAATTAAATTGGAAATAAGTAAAATCTATCATTTCAAATATTAAATCAGAAATCTTAACACGATTAAGGACGAAAAAATATTCGGCACTCGGGAGCTGAGCTACGCGGACTCTCGCTTCAGGACTTTAGAGCCCAAAATCTTGAGAATGCGTGGATCGATTTGAAAACAAATTTTATATATTCGGAAGTTTTGAGAACGTCTCTGTCGAATATAAACATAAAAAATTAAAAAACAAAAAAATTAAGGTTTCTTATTTCCTTCCGGTGACGACCAGAAGTGTCGGCGGACTTTCGGATATGCGAGAGACACTGCGGCTGGAGATTCTCGACCACCACTGAAAACTTGAAAGTTTAATCTTTCAGATTTTTTTAGAAAAATATGCCAGAAACAAAAACATAAATTCTTTAATATCTCGGGACCGGAAGTAATGATCAAAAAAATGATCGACAGTTTTCTTACAAATTTTGTCTAGAGTAAGTTCTGTAAGTTTCATGAAAATCGGCCGAAGCGTTTTTGAGAAAACGTGACAGAAAAAAAATGTTGTGTGCATACAGTCATTGAGTTGGCGGCATTTCTTTAATGCCGGCAAGGCAACCCGGCGAGCTCTAATGCGGTCGTATATTTAATTTATTATATATTATTTATGATTTAATATTTGAAAGTGCTTCGGCGGCATGACTTTGATGCCGGCGATGCTACGAGCGTCTGAATTTAGTTAGCTGCTGACAAAAACAAGACTGTCACAAAGCAGGAAATTAACAGTTTTTTAACTGAGCTCTACTAAAAAGCAGCTATTATTTTGATTTATGATAAAATTAAAACAAAAAACATTAAAATCTATTATTTTAAAGATAAAATCGTTGAACAAAACGCAATTAAGAAAGAAAAAACATTCGGCACTCGGGGAACGAACCCGGGTCGCCTGGGCACAAGTCCACCACTCTAACGACTGAGCTACGCGGACACTCGCTTCAGAACTTTGGAGCCCAGAATCTCGAGAATTCGTGGATCGATTTTAAAACGGATTTCATATTCTGAAGTTTTGAAAGGGTCTCTATCGAGTAAAAAAAACATTAAAAAAAGTTGAAAAATGACTATTTTTTGTTTCCTTCCGGTGACGATCGGAAGTGTCGGTGGACGTTTGGATATGCGAAGGGCATTGCGGCTGGAGACTCTCTACCATCCCTGAAAATTTGAAAGTTTCACCTTTTATAATTTTTTAGAAAAATGAGCCACAAGCAAAAACATTAAATCCTTAATATCTCGGGACCGGAATTGACGATCAAAAAAATGTTACACTGTTTTCTTAAAAATTTTGTCTAGAGTAAGTTCTGAAAGTTTCATAAAAATCGGCTTAAGCGTTTTTGAGAAAACGTTACAGAAAAATAATAATAATAATAATAGAGTAAAAGAAACAAAGCAATAACAATAAGGTCTTCCTTTGAAAACGGAAGACCTTAATAATAACTAGACACGATCTCGTTGCGAGCAACGAGGAGGTCTTCCGCCCGACATTAGAAATTGAGATACATGTGTGATTTTGATTTTGCTATAAAACAGCTAAACTTAACTTAAAAATAGAGAAAAAAGGGATCCACATTATAAATATCAGAGAGTATTTTGTTTTATGTGTAAAATATTTGGTTAAAAAACTTGAGAGCCCTCTCAGTCCCTAATTTGAAGGGCCAGCCCCTTTTTCTTGACTTCATAAGAAAGCTCTTGTCATTTCAAATACATTTTGTTCAACAAGTGTTTAGAAATTATGCACCGTTTTCAAGAAATATGGAAAAGATCGTTTTAGGGGCCAACCCTGTAGCTCCTTTTAGGGACCGGATAACAAAGAAATTAAGGTTGCAAGTTCTTGAGCACGTTATTTTGCGCATCTTTCGTTCAGTATAGCTTTTCAGAATTTTCCTCCATTTTGAGATATTGAAGAAACAATTCTCGGATTTCTGGCCCCTTAAAATCCCTAATTACATAACAAAGGAATAAACGATTGCCATGTATAGGTCAATAACGTTATGATAAATATAATTGCTTCTATAACATATTACAAAATATTTCACAGTTAAAAGTTATCATTAAAAGACTTCAGAGCCCTCTCGGCCCCTAATTTGAAAGGCCAGCCCCTTTTTCTTGATGTCAGAAGAAAGCTCTTGTCAATTCAAACACATTTTGTTCAACAAGTGTTTAGAAATTATGTACCGTTTTCGAGATATCTGGAAAAGGTCGTTTTTTGGGCCGACCCCGTAACTCCTTTTAGGGACCTAATAACAAAGAAATTATGGTTGCATATTATTAACGCATTATTTTGAGCACCTTTTGTTCAATATTGCTTTTCAAAATTTTCCTCCATTTTGAGATATTGAGGATCAAAATTTCGGATTTCTGGCCCCTTAAAATCCCTAATTACGTAACAAAGGAGTAAATAATTGTCATGTATAGTTCAATGACGTTATGATGAACATAATTGCTTCTATAATGTATTATAAAATATTTCACAGTTAAAAGTTATAAGTAAAGGACTTTTTAGCCCTCTTGGCCCCTACTTTGAAGGGCCAGCCCCTTTTTCTTGATGTCATATGAAAGCTTTTTACTTTATAAAGTTTTTTTGTTCTACATGTTTTAACAAAATATTATCGACAAAAGAGATATTGAAAGAAAGCCACGAAAGTTTATGACGCTTTTTTAACCGTAATTTTCGAGCTCGGGCGAGCTTCGGCGCTTTTGGGCACAGGAAATGATATATACCACATGTCAGATCTACAACCTTTTGTCTACAATCCCTGAAAATTTGAACTCAATATCTTAAATCGTTTAAGAGTTTACCCCTGGACAAGCAGACCCTCTGAAAATCGTCAAATTCTAAATATCTCAAAACCGGAAGTGACATTATTATTAAAAAAATTTCCAATAAGGTTTAGATCATTATCTATCAGATCTTAAAGTTTCATGTAAATCGGTCGAGTAGTTTTAGAGAAATCGTGTACACAAAATTGGTTGGAAAAAAAACAAAAATAACTAGACACCATCTCGTTGCGAGCAACGAGGAGGTCTTCCGTCCAATTTTTAGAAGGTAAAATGACCTTGCTTTTTATCTTCGTTAACGAAACATATCTGGAAATTGGGTTAGGATCTAAAAGAGCTATGGCTAGATGACATTAGACCCTTCTTGATCCCTAATTTGAAGGATCACACAACGTATCACAAAATATTTCAAAATTAAAAGTTATTGATAAAAGACTTGAGCCCTCTCGGCCCCTAATTTGAAGGGCCAGCCCCTTTTTCTTGATGTAAAATTAAAGCTCTTGTCATTTTAAACACATTTGGTTCAAAAAGTGTTTACAAATAATGTACTGTTCTCGAGATAAATGGAAAAGATCGATTTAGGGGCCGACACTATAACTCCTTTTAGGGGCCGGATAACAAAGAAATTATGGTTGCATATCGTTAAACACATTATTTTGAGCATCTTTTGCTCAAAATTGCTTTTCAAAAATTTTCTTCATTTTGAGATATTGATGATCACAATTTTGGACTTCTGGCCCCCTAAAAATCCCTTATTACATAACAGATGAGCAAACACTGATCATGTATAGATAACCAGCGCTACGATGAACATAATTGCTTCTATAACATATCACAAAATATTTCACCGTTAAAAGTTATTAATAAAAGACTTAAGAGCCTTTTCGGCCCCTAATTTGAAGGGCCAGCCCCTTTTTCTTGATGTCAAATAAAAGCTCTTGTCATTTTAAACACATTTGATTCAATAAGTGTTTACAAATTTTGTACTGTTCTCGATATATCTGGATAAGATCGATTTAGGGGCCAACACTATAACTCCTTTTAGGGGCCGGATAACAAAGAAATTATGGTTGCATATCGTTAAACACATTATTTTGAGCATCTTTTGTTCAATATTGCTTTTCAAAATTTTCCTCCATTTTGAGATATTGAGGATCACAATTTTGGACTTCTGCCCCTAAAAATCCCTTATTACATAACAGAGGAGCAAACACTTATCATGTATAGATAACCTACGCTACGATAAACATAATTGCTTCTATAACATATCACAAAATATTTCACAGTTAAAAGTTATTAATAAAAGACTTAAGAGCCCTTTCGGCCCCTGATTTGAAGGGCCAGCCCCTTTTTCTTGATGTCAAATAAAAGCTCTTGTCATTTTAAACACATTTGGTTCAAAAAGTGTTTACAAATTATGTACTGTTCTCGAGATACCTGGAAAAGATCGATTTAGGGGCCAACGCTATAACTCCTTTTAGGGGCCGGATAACAAAGAAATTATGGTTGCATATCGTTAAACACATTATTTTGAGCATCTTTTGTTCAATATTGCTTTTCAAAATTTTCCTCCATTTTGAGATATTGAGGATCGAAATTTCTGACTTTTGGCCCCTTAAAATCCCTAATTACGTAACAAAGGAGTAAATAATTGTCATGTTTAGGTCAATGACATTTATATGAACATAATTGCTTCTATAATGTATTACAAAATATTTCACAGTTAAAAGTTATATCTAAAAGACTTTGGAGTCCTCTTGGCCCCTTATTTGAAGGGCCAGCCCTTTTTTCCTGATGTCATATGAAAGATCTTGACGTTATTAAGTTTTTTTTTGTTCTACATGTTTTGCCAAAATACTATCGAGAAAAAATATATTGAAAGAAAACCACCAAAATTCATGACGCTTTTTAAACCGTAATTTTCCAGCTAGGGCGAGCTTCAGCGCTTTTGGTCACATGTCAATGTATATACCACATGTCAGATCTACAACCTTTCGTCTACAATCCCTGAAAATTTGAACTCAATATCTTAAATCGTTTAGGAGTTTACCCCTGGACAAGCAGGCCCTCTGAAAATCGTTAAATTCTAAATATCTCAAAACCGGAAGTGACGTCGTCATTAAAAAAAAATTTCCAATAAGGTTCAGATCATTATCTATCATATCTGAAAGTTTCGTGTAAATCGCTCGAGTAGTTTCTGAGAAATCGCGTACACAAAATTTGTAAGAAAAAAAAAGAAAAATAATAATAACTAGACACGATCTCGTTGCGAGCAACGAGGAGGTCTTCCGTCCAATTTTTAGAAGGTAAATTGACATTACTTTTTATCTTCGTTAACGAAACATATCTGGAAATTGGGTTAGGATCTAAAAGAGCTATGACTAGATAACATTAGACCCTTCTTGATCCCTAATTTGAAGGATCACACAGCGTATCACAAAATATTTCAAAATTAAAAGTTATTAATAAAAGACTTGAGCCCTCTCGGCCCCTAATTTGAAGGGCAAGTCCCTTTTTCTGAATGTAAAATTAAAGCTCTTGTCATTTTAAACACATTTGATTCAATAAGTGTTTACAAATTCTGTACTGTTCTCGAGATAAATGGAAAAGATCGATTTAGGGGCCAACACTTTAACTCCTTTTAGGGGCCGGATAACAAAGAAATTACAGTTGCATATCGATAAACACATTATTTTGAGCGTCTTTTGCTCAATATTGCTTTTCAAAAATTTTCTTCATTTTGAGATATTGATGATCACAATTTTGGACTTCTGGCCCCTACAAATCCCTAATTACGTAACAAAGAGGTAAATAATTGTCATGTTTAGGTCAATGACGTTATGATGAACATAATTGCTTCTATAATGTATTAAAAAATATTTCACAGTTAAAAGTTATATCTTAAAGACTTTGGAGCCCTCTCGGCCCCTAATTTGAAGGGCCAGCCCCTTTTTCTTGATGTCATATGAAAGATCTTGACGTTATTAAGTTTTTTTGTTCTACATGTTTTGCCAAAATACTATCGAGAAAAAAGATATTGAAAGAAAACCACCAAAATTCATGACGCTTTTTAAACCGTAATTTTCGAGCTCGGGCGAGCTTCGGCGCTTTTGGACACAGGTCGATGTATATACCACATGTCAGATCTACAACCTTTCGTCTACAATCCCTAAAAGTTTGAACTCAATATCTTAAATCGTTTAGGAGTTTACCCCTGGACAAGCCGACCCTCTGAAAATCGCTAAATTGTTAAAATCTCAAAACCGGAAGTGACGTCATCTTAAAAAAAATTTCCAATAAGGTTCAGATCATTATCTATCATATCTGAAAGTTTCGTGTAAATCGCTCGAGTAGTTTCTGAGAAATCGCGTACACAAAATTTGTAAGAAAAAAAAAGAAAAATAATCATAACTAGACACGATCTCGTTGCGAGCAACGAGGAGGTCTTACGTTCGATTTTTAGAAGGTGAAAAGACATCATCGACTTTGATTTTCGACAAGAAAACATGATCTGGAAAAAGGAGTGAAGTACTAATGCTTTTCTGTTTCGCTTTTTATAAGTTCTCTTACGTTGCTTTTTTAGATACTTGCATTTCTCCTATCTGAGAAAGAAAAGATTAAACTGTTTACCTCTGACCCCTAAAACCCCTAATTAGATAACGCATAAGTAAACCATTACATTGTTAGAATATATAAGCGTTTTATACCTAATTTTGCTTTTATAACCTTTCACAAAATATCTCTCAGTAAACGGCTACAGATAAAAGACTATAAAGCCCTCTGGTCCCTTAATTTGTGGGGCCAGCTCCTTTTTCTTGATATCAAATAAAAGGTTATTCAATTTGAAACACAGTTTGTTAAACAAGTGTTTATAACCTTTTACAAAATTTCCCTCAGTAAAGGGCTATAGGTAAAAGACTTTAGAGCCCTATGATCTCCTAATAATAGGGGCCATTCCCTTTTTCTTGATATCAAATGAAAGGTCGTTTGATTCTTAACACGTTTTGTTCAAAAAGTGTTTAGAAATGTGTTACCGTTCTTGAGACATATGGGAAAGAACGTTTAAGGGGCCGATCCCTTATCTCTTTTAGGGGCCGTTTAACGAATTTTTGAAGATTGCATATTGTTAAGTACATCATTTTGTATATTATTGCTAATAAATCATGCAATGACATCTATAGCCAAAAAAATCATCCATTTTCATAAAATATACTACTTATGGTACAAAATCCACTCAAAATTACACTTAAATGAGAAATCTGAAAATACCATGTAGTCTTAAAGGTGGCACGGGACAGTTTTTTTTTATACAATTCATTGTAGCCAGGGAATGCGTGTCTTCAGAACTCTGTAACTAGAATTTCATCAGTTCCCATTCAGCACATATACCTTAAATTCACTTTTTATAAGGTCAATCACCACTTTCTGAAGATAATTACTAGTCAAAACCTGTAAAATTTTCTACATACTGGTTTTTATGAGATTTTGACCCTTTCACATTTTGCTAATTTTTCATGATTTTTCAGCTTTTTAGACCTCCCCCAGCTAATTCCCTGCAAAGGGTTGACCTTCCGTACCGTGTGCATGTTGCACCATCACATGTCAGAAACTTACCAGTGTATAGGTTACAACGTCCCATCCACCTTCTTTTCGTGTTATTTTACCTCCCGTCTGTAACTTGCAATTTCACTGTGTAAAGTCAACACAACAGTCATAGCCGCAGGTTTCGCATTTTACTTCTGATTCTCATGTACCTAACATATGGGGTCTACATATCGCATATCAATTTTAACAATTGACATCCCTCTAACTAATGATAATCATTAAAAATCATTTCATGAATTTTAGCAACACTCATAAGCCTTCAAGTACAGCAATTCTCAATTTTACAAAAATCCGAAACTGTCCCTTGCTACCTTAGATCATGACATAATCTTTATTAAATAACCCGTACGTAAAATGTAATCATATTAAATTAACCTGTACAGTAGCATTCCGTTTGGTATATCCAACACCGTTTTTATACAGTTGTTTTCATAATATATACTAATATAGAGTATTATTAAATCACAATATGCTAAACAAGAGTTTTCAAGTAAAAGGGCTGTTCACCATGCACGTGTGTAATGCCGATTTAAAAATAGAGTTGCCATATGGCCATATTTGAACGGTGGATATAGGGAAGGAGGGGGGTCATCGCAACCAACAAGTTGTTACATATTGTCTATTACGGAACTGTAAGTAATAATTGGTATTGAATTATCATCATTACCAAAGAATAATCAGTTTGAATTCAAATACACACTCATTCATATTCATATTGCTGGAATATTTACTGGTGGAACTAAATCGCCGTCAAGTCTGTGTGTTCATTCAATAGATATTTTTCAAAACACCCGATCCAAAGTATAATATAATTATGTAGTTGTTACAAAACATATGTCAAAAACGTCATTTGACCCCCTCCCCATAGATCTATGTCAATGGATGAGTTCATTGAATGATTCAAACCTCAGTCGTTGCGTGAATGGTAAAGCAGGACTTCGCGCTATAATATGTCCCATTCATAGTTTTGGCGCGCCGATTAGTGGACGAGTCCAAATTAGGCTCATGAGAATACTCCAGAGCACACCGTGTGTACGTAGCATCGGCGGGGAGGGGGGGGGGGCGGCTGCTACACCTACTTTTTTGCAGCAGGAACTTTTCTTAACTTTACAAAAAAAAAAAAAATTGGGTGATTTCCCCCCCCCCCCCCCCTCCACTTTTGATGGAGCATGTAATAAATCAATCTGAAAAAAGGAAATTCTAATTGAATTGAATTGGAATTACAACTAGGATTTTCTTACGTGATTTTGAGAATTCACCTTTTTTTTTCAATTGCTTGTCTGGATGTTTCGGATGAAGCTGCCCCTACACACTTTCAAAAACAATGTTGTATGTGCTTGAATATCCTTTCCTATTTCTTATGGGAAATGAAAATAATGCGAGGAACGAGGAGGTCTTCCGTGCGATATTTTCAAGAGAATATGACCTTGACTTTGATATTCGTCAACGAAACTTGATGTTAGAATGGGAGCAGATTCATAATGCCCTTCTACATCTATAGGGTGCTTTTCAAAATGTATCTCATTTTTGAGAATGAAAGGATCAAACTTTTGGGATTCTAGTACTTTAAAATGCTTAATTCTGTAACAATTAAGAAAACTTTTACGTTCATGGGTTAAAAAAATGCAAGATGAACATTTTTTCCTGCTATAGCAAATATCAAAATATTCCTTTGTCAAGACCTACGAATAAAAGACTTTAGACCCCTTTTAGTCCATAATTTAAGGGACCAGCCCCTTTTCTTAATATCAAATAAAAGATCATTTGATTTTCAACAGATTCTTATTTCTATATATATTTTTCCTTTTTTCTTTATATGTTAAGACTTCTTATGATATTAAACATATTTTGTTCAACAAGTGTTCAAAACTTCGTTACCGTTCTTGAGCTATCTGGGAAAGAACGTTTTAGGGGTTAACCCTTATATCCTTATTGGGGTCACATAAGGAAATCAGTTAATTGCTATGGAAGAAAGACTTCAAAGCTCTTTTGGCCCCTAAATTGAGGGGTCAGACCCTTTTTCTTGATATCAAATGAAAGGTCTTTTGATATTAAACATATTTTGTTCAATAAATGTTTAGAAATTCAATTATACCGTTCTTAAGCTATCTGGGAAAGAACGTTAACGTTTAGGGGCTGACGCCTTATCTCCTTTTTGGGGGCCACAGAAGGGAATGCTAATGGTTAAATATTGTTTAGAACATCATTCTAAGCATCTTTTATTCTATATTGCTTTTCAAAATATTTGTCCTTTTTTTGAGATATCTGATCAGAGTTTTGGACTTCTGGCCCCTTAAAACCCCTAATTACGTCATGCATGAAATTTTGTTATATTATATAGTTAAACAAATGTGAGATAAAAATGTTTGCTTCTATAACATTTTACAAAATATTTCTCAGTAAAGTGCTATGAAAGAAAGACTTCAAAGCCCTTTTGGCCCCAAAATTGAGGGGCCAGCCCCTTTTTCTTTATTATAATATCAGATGAAAGGTTATTCGATGATAAACATATTTTGTTCAACAAGTGTTTAGAAATTCGTTACCGTTTTTGAGCTATCTGGGAAAGAACGTTTTAGGGGCCGACCCCTTATCTCCTTTTTGGGGCCACGTAAGGAAATTTTGATGGTTGAATATTGTTTAAAACATCATTATAAGCTTCTTTTATTTTATAATGCTTTTCAAAATATTTGTCCTTTTTTGAGATATAAGTGATCAAAGTTTTAGACTTCTGGCCCCTTAAAACCCCTAATGACGTTACATATGAGACAATTTTTATAATCTACAGTTAAATAGGTGTGAGATAAACATTTTTGCTTCTATAACATATTACAATATATTTCTCAGTAAAGTGCTATGAAAGAAAGACTTCAGATCCATCTCAGCCCCTAATTTGAGGGGCCCGCCCCTTTTTCTTTATATAAAATGAAGGTCTTTTGATATTAAACTTTTTTGTTCAACACGTGTTTAGAAATTCGTTATAGTTCTTGAGCTATCTGGGAAAGAACGTTTTAGGGGCCGACCCCTTATCTCCTTTTTGGGGCCACGTAAGGAAATTTTGATGGTTGAATATTGTTTAGAACATCATTCTTAACATCTTTTATTCTATATTGCTTTTCAAAATATTTGTCCTTTTTCAGATATAAGTGATCAAAGTTTTGGACTTCTGGCCCCTTAAAACCCATTATTACGCAACACATGAGAAAATTTTTATAATCTGAAGTTAAATAGGTGTGGGATAAACATTTTTGCTTCTATAACATATAACAAATTATTTCTCAGTAAAGTGCTATGTATGAAAGACTTTATATCCCTCTCAGCCCCTAATTTGAGGGGCCAGCCCTTTTTTCTTGATATCAAACGAACGCTCTTGTAAATATAAACTTTATTTGCATTACACGTCTAAACAAAATATTTTTAAGAAAAGAGGTAAACAAAGAAACCACAAAAAATCGAGACTTTTTTTATTCTCAATTTTCAGGTCCAGGCGAGCTTTAACGCCTTTTGAGCCAGACAAATATGAATGCCTAATGGCACATCTACAATTTCTTGTCTATAATCCCTGAAAGTTTGAACTTGATATCTTTTATGGTTTAGGAGGAGTTTCCAGGACCCTTTAAAAATCGCTTAAACGTCAAAAACTCTAAAAAGGGAAGTGACGTCATCAAAAAATAAAATGTATAAAGTTCGAATGAACATCTATCGGATCTGAAAGTTTCATGAAAATCTATTGAGCAATCTCTGAGAAATCGCCTGCACAAAAATGCGTAAGAAAAAAAACCAAGAATAATAATAGGGAAAAAGAAACAAAGCAAAAACAATAAGGTCTTCCGTTGGAAACGGAAGACCTTAATAATAATAATAGGGAAAAAGAAACCGAACGAAAACAATAAGTTCTTCCGTTGGAAACGGAAGACCTTAATAATAGAGGAAAAGAAACAAAGCAATAACAATAAGGTCTTCCGTTGGAAACGGAAAACCTTAACAAAACAAGAAAAATGTAATAAAAGAGAGATGCTTTTTTTCAGGTCGAGAACATATTTATATCATAATAGAAGAAAACTTGAAACATTGTTAAAACTTATTTCAGAATCCTCGTATACACTTTTAAAGGCGACAAAATGAGTCTGCATACCAACGTGTGTTTTGTGGTAGTGGGGACTTTCATAGCCTCCCTTCTCGTTCGAAATGAATGTGTAAGTATGTTATTTTCTTTATTCATAACATAAACTCCCCTATGGTTTTTATTACTAATAAAAAAAAATAAGGAATTGATTGGTCACAGTTACATGATATAAAAGAGTTATCTTTGAGGTATACATATAAATAGTATGGATTCAAAGAAGAACGATGGTTATCATTTATCATTGTTTAACCTTTTTATTGTCAACAATTTCTTTGTCAGTAACATCATGTCACTAACGCCTTGAATCTTATACAATATTGTACAAACATGGAAATGCAATTGTTAATAATTGCATTTATTGAACAAGAGCATTTTTGAATGAAAATCATTTAATTGTTTTGTGATTGTTCTTTTAGTAAAATAATATTACTTACGCCTTGAATCTAATCAACACATAAAAGTGCCACACCATTGCAATTTATAACCAGAACGTAATTTCAATGCAAGTTTTGTAAAACGTAAAACTTATATATATATTAACAGTTCCATGCCGCAACTATAACCCAAAATATGTGAAAACAAATTAAATGTAATCAAAGTTGATGAACAAATGTAAAAATATGTAAACTAGCTTGTAAATATAATATATAGGCAGAACTAAATACAAAGTTTTCCTGAAGACTAGTTAAAGTTTGAACATATATTGATTTCATAGTGTGATTGAATAAGACTGAAATACAAATTGTACACGATACACGAATATTAGTGTACAGAATTATTTTTAAAGAATAAAGCAAATCCTTGTTACATGTAGCTATCACATACCTGTATAATCTTTGTTGATCAATGATACAGTTGAAAGACTTTGTAACATAAGTCTTTGTTATGAGTTGCATTTTTCAAATCCTTTGTTAAAATAAAAATAAATGACCACTCAAGCATTTGATATCCCGAAATATATTAAGTATGGGACTTCAATACATTTCACATGTTCTCATGTTTTATTTACATTTCATTTATTGTATTTACATTTACAATTAATTAAATAGAAAAAAATACATCAAGCAACCCAGATTATATATAGCTTATTAAATATGATATTATTAGTAGTATTTTGAATCATATTCTTATTGAAATTGTTAAAGGAGTCGTTGTTTTACGTGCTTGCCATATAATTTATATATTAATATCTAAATTTTAAGAGATCAGCAACGCAGAAGACCTTTATTTCTAAATTATCCTTTTAAGCTCACCTGAGCCGAAGGCTAAAGTGAGCTCTTCTGATCAAAATGTGTTCGCTCTCTGTCGTTGGCGTCGTCATCGTTGTCGTACTTAACTTTTCACATTTTCCTCTTCTTCTCCATACCACTGGGCCAATTTCAACTAAACTTAGTACTTGTACAAAACATTATTGGGTTAAGAATATTCAAGTTTGTTTTATTGAATCCTAATAAAAGGTGAAATAAACTTTATTGATTTTTTTTCTTAAATCTTTTGTGTGGAAGGATTTTCAGATAGTTTGCTCACATTATCAATCTCTGGGGTAGGGTGGAGCCACAGTGGGGGAGATCCAGCTTTTAGAGAAAAAAAACTTTAAAAATGTTTTTCTCAAAAACCAATCAGACGAAAAGACTGTAACTTAGGTGGAAGTATCCTCAGGAAGTGTGATTCAATTTTGTTCCAATCATTATCCCCGGTGGTATGGTGTGATGTTTTTTACATATGAATATAAAGAGAAACATCTATATAGCTTAACGTTAAGGTAAACTTACTTTAACGTATAAATACGCTTTATAGTCAACGAGAATACACATCAAGCATAAGGAGTACAAAAGAGTATTATAAAAATGTGATGTACAGCAGGAACATCGTCCACCGTGGTTAAGTTTACGGATAGAGTGTCAAAAAAGTCAATAACCATTTAGATCTTTCTTTGTAGATTTAGGTACTGAACGTTTACAACACCGCCTTTAGAAATATTTACATTTCTTGTTGCATAAGAATTTTAACAACTTAAATGACGTAAGATAAAATTTGTTCGGTTTTGATTTTTTGAATCTCCCACTAAGAGACTTCAAATGCTCAATCAAAGCTGAATGTCAAATGTCGAGTATTAATCCGAGAAATAGAGCTGCCATTAAACGTTTAAATTTGGTTGATCATAATGGAAATACCTTAATAGAACATACTTAGTAATAAATACATGTTTTTTGCATATGTGATGCAGATGACTTCACAAAACTCGTATCGGCCTTCGGGGCTGATACAGTTTATCAGCCCTTGAGGGTTGATACGGATCCATATCACACCCCTTGCGGAACTATTCTGCCTTTTTTCATTTCGGCATTTCTGCATGTTTACAGAAGAAAATAAAACATTTGTTACAGTCGTCATTTTTAAGTGCAGTTGAAAAATTCAAATGCTAACAAATGTTTTGGAACAGTTAACTTTTAAAACCTGAGAAAATTCCGGTACTGTAGCTGCATGATTGTTTGTTAAAACAATGAGATCTCATTTTTATTCAATACATGTACAAAATACTTTCAAATAATATTAAAAATCAATTTGTTCAAGTTGGTGTTTTAGCTTACCTGAGCTGAAAGCTCAAGTGAGCTTTTCTGATCACATTTTGTCCGTCGTAGTCTGTCTGTCTCTCCGTCCGTCCGTCCGTCCGTCCGTCCGTCTGTCTGTCAATCTGTAAACTTTTCACATTTTTAACTTCTTCTCTTAAACCACTTGACCAATTTCAACCAAATTTGGAACAAAGCAATCTTATTGTATAGTGAATATAAATTGCAGAAATGAAAGAGCGATCTTTATTCAAAGCGGAGAAAACCTCGAAAACTTTTTAAAAAAATATTCAAATTCAACGTAATTTAGCATAGATAATCCTTATGGTAAGGAAAATATAAATTGCAAAAATTAAGGGCTAATTCTGTTTCAAATTTAAATAATTTACGATAATAATAACAAAGAAAGAATGGGGGGTCAATCAGTTTAAATACGGGCTCGATATTTCATAATTCGAATATGAAAGTTCTGTTTGAAGCAGCCATGTTGAACGCTTTATTAACGAGTCAAACTGGCAAAGATGAATTTGTTTGTTGTGTAACAGTTAACGTTCGAAGGGATTATTTGAAACATCCAAAATATATTGGTGCCGTTTTTGTGAAGTAAATTGAGGTTAAATATTTCAATGCGTTGACATTTTCACTTGTGATAGTGGTTTATCTGTTTTGATTTTCGTTTCCTTTCTTTTTAACTTCAGGAGAACTATAGCCTGTAATTTGGAATTTTTACGTATCGAATCAAATATAGACTTCGGTAAATCAGACAGCCGTTTGTTTACATGTACCTGCGCAAAATCAGCAAAATCTGATGCACTAACAACGTATTATAAAATACTATTCATTTTATTAGTACATGTCATTCGGTACGATCTCTACGAAATGGTTGATTAATGTAGCATGTTTTATTAAGATGCTCAGCATTTTCAGTCTAAACGAAGATTATTTTCGCTGCTAGAAATACATAAGTGTATATATATGATGAAAAATGAATTGTGTTCTTTGTTTTAGTGCATTTTTTATTTTGTTTTAATTGTTTACAATTTTCTATTTACTAACCGTATTTGAGAGTCAAGCTTTGAGTTATAAGCAAGATGCAGAGCTTTGCGCACAATGCTACGTTTGTACACATACCTGATGGCATGCTTTAGTTCGTTTAAATTTTAAATGCAGCTATGCTGAATAGGAAATATCAAGTTTAAAAATCTTAAGTTGAGTGTAATAAACTCATGTGAACAAAAACATGACTCAGACCAAGCTATGTATCTTGCTTAAAATTATACGATTGACGCTGAAATTTTGGTTGATCATCAGAAAGGTCTTGCTAAAAGAATGATATCCTGTATTGTAACTACAGTAAAACTTGTTGAATGCGAATGTTGTGCATTCCGGCATGTTCTCCAATCCGGCGAGATTATTCAGTCCCTTGACATTTTCCTATCATTTTATGTTTAAAAAAATGTTGTGAAATCTTGAACTTGTCCATTCTGTAAACCGGCCGCGATGAAAAGAACCGACTACTTATAAATTAGTGAGAGTTATCTCCCGTAATCCGGCCACTTATCGATCGGCCATTATGCGGGATAATTGCTGCTCAATTATCGATCAATTTTCCTATCATTGCTATTGATTTCTTTAAGCAACCGTTAATCTAAAACCAAACTAGCAACTCATTTTAGTTAATACCGTTAAGTATTGTTATAAATAAATATGCATTTTTAAGCCAAAATTAAGTTACATTTTATCTGTCAAAATCTCCATTTTTTATGAAATTCTCGTGTATATATATAAATATTTATCAATTGTTCCCTGCATCAAAACAGTTCTCGCCATTACGTAATCAGCCACCAGTTGACTTGTCGCGTGGCTAATGTTTGTTTAAGAATTTCCGGTGAAGTATGCACTTGTGTCGTGTAGGACTTCTCAGGTTATTTGGGTGTTTGAAAATTTATCAATTAAGATGATTTGAAGTATTTCCATTGTACGTATTCCATTATGCAATTATTGTTTTCCAAATAAATATGAAAATGAAATGGCACCGTAATCACGATCGAGGATGTATAATATCCTTCAAAAGAATTGAAAATTTTGCAAAAATAGACAATTAAGACCTACTGCATTAAATACTTAAATTAATTTGCAACAATGACTTCTAAACCGGATGTTGACCAAGCCAGCCAAATTTTTCAGAACCACCCTCCTCTGGATTAGACAAGTTTTACTGTACTTTCTTGTGCCCCTTCTACAACGATGAATTACATGAAAAAATGACAATAACAAACCGTCAACCATCTCAAAAATCTATAAAACGTAATACAAATTCAAAGCAGAGCAACACGGACCTCCAAGATAGAGGTAGGATCAGGTGCCATGGAGGAGTAAGCATCCTCTGCTGACCGGTCACACCCGCCGTGCGCCCAATGTCATATTGATAAAAATGTCATTATCGGGGTAAGTGTCGTAATTTGGGAAAAATATCATGATCGGGAAAAACGGAGAAAAATCCGTGGACAATTCGGTATTCAATCAATAGTCAAGAGCAGAGCAATCACGGACCTCTAGAAAACCTCAGAGGCAGGATCAGGTGCCATGGAGGAGTGAGCATCCTCTGCTGACCGGTCACGTGACGTGTGCACACCCGCCGTATGCTCTTTGTCGTAATCGGGAAAATAAATACCGCAAAAGTCCGTATACAATTAGGTAATTAATTATGGTCTAACAATTAGTATGAGAAACGTCAGTCAGCATGCGACTCAGTGGAAGATTGTATTTGCTGACAAGGTCGTCGTATCGACCATAGAACTTACGAAAAGATGACTTTAAACGAGACTGTTGATAGTCCTGTTTTATCAACTTGTTTGTCAGTAGCTTGCCTCGTCTTAGAAACTGTTCATACGAAGAGCATGCCCTTGCGTATCGAATTAACTGAGAGACAAAAACACCATATGCAGGTGATGAAGGTATATTGCTACATAAGTAAGGAATAAAATCTACACAAATTTTTGATGGTTTTTCGAACGCAAGTAAATAAAAATGATGTCTTTTAAACAGTTTCCATAGTTCTTACACGTTATTATTATGAGGATAAAAGCATTATATCGTTGTTCTTAAAACATTATTGCAGCGGAAAATCATCTATGTTTGTAGACATTTGTTGTTTTTAATAAAGATAAAAATAATGGGTGGTTCTTTGTACAATAGAGCGACATGCCTGCCAATACATTGATTTGAATTATAGCTCTTTAACATATCATGTGACAACATTTTTCAGTTAAGTTTATTCATTAGTCACAGTTATGAAACATCATAGGATATGAATTCACGCCAGGTAAACGACAATCGTCTATAATGGAGAAGACCAATTACATTTTTGAATGTTTTTAATTTGCGCAGGAATTAAGCGCATTGAGGTACACTTTTCTTCTTTCACATATAGGAATTTTTAAAAATAAAAACAGTAAGTAGTTTTGGGAGAAAATGTACCTTAAATTTATGCTCTCATGTATTTTGATCGCTTTATAAAGTGATGGTGGGGGCTAAAATAAAAGGAACTTGAAGTTCACCGTGAACATCTACTGAAAATTTATATATATTGCATATAATCTTATTTTCGGTAAAAATGATATTCCATAAAGGTAAATGTGTCAAAGATAAAGTACAGTAAAACTCGTTTTGTACGAACACGTATATAGCGAAATATCTGATATAGCGAAGTTTATTGAGTGCCCGGTAAAATTCTTTATAATGTTTGCAAAATTTTACGGTTATAACGAATTCCGATAAACGAATTTATGAATATAGTGATATAGCGGGAAATAATGACGAAATTTTACACATTTATAACGAATTTCTTTACAGTTTAAAAAGTTTGCACTACCATTTAGCATAATGGTTTGAATGAATTTATTTTCACATAAATTTTTCAATTTACATTCAATTATTTAAGATATCAAAAAAATGTATTTTCATTCTAAGTCTCAATTAGCAAAAATTGTAGTCTTGTGAAAGAAAACATGTCTATAGTGAATTCGCTATAGTTATTATCACGAATTCGTTATACGAATATAACGAATTACGGAAATAACTCCATTGGTTCCTAGGATTTCGCTATAACAGAGTTCTATTGTATATGCAAAAATAAGTTTGAAATTCGGATATTCATTTTTTTGTTAATCTACTGAGGGGCCATATGGCACAATATCCTTTGTACGTCCATGTAAAGCCAGTGTTGCTCCGGTGAGCGATGTGTCCCATGGGCCTCTTGCTTTATATTTTATTACGAAGTATGTAATAAATATAATAATAAATACCCTTTATCTATATCACAGCCTGTATCAGCCCTCGACCAATATCATCTCTCGGACCTTCGGCCCTCGGGCTTATATTGGAGTCTCAGGCTGATACAGGCTGTGATATGGATTATTCTCTATGTAACAAACACAGATAAAACAATTAACTTATCAGCTTAATCCAGTCCATGTTATTTTAAAACTCACGGGGCTGAAGTTTTGGTTTTGGTTACACAGAATGAATTTTATTTAATATTTTTTATAAAAATGTTATCTATTCCATAATGATAAGTATTTGCTACATTTAATTTTATATTCTGGTATTTAAAATTATACAGTCTTGGGTCAAAAGTATTCGTAAAAAATGGCGGCCGTCAT
>WFKH01010211.1:43212171-43229028 GCA_016163765.1 Magallana hongkongensis
GGAGAGAGAGGTTTTCAGATTCATTGCGAATGTAAGATTCATTGCGAATCTAAATTATGTTTTGATTCATTTTCTATTTTCAGGTATTTGTTTGTATTTAGTAAAAAGGGTTTCACTAGTTCAGTCATACAACTGCAGTCGTTTTACGCAAGGATGTCCTAATCACTCTTTCTTCAGCAATGAATTTTTTAAATGTAAGTACAAACACTGTAAAAAATGAGATTCTGTGATAAATATTACATGTTTACGCCTACTTACCGAATATATAGTTGGATATGTACATAAAACTTTATTGAAGAACAACCTTTATTTTGACAGACCCGGCTTGCATTTCAATTGGAAATGGATGTTTTCTTGCTGAACCATCTTGTAAAAGGTAATTCTTACAGTTTGGTAAAATTGGTCTGAAAATTCAATCACGACAACAAACACATGTAGTATTTTTATTTTTACACTTGAGGAACCTGTTTTGAAATAATATATTGTGTGGAAATATTTATTGTTACGTCTTTAGTACAATCCATTTGTTTTTGTATAAATAGTTAATCAAACCGTCTTTTTAAGTGTTGCTTTGAAACATTCTTATTATACAGTATAACGCCACCTCATATTCAAAGTACTACACAGCAATTTGAAAGTATCTTGACCAACACATGGAATGGCAGTACAACAAATAACCCTCAGCAATCGTCAGAACATCCTCAATTAGACAATGCACCGAACAACGACAATGACGACGCTCTATTTGTTCCAATACTTTTAGGAATATTCATTCCTTTCTGTTTTCTCTCTTTGCTGTGCGGCTACTACATAAAAAGAAGTAAGAGAACTATTTCTGTCTTCACTTGAAAAACAATTAATTATCGTAGGCTTGAATTACCTCCGGTAACAGCCATTATTATCTTACTGTTGTTTGCCGGGGTTTTTAAAATGCTATTTGTAATAAAAAAAAATATGAAATTTCATTTTTGACGTTACTTTTAAAATAAGAACCTTTTTAACAATCTCTTAATTTTTTATTTTTTTAATGTTAGAATGTTACATGTGTAAATGAACACCAAGTCGTTAGAATAAAATAATTATATCTTTCATTAGTATTTAAAGCATTGTTTCAGATCAACACAGATGCAGCTAATAATTGCAGACTGATTAATACAATTGCTTTTAATTTTTTTTCTTAAACCTTGAATCGGAAAATTGTTGAATGTAAACTCTTTTTCACGCATGAATTTTGCTCAAATCTCAATAATACACTGTTGGATACTAGCTTCGACTGTTGTGTTCTATTAATGCATTTAAATACAAATCTTTGACAGTTGATGGTAACGGTCATTAAATTTTCAATAATTTTCAAATTAACTAATATGTAAAATATGCGTCACTACATACCTTATTTGTTGCGTGTAATTGCTTACCCTGATTTACATGTTAAGTATACTTCGTAACATTTTTAACATTAGTTTATAGTATTTCTCAACGATTTTAAATGTATAAGTTGTTTTAAAATAAACGTATTTCTTTAAATATGTCTTTAAATATCTAGATTCATCCTATTTAACAGACTGAAAATTCAAATAAAAATATAAAATACGAATTCACAAGTTGATCGAAAATATATGAACAAGTCTTTTTATGTTACTTTGATAAGATTCGAAATTTAAGCTAACAATTATATTGCTGTAAGAATACTATAATTGTTTATAGTTACCAAGCAGAAAAGTTACAAAAGAGATCTAATCTTTATAATCCATTTTTATCTCCAACAAAGTCGATTCATTGCAAATTTCATAAGCATACACGTGTTAAAAAACTGCCAAGAAGGTTTTATTTGACTTTTAATTTCTACCTCCAAACTTAAAGCTGACATGAATTCATAAAAGTATTTGGTCGCCATATTAGTTTCGATCGCTCCTCTACTGCCACTGGGGTATATATACGGGTCGAGAAAGTTACGGTCAGTTGCTTTCCGATCGAGGCAATCAGGTTGCACGGACTTCTAAATGCATGAACTACACAATGTAGTAAAATGTTTGTAATAAAGAATAAAGAAAACTACAATCAATAAAAAATAGATATATTTATTCTTTGAAAGAATTTTCAAGGTATCCGTATTATTTTGCACAAACAGGGCTGTTTTACTTCGCATACACATCGAACACGTGTGTCGTTCATACAGAGTGCATAACGTCTGCATCTTTTTGAAGACCCCCGCGGCACTACATCCAACACAGTAGATAAATGATAGTAAATCCAAGAAAGTAACAACGTAACATCGTTTCCATCGGTTTTTACAAAAACACTCCGATCCGTTTCTAAAATCCATGCGGTCAATGACATTGCTCGATCTGCCACAGTGTGTGGATTGCGCATGTGCAATTTTGTAACATACACAGGAAAACGTTCTATACCATTATCGAGGATTTTTTAAATATGTGTGCCTGGATTTCAGTCTGTCTCGTTTCGTCGTTCATTGGATATTCCTTACCAGTGCAGAGGTGGTCGTATTACTTTTGTTCAAAACGCGTTTCTACAAGTCTTTTCGTTCAATGTAACGTGTTCGGGTGAATGAAATACCTGAATGCGGTGAAGCATGAATCGGCCTTATATAGGGGGTGTGTAGCGATGAGCAGAACAATAGAAATCGACAACTAATATGGCGGTAGTCGGAGATAAAAGGGAAATAATGCGTATTTATGAATTCATGTCAGCTTTAAGGGGTCAAGGTGTATGCGGTAATGATCAGGGTAGGAAAAATGGATACATTCTAACACTATTTTACTTGCTTCCCTTGCACCGAAATGCCACATTTTCATTAATTTAAACATGTTACGTGACTGCCACACATATTATACATCCAGCTTGTTGGATTAATATTCGGCAACGTAGCCAACGCTTCGCATACTTTTCTTGAAATTTTTCTAATTTAATACATAAACCGCTTTCCGGAAGCTCAAAAAATGTGTGGAGTAGATGCCATTAAATATTTCTTTTGAATTAGCGTTGTCCTTTAAAATAACGTCTCTTTATTGTGTCTGGAGCAGAATAAAATGGTAGCGCAGCGCCGAGAATTGCTCAAACCTCTGCGGACGACAGTTCAAAAACGGTTAAAATAGAATAAAATAGCAACAAAACATTAGAATTGAACAACTTACAAACATTGATTAAGAAGCAGAGAGTGCGTCATAAATAAACGTATTTATGAAGATAGTGCAATCAAGTAAGTGACAACTCTTGTCTGTCGTAAAAATTTAGGTCATGACAAACTGACCAGTGAAACTTACAAAAAATGTGTCTGTTTAGAAAACAAAATAAGTAAAAAAGACGATAAACGCGTAATGATAATTCACTCTAAGTAAGAAACAGTAAGTAATGTTTTTGCTAAAGAGACTCAGCTTGAATAAATAAGAGTATCAGGTATAACACTATAAACGTTTCTATTGTTTACGTATTTTTACATTATTTTCTTTCAGTCACATATAAAGCGTTTGTTTGGACAGAAAATTAGCTAACATATATTGGATTACAAAGAAGTCAGTAACATCAAGGAAAAATGAGTGTAAAAAGACATAAAATGACCTACAAATAATAAACAATGTCACAGTACCAAACATAGCTGGATAAATGTACCTTGATCATTAAAAATAGTTGTGGAATTTTACACTTTTCAAAATTTTAGGTTTCAGAAATAAAGAGAATAAAATCATAAAATATTATATTATAGACAATTTCACACAATTTTTCTAAATTAAAGCCAATCTAGAGTTATTAAATCCTCTTTATGTTCTTTTGGAATCTTGAAATGAACGCTTAATATGTGACTGAATGAAAATATGTTAACAGTAGAAATATAAGTTTGACAATAGGTAGCGCTTTGACGATGCATCAAGCTGCGTATATTTTTGTTACGCACCGGCAGTGTACGCCTCAGTTTAAAAAAAGAAACTGGTCATATGTTTGTTAACATTTGTGTTTTAGTAATGGAGATATGTGCTTATTTATCAAGAGAGATTTTCTGATGACCTTTTGTCCGTCTTTTTTACTGACTTCTTCTTTAAAATCACAAGGGCAATTTCAGCCAAACTTGGTACAAACTATCCATATGGAAAAATATGTAATTTTTTTTAAATAGACGCTGAATCCTTTTTCAAACGGAAGATAATAACAAAATAGTGAAAATAGGGTGTGTGACTTAAAAATCTTCTTCGCAACAACCGCTGCACCAAAAAAAGCCAAGTTTGTATACACGAAGGTTGTGTATATAGAGAAAACATTAAATTCTGAAAACCGTGACCCACGGACCACTATTGAAGCCCATAGTGGGCTGAAAGTTCAACATAAAAGTATATAGTGAAAATTCTTTTCTCAAGAACTACAATGCTACAATTTGTGAGATTACTATGCAAGCACCCTCAGATAGTGTACATTCTAAATTATTCCAATCCTGACCTCCAGACCAATAATGGTGCATTAACAGCAGATAAATCGATATATATATAGGATTTTTTAGATTTTACAATTTTTTTAGAACACTTTCATATTTAAAAAAATGGAAAGAGAATGTCACAAGAACGATTGTTCATGTGGGCTGCATGTATGTAGCTCTTGTTTAAGGAATTTAAACGTTTTCTCTCAGAATTGAAGAAAAATTTGGGCATTAATTGCCAGAAAACCTGAATGTAAAATTCACTTTGATATGAAGACAACACTGCAGGTCAACCCTTTATACCTTAAAGTATTTGTTACTTAACATAATCAATATCTTAAGAATCAATATCTTAAGAGGACTTGATGGTCATGCCAATTTTAAGACTCAAAGACTTAAAAAGGAGCTCTGTATACAGAAACACGTTTAATTTTAAAATTAAATTGCATCGATTTTCCTCTATGATTTACGTAGTAGCTTAAAATCAAATCTAAACTGTAAGTTAAAATAGTAATAATATAATACATGTAGTAACAACCGATGTAATTGTTGTAGGTGCCTTGAGATGATAAACATTTCTTTGTTATAATATGTCTCAGATAACTCTTTTCTTCACTTTTGACGAATTTTAACAAAGTACACTAATCTGTCAACTATATATAAAAAAAAAATTAAGGCTATCGTCTTCATATTCACCTGGAAGTCAAAACTAAGAAACCACTAAGTCCAATCGTAGTTTTACAAAAAGTCTTATTTATATCGTATAGGTTTCACAAAGTTACAAACTCAATTCTTACAGCAACCTATGCCATGATATCAAATTCAATATCAAAATCAAAATCTGTCTAACATCATTTTACAGGAGTTTATATACTTTTATGCTCACCTGAGCTGCCAGCCAAGTGAGCTATTCTGATCACTTTTTGTTAGTCGTCCGTCTGTCTGACAGTCTGTAAACTCTTAAACAACTTGGCCATTTTCAACCAAATTCGGCACAAAGCATCCTTTTGGAAAGATGAATATAAATTGTAGAAATGAAAAGCCAGTTATTATTCAAAGCGGAGAAAAACTTGAAACTTTAAAAGAAGCGGTGCATTTTTAAAGATCTTCTTGTCAGGAACGACTGAGTCAAATTCAACGTTATTTAGCATGAATCATCCTTAAGAATCCTTCGGGTTCGTTTTTCCATATTTAAACCAGCCAAATTAGTAGACAGGTGTAACGACGAAAAGTGACCCCCGTCGAATATTGACCCGGGGGTCAAATTTCTACGGAGAAAACTGACCCAGGGTCAGTATTCTATGACAACTAGGGTCCTTTTTCTACAGTAGAAAAACATTCCAGACCTGTAGATCTACGACTCCCACACGTTAAAAACTGACCCTCATAGAATTTTGACCTCGCTTATAAACTACATGTACATAAAAATCATAAAAATTAGAGGTGATACGTGAAACATTCATGTTTGGCGAGGGGAAAGGGGGCAGCGAAAGCATATAAGAGATTGATGCGCCTTATGGTGCCCCTTCGCTAAGCCATTTTAGGGTTGTGTCCTCCCCCTAAAGGTACATGCATGATAATGCGTTCGTTTGCGCTCCCTTTTTGCATAACTAAAGACAGTGGACACTTATATGTCAAATCCAAAGAAAGTTTAAAGTTATATAAGAATATGCCTGTATTTGCTAGATTCAAATGTATTTTATAAGTACCGCGGTTGTATTCAATTGAAATCAAAGTCAATGCTACATGTAAAGCCCTTTTCAGTGTCATTATTTCTTTACGATTTGCTATCTCTGTTATATACCGAGTTTTGCAAGAACATTTTAAAAGTTATTTTTGATTACAATAGAGATCGATTAGAATCATGCATATACATAGATAGAATTATTTATATAGTATTTTGTTTCTTTTGTTCGAGTCTAAATTTGAATTTTTGGGAATGTGTGACGTTTATTTTGTTTTTAAATCAAGCATTGTATTTGTTTAATATATTCTTCCTTAACCTGTTGTAACAAGAAAATAATTGTTGTTAGAAATATCCAATGGGATGTTGCATGCAAGCGCGGATTTAAGGAGTGGGGGAATTCAAACTCTTTAAATTCACTTTATATCAAATTTACCGATAAAAGGCCTAGACTCCCTCCCCTCTTTGGCAAACATAATAATACCTCGGATCCCTCTCCCCCATCCCCGGATAAAATTTTCTGGATTCACGCATGTGATAAGATGTGCCTATTTTAGACCCAGGGTAAATAAATCTCTCATGGCGATATAGAGCGTGAATAATAATTTTCTCTTCCCCTGTAAATTAACTGGTATCAATTTCTGCATACAATAAGTCCGAGTTTTACTTTCAGTCAGATTGATATAATTCCTATTCAGTCATGGTTTGACAATAAATGTAAACATAAGTTATATTATATATCATTACTCCCTCCCCGCCAAGTCCCCCAACCTTTTAATTTTGATCTAGATTTGCGCCCACTTAAACTATCTATTTAAAATTCAGTTGTTATCTAAGGTACGTCTTTTTGTTCTGTTGCAAAAATGTAAGAAAGGGAAACATTTTATAGTCAGTGTACTTTAATTAACGAAACAGTACCTTTTAATTTTTAATTTAAAAAATTAATAGACAGACTGAGATAATGAATTGATGATAAGCAATAACAAGTGTTCAGAAAAGTGTACTCAAGCTGGGTTTTGAAACAATCTAGGTATCAAGCAGGCAATGCCCCCTCCCCCCCAACCTCCAGCACTACCCCTGTATCCACCTTAAAGAAAATAATAATATATAGTCGATATTCTACAGGGTCATTTTTCTACAACCCACACGGAGAAAAATGACCCCTAGACCATAATTTCTACGATGAAATCCAAGTATTCTACAACCCCCGGTCAATATTCTACGGGGGGTCACATTTTTAGTTGTGACTGTAGTTTTAACTTGTTATGATTTTCGTTTTATTTTGATAAATTACGCCTTATAACTTTGGGAACATTGGATTTTTTTCGCATCAAATCAAACATAGGCTTCGGTCAATAAGGCAGTTGACTGTTTCCTGCGCAAAATGTGCAAAATACCATGCATCAAGGTAAGGTTTGCGGTTACAGGGAGTTAACTCACAGATTTTCATTGTGACGTAACACCAACTACCCTTTATTTCAGCAATGACGTCGAAATTCATGTGACGTCATAATTGATTAAAGTTTTGTTGGGGTTTTTTTCGCGGGGTTTTGTAGTTTATTTGAAAAAATAACAGGACACAAGTATTACAGAAATTTCCACAAAAACGAAGTCTGCATCAATTGGATTGAATAGTGTTTTAGAAACATCACATAACACATATACTAAGATTCGTTGTTCCCGCAATCGTTGGACTTGGATTAGTTTCAAATAAGATGTTTTCGTTTACAAAATGATAGTCCAAAATTAAGACTTTTGTTGCATTTTATTCTTTTTTTAAATAGTTAATTCGAAATAGAAAAAAAATAAATCATGATATAAATAGTGACACTATTTTCGAGCATTTCAAGCTTAATATTCCCCATGATAGTCACATATGAAATGTACATATTTCACGAAATTATTAACATTTCATCAACATGCAGAATTGAAATCATGAACTTTGACCTTTTTCAGTTTTAAACGGGACCAGCAAATTCATTTGAATTTCATGAGAAAAAAGACTTTAGTATAGAGAACAAAATGGTATGTAACTTTGGTACAATTCCTTAAAAAATACAAGCCGCAAACCTTACCTTAACAACATACTAAAATAAGTCAATATAATCAGCTGCTATAAGTAAATCGGTATGATCTCAGCGAAATGGTTGATTAATCCAATTTTTTTTTTTAAGATGCTTAGCATTTTCTCGAGTCTATTCAGTCGAAACGAGATTATATTTGCTGATGGAAATTTATAGGTCTATATATGATTCATTTTGAAAAATAAATTGTGGTCTTTCTTTGTTTTAATGCATTTTCTTTGTTTCAATTGATTACAATTTTCTATTTACTAACTATATTTGAGTGTCAAGTTTCGAGTTATAAGCAAGGTGCTAAGCTTTGCTCACATTTCTCTGTTTGTACACAGAGCTGATGCCATGCATTTGTTCGTATACATTTAAAATTCTGGATGGGAAATGCCAAGTTTAAAAATCTTAAGTTGAATGTAATAAACTCAAGTGAAAAAAACATAACTCTTAACCCAGCAGACTTGTGAGCTATGCATCTTGCTTATAATTCTACGATTGACACTGAAATTTTGGCAGGTGAGAAAGACTTACTCAACATTTAATACTTTTACAGAAAAATCAAAAGGATTATTCGCTATAACTACTTTCTGAGGCCCCTCTTATACGATTATTAATATGAAATATACACCAATACCCATAGTTTTCAAACAAGTAAATAAAAAAGACGACTTTTAAGCAGTTTCCATAGTTTTTACACTTTATTAGGATAAATGCATTTTTGTATTTAAAGCTGACAACACTGTAAATAGGCATTGATTATTTCTCTTTAATCACTGCTCTCTCTGCAATCCCTTTATAAGACACAGACCTCTTAATAGTTTTAAGTATTTCACTGTAGATTTCACACCTCTGTGGACGTACATCTTGCCTTGTCGTGTTACTCAGTCGCGATGACTTTATCAAAATTTACGCACATTTATTAAGCCAGTAAAACACTAACATCAAATAAACAGGTCAATGAATGGTTTACATAATATGCACATTAAATAAGAAACAAATGCCTACAATTCAAAGACCACGAAAGAAATACTACACGTCGGCTACGAGTGTAAGGTGTGTAATCGGGTGTAACGAAATCAAAGGGTTTATATACCTGTGTGGTAGTGGCTATTTATAAGTGGTGTTTGGCTTTAAGAAAATATTGCAGCGGAAAACCATATTGGTTTGTAGCCATTTGTTGTTTTTTAATAAAGATGAAAAAGATGGGTGGGCCTTAGTACAACAGAGTGATTTGTCTGTCAATACATTGAATAGCTCTTTAACATATCACATGACAACATTTTACAGTCGATTGTATTTTTCGATCAAATGAGTAAGGTTTTAAAACGTCACAAGAGTTCACGCCAGGTAAACAACAATAGTTTTAATGAGAAAGACCAATTAAATTTTTGAATGTTTTTACTTTGATGAATTGAGCGCATTGGGGCATACTTTTCTTCTTTCACTTAAAGATAGATTTAAATAGAATACAATAACTAGTAAGGAGTAGTTGAGGAAGAAAATATACCAACATGCTCTCATATATTTTGATAGCTTTAAAAGGGGGTGGGGGGGTCTAAAAAAAAAAGTGAATCGAAAGTTAACATTGAACCCCTGCTGAAAATTTATTTATACATCTTCCTTAGAATCTTCTTATTTTCGGTAAAAATGGTATTCCATAAAGGTACATATGCCAAAGATTAAGTATATGCAAAAATTAAGTTCGGATATTAATTTTTGTTAATCTACCGAGGTGCCATATGACACATTATCCTTTGAACGTCCGTATAAAGCCATTGTTGATCAGGTGAGCGATATGGCCCATGGGCCTCTTGTTTACTGATGGCCGACAGTTTTGATTGGATCTATCCACCTGTGGTGATCAAGAATAAAAATTTAGGGCTTAAATTCCGAAGACATATTTTACTCCTAAATACAATTACAAATCTGTAAAAACTGTCCATCATATAGTATTGGGATGCGGGTTCTGAGCCTCCCGTATTGTTATGAGGCATGGTTTCGTGCAATATTTTAAGGCCATATATAGAAATATACATGAATATTTTATATTTTAAAATGTTAAAAATGTTCCATTAAACATTCAATCCATGACTTAGTATACAGTACCAGAGCTATCGATGCAGACACAGGGTCGCAAAATATGACAACTTATTTATAAAATCTCAATTTGGATATGTTTGTTCCCGAATCCTGCACTGGTTGCATTAAATTATTTTAGACTGCTGAGCAATACAAAAGTCAATGTCAGTTTACAATGTTCATTCTGTCACTCTGCATTAAAACAACGATTGTGCATATATAGGAATGTATTAATAATTAATTTGTCATAATAATTTGTACTCATCAAAGTCCCTGCATTGCTTTCTGGTTACAGTTCATGTACTATTGAAAGCGATACATGGGGAAAGCTACCAGAATTTTTCGTTGACACATTACTTCTTTTAATCCAGAGATATTAACACGAACATAAAATCCTTACATACAGTGTATATTGATAGTGGGAAATGTTTACATCTTTTCTCCATTCGGAAGTACACGGGACTCCTCGCACAAATACTTTCATATCTTCTGTACTGCAAAATATCAGTAGACAGTTTTTTTTTAAATTTAAGCTGTGTATTAAAACATGACAGCTTATGGTAAGGAGCGTTTGAAAGGGTAAATCTTGGCATTTATGAACAACGAATGATTAAGCAAAATATGAATCGAGTATATCTAACATGTTGGACAGAGTAACATTGAAAAAAAATAAAAAATAAAACAATTTTTTTACTTTTCCCAATTTTTTGATGAGGTAAACTCTAATACTAAAGTGTTTTTGTTTTTCTTTGTCACCAGAATATCAAATATGCGAAACTAATGGTGATGTAGAAAGCTCAGAACGGGAAAACAATGAAGCTATACAAATTGTTCAAATCGAAAAAGGTATGTACTTCATATTACACTCATTACGTTTATTAAAAAATAAATTCATGTATTTTTCTTTTACTAACCAGTAAAACCTATCTGTTTTAGAAATGGATAGAGAGGAAATTGAAACATTAATTGGTAATAAAAAACATGATAATAAGGTCACAGATAGTCGTGAAGAAGATTCAATAAAGGCACTAACTAATTCTGATCAACAAATCATAGGGAGTTCAGAGAGTCATGAAGGAAAAGAAGAGGCTATGGCAGTCCAAGGTATGGATGCAAAACACAAACATATAATCTAAGTAATAAACTATCAGTTTAATATAGAGTAGTATTTACATATGTAACACAATACACTAATAAATAAACGGATAAAATCGCTAATTAAAGGAGATGTCATTGTTTCACAACATCAGTAACTTGTAAAGCTGTTTGACGATACGTTGATCTCCTTAGATTACATTTAGAAATACAAATACTAGTAAACTTGTACCTCTCAGTTATCCAAAAGATACCACTAAACTAAAACAAAAAACACGAAAAGGACGAGAGCGCCACTCTTTTGGGTTAATATAGATACCACATTCCCACTTTGATCATATTATGTTTACATCATCTTCAGTATAATGTGAAACCTGAAAAAATACTATACTGTACTATCGTAAATTTATGACTTTTGTTTCATTTTTAAAAATAGTTTAAAGTCCGTTTTCTTTTCTTTACCATGAAGACTACAGTTTAATGATAATAAAGACAAACTCTTAATAATAATAATTAATAAGGATTATCCCCAATATTTGAAGTAGAAATCTACATACATGCATATAACAATGTGCCGGATAATTATGCAAGCTTCAATGTTTTTGCAACCACTAAAGATGCAGTTTCGTACAAATCCATATATACATAATGATAGATGAGTGAGCTATTTACATAGGATGTGCTCATATTAAGAATTATACAATAGAACTAGAATTGAGCTCGTTGCAAAGCAATGACTAGGTCATCCGTCGTCGCTGCGTCATACTTGTGACGTAATACAAATTTGATACCTGCCCATGATACAATGTTAGATGTATAGATCCTTAGTAAAAGAGACAAATACTTTCGACATAATACGAGTTTGTTTCATAATGATTTCTTTGTTAAATACAATTGCTCTCGAGCCGTATACCTTAAAGGGACATGGTCACGATTTTGGTAAAAAATTATATTTCGATTTTAATGTTTACAGTGCTTCAGAAAGGGATTTTTAATAGGCAACCAAAGTTTGAGTGTCATTCGTTGAGTTATAAGCGAGTTCGTAGCTTACAATTCTTTGCTATATAAACAAAGCTTTTGTTCACATTTTGAATGTTCCAGTAAGTATTTCAGTTTAAGACCTAAAATGAATGTGTTAAACGTTAGGAACTGTTTATCTATGCTTAAGATAAATAAGAAGATAGACAAATCAACTTGAAAAAGATTTGTTACTGGTATATTCATTCTGGAACCTATGTAAACAAAAACAGGGCACGGACCTTGGTTACATGACTAAGAATTGTGAGCCCTGTATCTTGCTTATAAGTCAACGACTGACTCCCAAATTTCATTTTATCAGTAAAACTGCATTCTTAAAGCATTATAAATAATAAAAACAGAAAACTATAATTTGACCAAAATCGTGACCATACCCCTTTAAATTTAATTGATATTACTATCGATGTGTGGTGTTACATGCATTATGTTCCTAATAATGCATAAAGCCTTATTAGGCTAATACATGTATTTTTAGTCTTAGATTGGATGAAAATATCTTGACCATAGGACTCTTAGCTTATGGCTTAGTTAGTCATTTTTTTATCAATTCTTCGGGAATTGCCTTGAACTAATATATAAAATTTGTATCGATTGTTTTTGATCGTGTAGCTATTAAATGTGTAAACATATCGGTACCATTTCGATTGTTTCTAAAGCAGCATCACTTGATTGGATCTAAATTACAGGTGTTGTTATGACTTTTTACTATTCTAATTATTTTTCAGTTTTCATTGCGCATGTTATTGCGCATTTTAGTATAATACAGTTAGTTTATACTTCTTATGAATTTTTTTCGATGTCATTTATAATTTTTTGAAATCTGCTTTGATGTGCGGAAAATTACAGTTTCCTATATTTTCCTATAGTAAATGTACCTCTATTTTTAGATGGTCCTTAAAAAAAACAGATGGTCGATTTTCTTGAAACTTCGCAAATAAACCAGAGTTGGTTTAAATAACATATGGTTAAAAAAAAAGAGTTTTGCTATTGTAGTTTTTCCGCAAAAAATCCCCCAAATCGGACTCCTTAAATGTCAATCTTCAATGCTCAATCGCATATAAAAGCATAATGATTTTTATTTTAAAAACGAAGGGAGGAAATGGTGCAGTGGGTCGTCCTTTTTTTCAAAATTGTGTTGTTTAGTTCAAATTTCACTATAATTTTAACACCGTCCCATATATGTGTGTTATTACATTAATTTCAGATAAAAGCCTGTATAGAAACGTAAACGTTTTATACACCGTAGTTGTTTTCAATGCAATATGTTCATGGCTCAAACATTAATTGATACATTGTACTTATTCTCGTTTTTTGCTATTTTGGGTAAGTTTATCAAATATGAAAGTAAGTTTTAATTAATTTTACAAGCATTACTTATCAGGTAAAATTATAGTTAAAGGAAATCATCTCACACTTGTTGAAAATACCAAAGGCATTTGGCTGTTTAATAGCAAAATGGCTTTATTTAAAATTATAGAAGTTTAAATTTATGTGAACAAATCACTAAGTGTAAATTTGCGGAAAAATTAATGGAAAGAAATGGAAATGGAAAGAAAAGGCATGAGAGAAGTGGCATGGCAGCATTTTTTTTTTAAAAGCTAAATACATGTACATTGAAGTATGAAATAATTTCATGACCTTGGCAAAATAACTTATTCCTTCCTAATTTTCTTTAAAAAGAATAAATATCAAAAATTATAATCAATAAACATATAGAACACAATTTCTACACCTGATCAGAGATCAGAGAATATATAAAACTATGCGTCAATATTATTCCTTTCGAGAGCCCATAGACTCAAAAGATCTCTTATGTCTCGATCTCTCTTTTTCTTTCTTTTGTGTGTGTCTCTCTCTATCTATCTATATATTTCTCTCATATATTTTTAACAAAAACCTAACCTTATATCCAGTACATAATCCAGAAAACCATACACTTCTGCGAAAAGAAAAACAGACAGTTTTAGAATTAGTATTGATGAACTAAATGTATTCGATTTTTGTGCAAGGCATTTAGTGATATTTGACGCATATTTTATTGATATTACTAATTTTACTGTGTTTGCCGTGAACCAAATTAGAATAAAGATTAAACACAAAACAGGTTAATAACGCAAAGGGTAAATATTGTTTTCATAAAATTGCATTAAATCCTCTACAACAACTAATCATGACAAAAAATAGATATAAATCTACATCAATTTAATAGCAATCTTATGGGGGAAATGGCAATATACATGTGTGTGTTTCATATTTATCAAAGCTAATATATCTATTTTATGTACTATATACAGGTGTGTGTTACATATTCATCAAAGCTAATGTATCTATTTTTTATTATTTGTTTACAAAAAGATATAAGAATCATATTTGTCTTGATACCGGGGGATGAAGGCCTCATATTTTCTTTAAAAACGGTTTGATTCTAATTTTCTAATAGAAGTAAGTTTATTTTTTTTCTTACGATATTGACTAAACATATGAAGTCTATGAACTTTAAATTCTTGAACTGTTTTTTTTTCTTTTATCAGAATCAACAGTTGACAAAGCTATATTTGAACAATGGGGACAAGATAACGAATTGTTTGTTTCGTCAAGAGCTTGCCAGGCGGTTGAAAATAAAATAAAAAACCAGAATCTTGTGATTGTTACAGGACATTCGGGTTCTGGTAAGTCAGCCATTATTCAACATATTGCACTTAACTACAGGAAAAATGGCTGGATTGTCAAACCAGTAAAAGATGTGGAAGAAATAGTACATGATCCTTTAAAGTTTAAAAAAATTCTGTTTGTTTTTAATGATCCACTTGGCAAAGATTCGCTGGATCAAATGTTATACAATAAGTGGGAAAGATATGAGGAAGCTTTGCCATATTATCTGAAACGTGCCAAACTTCTGATGTCGTGTAGGAAAATTGTTCTTTCTGATAAAAATGTTAAAGGACTTATTAGTGATACATCAAACATCGTAGACATCAATATTGACTGCCGCAAATTAACTGAGGATGAGAAAAAAAGCATTTTAAAAATTTACAAAATCGACAAAACATTTTCTGAAGAAGAGTGTGCCGAAATTGTTCAAATTGAACAGTATTTTCCGTTATTATGTAAATTATATTCTAGAAAAAGCGAACGCGAAATCGAAGGACTAATCTTTTTTAAAGAACCCGATAAAGTTTTAGCAAAAGAAATAAGAGGGCTCAGAAATGCAAAAAAAGAACAATATTGTGCTTTGGTTCTTCTTATTCTTTTCAACAATAGTATCTGCGTTGATGATATACCAGGAAACGGGGACTTAAAAGAGAAATTCGAAAATGCATTGACACTTTGTGGAATGGATACGAAGACGGCAGTTTATTCGATAAAGGACGAACTTGAAACCCTTAACGGGTTTTTAATAAAAAAGATTGATGACACTTATCAGTTTTATCACGACTTTGTAATGGAAGTCACTTCTTTTATAGTTGGAACAGATTATCCTAAAACAGTTATAAAATACGCCGATATTGGTTTTCTCCGGAGACGAGTGAGATTGGAAACAGGAAAAGATAGCGGTGACAAGTTTACCATATATCTTTGTGACAGGCATATCGATCAGCTTGGGAAAAGACTTTATTCTGAAATTTTAGGAGAGCGACTGTTAGATGTAGTCCTCAATCCATGTTTACAAAATGATAAGGTAATAAGGGTGTTTGAAGAACAATTAAAAAGTGATTCAGAAGAGCGACAAATGTTCATCAAAAAACAAAACCGTCAAACTATTCAACAGAAACTTCATCAAAAATCAACAAAATTGGATTTGTCAAAACTTACCTTTATGCATTTGGAAAATGAAGTATCATGCCTTTTTGGTTTGATTGTATTTGGTCATACAGATTTATCATTACATTGTCTTAAAACTTTACAAGAAACAGAATTCAATTTAACGGGCAGTTCTTTGTTCCCGGCAGTGTGCTGCAATGGTTCAGTTAAATTGTTTAATTGGTTTTTGAAAAACAATAGTGAATGTTTAACGGAGAAATGGGGAGGTCTCTCTCCTATTCACATTGTAACCGTCTTCCATAATTCTGAAATTCTAAAAGCATTGATTGATAACACCGATGTCGATGTAAATTTGAAGATCGACAATAGAACTGAACCAAATCTTTTGATTTTACCAACTGAACAAGTTACAGAAACAAACACGGGTCACGAAAAAGAAAATTCAATTAGGAAACAAAGCAACAAAAACCAGCTCTTAATAAGTAATAAAGAAGATATTAATCCATGTTTGAAAGATGAAATAAGTCCTCTCTATATTGCTTGTTTTGATGGACATGATAGCACAATCCAACTATTATTGAGTCATGGAGCAGAAATTAACTTAGGCAACAAAAACGGAGCCGGTCCTCTCTATATAGCTTGTCAAAACGGGCATGATAGCACTGTACAACTTTTACTGAGAAATGGAGCAGACATTAATTTAT
>WFKH01010211.1:43272182-43286052 GCA_016163765.1 Magallana hongkongensis
ATCAAAATTTTGGACTTTTGGCCCCTAAAAACCCCTAATTACGTAACGCATGATAAAACCATTACTTTGCTTGGATACATAACTGTAAGATAAACATATTTGTTTTTATAACCTTTCACAAAATATCTCTCAGTAAAGGGCTACAGATAAAAGACTTTAGAGACTTTTGGCCCCCTAATTTGAGGGGCCAGCCCCTTTTTCTTGATATCGAATGAAAGCTCTTGTAAATATAAACTTTTTTTACTTTACATGTCTTAACAAAATATTTTTCAGAAAAGAGATTAACAAAGAAAACCAGAAAAATTTACGACGTTTTTTTAGTCTCAATTTTCGAGACCAGGCGAGCTTTAACGCTTTTTGAGCATGACAATTATGAATGCCAAATGACACATCTACAGTCTCTTGTCTACAATCACTGAAAGTTTAAACTCCATATCTTTTACCGTTTAGGAGTAGATCCATGGACAAGCCAACCCTCTGAAAATCGCTAAAACGTCATTATCTCAAGAACGGAAATGACGTCATCAAAATAAAAAAATGTATATTAAGTTAAGATCAATATGTAGCAGATCTGAAATTTTCATTAAAATCGGCCGAGCCGTTTTTGAGAAATCGCGGGCACAAAATTTGTAAGAAAAAAAAAGAAAAATAATAATAATAGGGAAAAAGAAACCGTACGAAAACAATAAGGTCTTCCGTTGGAAACGGAAGACCTTAATAATAATAATAGGGAAAAAGAAACAGAACGAAAACAATAAGGTCTTCCGTTGGAAACGGAAGACCTTAATAACCTACATTCATTGCATTTCGCTGGAAGTAATAACAGTCAAGAACATCAACTGATTTTATACACATTCGTTTTTTCGATGCTGGTTTTCTGAATTTATGACAAATCATTAGTTACAGACACCATTATAAAATCAGTACCTACATGAAGGTTTTGAAAATGATATTGCGACAGATACCTGTATCTATTTTTATTAAAATGAACTTTCCGTTCAAACACGGGTGCAGGCATATTAATCGGAAAATGGTACTACACCTATTTATTCCAGATTCAAGATCTAATTGAATAATTAACGCCATTAGAAAAATAATAATTTTTGTTTTAAAACATTAGGTAGGATACAGTGTTCATAATATCTAAAACAACAAAGTCCTTTACAATTTGCCAGTACAAAAGCAGAAAATTGGGTCGATTAAGGATAATATCCCTTAACATATGAAAACGGCCACTTTTATACAATGAATTATAGAAAATCTACCATGCTTGAGGAAATTATAAAACAAGAGTGAATAAATATGACACATTCCGATTAGTGTTAATAGCTTGAATCGGTTTTTTTTATTGTAATGATTGACGCATTATCGATGATTTTGTACACCCTCTAACGCTGGTTTTTGCTCTGGTTTGTGACCTTGCCCTTCAATGAATACAAACAAATAGAATGAGTGACCTTGGAGCAATAGACGATATGTATATTAAGGAATTTAGCAGATCGGACAATTGTTTACATATTACGTGACTGTATTTATCGCCAAATTCTCACCAGTTGGTGAAAACATAATAATCAGAAATGAAATCCGTTGATAATACAATTTACAAATAGGTCTAGTGTACTTTTATAAATAAATGTAAATGGAATTAAGTCACGTCAAACTCTCTTACCGAAATCTGTCACCTGTCACCGCCAATTGTGACCGCGTAGATTCGTGCTAAAGAAATTCATCCGGAACTGCATCCGTCGTGTGCAGTTCGATCGGGGTGAGGGAATGTTGGCGTAGAGGGTACAAGGTATAAGGTTGAGGTGCCCTGTGGGCCGTACGATAAAAACGAAGGGTAGGTGTGCCGTATTCCCGAAAGTCCACCAAAATGCAATTCCAGAGAAATAAAAGGCAATTGGTACAGGATTCTGAATTTATTGGACGAGAGTCAACGATGGCAACAGTTTCATAAATTAACATTTAAACAGACATGTTTCTAACGAGAAATGAAGAGAGTTCACACCAGTTAAACAACATCAGTTTATAATAGGGAAGACCCACTGGACTTTTGCATTTATTTTAGAAGTTACATATGAGCGCAGTGAGGTGCATTTTTTCCTTCTACATATAGATAGATTTTGACGAAATGTATTGACCAGATGAAGGAGAAAAATGTACCCAAATGCGCACGTTTATTTTAAATACTCTCAAATGTGGGGCGGAGCTAAAAGTCAACGGAGATTCAATGTAAACAGTGTCCCTTAAAGGAGAACAATGTACCTAAAGACTTTCAAATGTCGGGCAGAGCTAAAATTCTACGGAGATTTAATGTAAACAGTATACATGTACCCCTACCATAGATAATGATTTATATAATATCCTCCATGTGATTATTTTTTCTTGGGTAAGAAATGGATTCTATAAGAGTACATACATCAGAGATTAAGTACATGCAAATTAAAAAGAGAAATTCCGAAATTTATTTTTTGCCAATTTACTTGGGGCCGTTTTTCACATCATCCTTTAATATAGTACTTAAGATATTTTTTTTTAGAACTCAAAGGTTTTTTATGATTCATTCTTCCTCTATTTGACATAAAACACTTGTTGGTTATAAACCTGTTTAGAAAAAAATTGATTGTAACGTAAAGATTAATGCAATTCTAGAAAAACCAAAAGTATTTGGATAAAACGTGTGAAGTGAGTGCCGCCTATATTTCTATAGACGGCAAAATGACAACCGTAACATCTTGATAAATAAATATTTCTCTTCCCCTCTTTACTGTTGAACATTAAATCAACACGCGGAATAAATATTAACTATTTTCCCCAAATTCAACATCCAGTAAAATAAAATCGAGAATATGGTGAAAATACTTTGAATATCAATTTATCTTATTGTGAAAACGTTTAAATTATTACTTTTACTTTTTGGTCGGATGTATCAGCCTTAATTAAGAAATAGGAAAAAGGCACTGTTTTATTTATAAACGTATCACTCTAATGTGATACATGGATGTTTTAATCTATTTAAAATATGTGTAAAATTCGTGCATAGAAAGAATGAGTAAAAAACATAGTGTGACCTTTAAAAGAACTCGAGCTTTTCCACACCATAGAAAATACACGTCTATGTGCTGTCTATACCCGTATATAGAATATTAAAGGCTAAGGTACTAATCACAAACATACTATGTTTAAAATTAAATAAATAAGAAAAACCAGTATCGTAGTACAAACTAAATTCTACGTTTTACTTTTGATCTTAAGTCTTGGTCAACTAAACGTTCTGTCTGTGCAAGCCTCCGAGAATTTGCGTTTACAAAACGTCTTAAGGGGAGACAGGACACGTATCACGTGACTTTCATTGCAATGATACTTCGATGTGCTAATTCTATTATGACGTCATAATTGATTTGATTGTATGATGCTATGATGTCATTTATCCATTATGACGTCATACAGGATTTGATAGATCTTTTTCCCGTACTCAACGGCTCTAAAGTAGTCATTTTCACAACATGAGATGGGGGAAATTTAAAATTTTAACTTTAGAAATGTAAATGTATAAAATCATAAGCGGTTAATATAATCAGGTATATATTCTGATAACGATCCGTTCATGTTAATTGATAAATCTAAATAATGCATTACTTTTTTGATAGTTTAAAACAGAAATTGCCACAAAAGGTCATAATTCCAGAATAAGGGGTATGGGTGATTTCTATTGTAGTATCTCTCTTGAATGGCAAGAAAGTGGCCATGAAAATTTTATAAGTAATAAAGCGCATGCTAAGGTTGATATATGAAATTTTGTTCAAAAATTAATTGACAGTTTTTTTTTGTGCCATCACATTTTGTTCAAATTTAGAATCAAAAACTTCAAAATTTGAAGCGCTGATTTGAGCAATATTTTGATAAAAGTATGATATTGCTATGTAAAAAGCCCAATGTTGTAATTGATTTTGAAATTTGTTTCCATTCTTAAAATTAATGAATATAATTTGCAAATAAATTCCATCAAATAAAATATTTATTGCAGAAAATTGAAATTGTTAAAAAAAATCATAATGACAGACAAGGGGGATAATTCCTATCAAAATATCTCCCTTGCAAGGTAAGAAAGAAGTCATGAAAATGATGCATGTTGTAGTGGACATCTAAATATAAACGTGCTAAGAAAAGTAAAAAAATTTATTGACAAATAATTTTACACTGCAACGTCCTGTCTCCCCTTAAAGAATGAGACTATAGTCTGTTCTAAGATATTTATGCAGCACAGTTTGACGATTTTTAATAAAAATGCACATACCTGTGAAAGAAGTGCAACTGAAATCGATGAAAGGATCATTGACACATTATAATTTTTTACTCGGAAAAAATACACAGGAACTGAAACATATTTCTTACAAAGATTTATATTGGGAAATGTTGACATCTTTTCTCCATTCGAAAGTTATTTGGAATACATCGCAAATTTGTAACGTTATCATTTGGGTTATTTTTATGTCAGTCGCAATGCAAACTCCCCGAAGGATTTTCATTTTAGCCGTGTTGGGAACCTGACAAGCTAGAGGGAGGGTTTCAAAAAAGAAATCTTGGGATTTTTTCATAGGATTAAATGAACATCGTTTGGACCCTGATATATTTATAAATATCGAATGATTTAAGAAATTGTGCTGCATAAATAAAAAATTTTGGGAAAAACATCTATAAGTTAACAATAGCTCTGCAGAACGCGAGGCTACTTGACACTTTAATATATCATACAAACAACAAGAAAAAATTGACGGAAGAGTGAAAAGAATTTTTTTTTGAAAAGCAAAATAATTTTGTTAAAAAGGACAGATAAAACACACACACACACACACAAACACACAAACCCCAACAACATTTCATTGAAAATTAGAATTAATCTAATTTTAAAAAATAATATTTCTTTAAGTTGAATTCTTTAAAATGATTAAAATACAAAGAAACTTAATACCATTTATTTCAAAAATACATTTTACGTTTTTTTTTCATGTATTTTGAAATTAATTGGTCTCATTCCACCACACGCTCTCTCTGAGCAAAGCTGCGTTGCATAGAGAACGCGTCTGATTACAGCTACGCAGAGACGCTTACGCACATCTTACTTTTATATCATATATAACCAACATTCTTCTGGTGGCCGGTAATAATAGTTTTCCTAAAAGCTTGCATTACTTAACAAAATTATTCCATTCGAAGCATGTATCAATTACTTCATAAGAAATAATTTTAATTTGCACTGCGGTTCTTAAAATAATTAACGGATCGCGCAGATTTAAGTTGTAATAATTCTTTTTTCTACGAAGATGGCAATATTTAGGCACGTAAACTCTTTAAAAAGTTTGATAAAATTGATACCATTTTGACTCGTCCTCTGTATTTAAAAAAAAAACATTATATGGCGTTAAGTCTTTCACCCTGAAGATGAGATCCTCGATGCACTGAGTGAACTCCTCTGTAGATCAAGGAGGGGGGGGGGGGGATCAACTTAATTTAATCTTTCAAAATTTTGACATTTGTTAACAACGATACTGTATATGCTTTGAATCGATTTTTAGGAAGAACCTATCAAATGAACTTACACATTAATTGTTTAAGTAGCGTAAGTGTTAGCATGTAGTTTTAGACACCCTTGTCTAGTAAGACACGCAATTTTGACGTTTTTCAAGATCAATGAAATCACCCAACTGATATGAAGAACGGGGCTTATAAAAAGAAACACCCCGCTTCGACGATTTAGTTCCTCCTAGTATATTTTATATATATACTATATGAATATCAATATATCAAATCAGGATTCCACACGTGCATGGTGAACATCTCTCTTTTCTTGAAAACTATTGCTTATTGTTGCTTATTACATATTATAAAATATTTCCTTTTAATTCGGATTAAAAATCAAATATAAAACACTAATTATGTTAATTTTTTTATATATATTTTTTTTGAAAATGCTAGCTCTCATTGCCTTCACTGTTTCGGAGAAATGGATGAACTTTCAAACCTAAGAAACATGTATGCCTGACCTCAGGCAACAAGCGACCGCCATTTGGCGACCGATAACAATCCGTTTTAATCCTCAACAAAACAAAACACGTTTTACGTTTTTTATTTAATGTATACGAAGATTTTTCGGATTGTGAAAGTCTATATATAGTAAGCAACGTAAATAAGTAATAAATTGATAGAGATCACTGTAATGTATAATTAACCGAACCATAAACAAATTAAAAAAAAAGCCACATAGGTGGTTATTCTATTTGTTAGACAATTATAAATTTGAAACACGAAACATGCATAGTTTCAATCATAAATTATTAATTTAATATTAAATAATGTATTTGAAGTAAGGCCTTGAATCTCACACATCAGAAATTGTGTCATCACCATTTTATTCACAGTGGTAGTGGATTACCACTAGTTTATGATCCTGACACTACAGCTCTTAGGTTAGGAAACTTCAATGCTTCGAGTTCGTGTATAAATTCCCCGTATTTGAATAGTGAATTTTTAGTAGAGCACAGAGAGATGGTACAATTAACACCTATTCTTTACAGTGGTAAATTGTAGTTGTTAAACAGTAGTACAAATACCTGACAATTTCAAAGCTCAATATAACAAGAGGCCCATGGGCCACATCGCTCACCTGAGCAACACTAGACATAATAAAATCAACTAAATATAAACCTACATCAAACTTTGAACCTTATATGTGGCACAAAAATTATCCAGGTCCACAGTCTAAACAACTGAGAATCAACAAATGTCAATATGATTGCATACATGTATTAGTAATACTATATACTAAATATTTTGAGAATGATCAAATTTATTTCCAATGTAAAAATTTGACCCCCCCCCCCTTTATAGTTTCATCCTTTTTTATTTGATTTTTATAGATTTTTCTCTATATATACAGCTTTTCTGGCCAATTGGTTCTAGAGAAGAAGATTTTTAAAATACACCATTACTTTTTCACTAATTCCTAATTACCTCCCCTTGAAAGAGGGCGTGGCTCTTCATTTGAACAAACCTGAATCCCCTTCACCTAAGGATACTTTATGGCAAGTTTGGTTGAAATTGGCCCAGTGGTTCTTGAGAAGAAGATGAAAATGTGAAAAGTTTACAACAACGACGACGACAACGACGACAACGACAGACAACGGACAAATTGTGATCAGAAAAGCTCACTTGAGCCTTTGGCTCAGGTGATCTAAAAACTCAGTTCAATTTTTAATTGCGATTTGCAAATTGCGTTGCAAAAACTGACTGTTGAATAATATTACTGCGTAAGATACCGTTTAAGGACGGCGGACCCAATTCATTTCTACAATAGATTAATTATTCAAATTTTTACATAATGTTAATCAGTTAATGGTGAGTGAAAAATCAATAAGAAAATTACATGATCATCGACTTCCTTATTTTACTGCGGACGTTTCAAAATTTGGGTACGAAAATCCTCAGATATAATAGAAAGTAATGGGAATTTTCTGGGGTTTGGTATAAAAACTGATATGTAAAAAATTCTGCAATAGATTTTTTACTCTAATTAAATTGTAATATTAAGAAGTCAATTAGCTTACCGATAAACAGCAAAAAAATGTAGGTCATCGACCTAAATTTTTTGAGGGGTTGTATCAAAGCTCACTACATGGTTCATTTTCTTCAGAAATATCATTGAAAAAAGGACATAATTTATTATTTCATGACGTTACATTAACTGCTATATAAATAAATATTGTAAGGTTAAGGTATAAATTCAATATCTACCAGATTATAAGACTATAAACTGCCTCTGCGCATTTTTTGATTTATAAACCGTAGAAATATAACGGACTTGTCGCACATAGAGGAAATTCGGACTAATTCTTTTTTCTTAATTTTTCTTCATCTAGAAATATTTTGGTATCACAAATTATGTTTAGTAGAATGAAAATTTTATTATTTTCTCTTATTTTGATATAAGTAATTACGACAGTCATATTCATAGCATATGCGCGGAATCTGCGCAGAGGTGCGAAATCTTGAATTGGGTCCGTCGTCCTTAATGCCATACATAATTGCTAGCTAGGGCTGTCCTTGAAAGTCTATAAGTGCTTTTAAAGAGACAGTGGATCAAGAAATGATCATGGCAAAGAAATAAGGAGATATGCAAGAAATGCATCCTTATATATCTATAACAGCTTATTTACAAGCCATCAGCAATTCATTCACTTGGTATATCCTTGGCTGCATTCATTTACAACCTCGTCATGTCCAAAATTTAATTGTAATGAGTGTATTTTGCACATGATAATCATTTCAATCTCAAAATGTGCCCCTTTTAAAATATTTGTTTTCAAAATGTTAAGAAATATACATGAATAAAAAACGTAAATATTTTTAAATAACTGTACCGTCTGTACTTGTTCCATTGATTGACTCTTTTATCGCTTTAACATCCTCTGTAAGAATGAAGATAAAATCTATAAATATATATAATAATATGTTGAATCATTTTTCATACATTTGCGTAATTAAAACGGTGTTTGCCAGTTATATGAATATTCAAGTTCACTTTATTCCCCCTTTTTGTAATCAAAGACCCACACATCGTTTTGATAAAGGTGCGTCATGATACAATTTGATGTTAATTAACAAAAACAAACCATGTTTTTACGAATGCTGGACAACTCGACCCCAAGACATCTCGTCCCCAAGACAACTCGCCACCAGCTCAAAACAACTGGTCCTTAAATTAGGACAACTCGCCCTCAGTCAAGACAGCTCGGCCCCGATAAAAAAAATTAAGTTTTATACGCTTTTAATCAACAAATATTGTTACTTTTCTATAATTTTCGAAAATCATAACAAAACGTCATGTATTAAGTTCTTAAATTTCATTGTTAAAGACATGGGTACGCCAATAAATCATCAAAGCTTCAGAGCTTCAGAGCATACATTAATTACCCCCCGGCAGTCGTCACTTTCAAGAATCATAATTATACGTGAGGATGTCATTCCAATTATTTACATCATGTGTTTCATTATATTTTCTACTAATTATCATTATCAGATGAATGTTATAACACAATCGTTTGAGCGCTGGTTTTATAATTACGTTGGACAAACTTTGAACAAGGTGCTCTATTTACATTTCTCTGGTTTCTAAAATCTTTTTTTTTTAAGTACGTTTATCTGCCTGAGTTTATATCATGAAAGAGATTTTATAGATAATGAAAAACATATTGTTTAATCATTACACACACATCTTTCGGTAATTCTATATGAATTTTTTTAAATTTATGATTTTATTCATGCCTTCACAGCTTTCTTACATACCACATTTCTTTTGGAATCTCTATATTTTTTACATACAGTATATATGCAAGAATAGATTTATGATACTTCACAGTAGTGTGAAAGTTCGGGGGTTTTTTTTAGTGACAGTGAGAAAGTACAGAACACATTGAGTGAAATAATATGCATATAAACACACACAAAAGAAGAAACACAAATAAAAAATATAACATGCACACCAACTTATAATTGATAGCTCTAAATTTAAAAATTTTCAAATATGTGATTATATTATATACAAGCAACAGCATGGACATCCTATTTAGCATGTACATGTATATATTTTTATTTATGAGAGAGAAGAAGGGGGAAAGAAATATGAATATTTATGAATCTATACTACTATATTAAAATAATAGACTCGAATTTTTGGGCTTTAATACTGAGAAATCGGAAGAGTACTGTCTTTTGTTTTATATATTTTAAACATCATTGGTACTTGAAGATTACCAATTTGTTTTTATTTTTTCTCAATCAAGCTTCGCTAATTAATAATCAACGAAAATTCCTTTCAAAAATTCGGAAATCATCTGGATTTTTTGGATTTTACAATCTTGCGCATGCGCATTACATTCACGCTAAATCACGGGAGGCTCTTTAGTTTAACTTCCACAATATCACATTTGCATGGATAAACTCAGAAACGATAATAAAAATACGTGTAAATTTTCATTGAAAGTTTGCTCATGTATATATTCTGTTCATCAAAGAAAATACGGGAGATAACTCTAACTCAGTGCATTTGATATGAAAAATCCGAGAGTTCCGAATGTCTACATGGTGTGTAAATTTGAAGCTAATAAAAAACGTTGGTGAAAAAGTGTTGAATTCTTCATTAATATGAATTAAATTTTTAGATGAAATGTATTTACAGTCTCAAAATGGTTTGTTATGAATAATTTGACTGTTATTTTCAATAAAGCTTCATTAATTTTCTCAAAATCGGAGCGATTCTGCAGTTTTTTGCTACATTTCGGGTATATGGGAGGCATTTTTACTGTGGTGAAGGCCTGTCCCGAGACACAGTTAGATTATTCTATTAGAATAATATTAGATTATTCCGATATCATATGGGTATATCCCTTTAACTATTTTTAGAATCGGTAGGACAACAAAGTAGTGCCTTTTAGCAAAATAGTTCCTATTCTTGCAGAGTGTATATACATTTATTGGGACATTTTAAATCAGAATGCTTGACACATGTCAGAAAAGAGGATTTGCAATTTAAAAAGCAAGTGTCAAAATTAAATTATCATTTGAAGGAAAGATTTGAAATTGTTTGATGTACACCCTTTCCAAAGCTGTGAAATTCCCTACTTTTACTTTCATTTTCAGAGTTTTTCAATACAGACGCATTTTGCCGGAAAACGAATCTGACTTCACACCACGAAATTTTAACAGCAGAGAGACAATTTGATGAGCTTTTATTCAAGAGGTCCCTCGTTGCTGAACGAAAATTAGGGCCGGAGCTATGAGCCCGAACGTTAACATTACCGCCTATGGAAAATGCATTAGTGGACTATACCCATATGCAATGTCAACCCGTGCACGCACGGGTCAAAGTCTAGTTGAAATAAAACTTTAAGTAAAACTCTGATTGAAAGTTTTGTTAATCTATTAAATTTCAATTTGAAAACTTTCAAACTTTGAAAAAAAAAACCTGGAAAATATTAATTGCACTGTGATATATGGCGAACAAAAAAATAATTTTAAAACAATATCTTGTCGTAATACAAAAACAAAATACTTGGGGGCGAGCTATCTTGAGTGCAGGCGAGTTATCCTAATTGGGGATGAGTTGTCTTCGGTTGTACAGGGGGCGACTTGTCTTGGGGGCGAGTTGTCCTGATTCCGTTTCTATTATATATTATCCATTTGTTAAACCAACTTGTCTGTTACATGTACCTTTCAGAATTTGTACTTCATCCTGCAACTCTATAACAGTCTTCAGTGTATCTATGTAGGGCTGTATCGAATCAGGGTCCATCCAACAAATTTTTAATTCGATCAGAGTGTCCTGGTATTTGGTTGCAGTCCCAAGATAGCCTTCCAGCTCTTTTATAATTTGAGAAATATGATTCCATTTTCTTTCAAAATCTGAGTCCGAGAGAGAGAAATCCGTAGCATGTCCATACCATTCGTTTCTTAAAATACGAATTCGTTCTATGTTTGCTGACAGACTTTTATCAGTTGGTTCTGGATCATTCCCCCATTTGTTTGTGTGTGGAGTAATTGAACAAAAGTTACGTAAGAGAAAATAGAGCAACGTAATGTCAAAGTCGGAGTATTTTTTGCTATATACAAGCTGTTTTTGTTGTTTACTGATAGAAGGTTTTCTGTTTTGATGTATGTATTTTTTAACTTTCGTTTCCAAGTCAGGCGGAGATATCTCTTTTGCGAGAACTTCGCGCAGTACATCAATGCAGGGACCCAAAAACGCCCGGGCAATTCGAGCAAGATGTGTAGTCCCCCGATTTGATTTATATTTTGATAAGGACATCCTCTTTCGCATATAGTATCAAGAAGATTTCCTACAAAAATTACAAAAATATATATTGTAAGGATGTGAAAAGTTTTCTTTAATTTCAAATAATATTAATAGAATATAAAGACGTTAAATGTGTTATTAGCGAGCGTAACCACTGCTGTGAAAAAGAACGAACAAAATCCACAGATACATAAAAAAAATGATTGCATCCTATATCGAGAAAATGGCTGAGCTAACATTCAGAACGTACAGTTCAATAAGGTCTCCTGGCTTTTGTTTTAATTAGTATTGCACAAGCTTCGGATAAAACCAAGAGTCTATCAGGCCTCCTTTACTTTGCATTTTGTCAAGAAACGCGAAGAAAGCAAAAAATATAATACATTCATTAAATATATAATATAAAATGCGATAGTGTCATCAAGATTCATTGCGAGTTTTAATACATTCTCCACGATTCGATTAAACCTAACATAAATTCTTGAAAGTATTTGGTTGACATACTTTCAATCGCTCCTTAATTGCTACCGAGGTATATAAAGCGGTTTAGGAAGATAAGGTTGTTTGATTGCCTTTTAAGTTATACAGGTTGCAAAGATTTACAAATGTATGAACTACACTGTGTAGAAACTGAAAAACATGAGGCCCTCGGGCCACATCACCCACCCCGGTAACATTGGCCATAACTCTAATTAAAGCAGCTAACTCTGATCAAAGCAGTTTTAAAATGTCAAATATAAATTTTAAAGGTCAGTCGCGAGTGTTAAGTTTTGCGTCTTCAGCGCAGGGTATCGCGCATTTGATCAAAGATGTCGTAAAACGCAAATGCAGTGTAAAAGATTCAAATACATAGTTTATCATAAAACGTTTTAAATTTTAAACAAAGTTACATTTTATATAAAAATGTTTTAATTGAAACGAATCCTTAGAATAATGTTTAGAAGTATTTTTATCATTTTCATGGTTGAAATTGGTCCAGTGGTTCTGGGAAAGAAGATTAAAATGGGAAAAGTTTACGACGCCGGTGACAACAACGACAACCACGACAGACAGATATTGATCAAGAAGGCTCACCCGAGCCTTTGCCTCAGGTTAGCCAATAAAACTTCTATTCAACAAAAAAAGTACCCCTTAAATCAATAAAACGAAAACAAACGAGCCTATTTAATGATATATATTCTAACTTTCGATATTTCTCCAAGTATTATAATAAGAACGTGAAAACAAATTGATACACAACTTTTTTAGCTTGCCAATTTCAAAAAAATCACACACACACACACACACACACACACACACACACACACACATGTAAACAGATAGCCATGCTATGACCTTGAATTGTTACTATTACAAATTGGTCACTATGATATTTATGTATACATAGATACTGCGTAATGAATTGTGTTAATGATAACTAACAGAATGAACTATGTGACTCTTGTAGCACTGCGCAGTATTTCTAAATGATGTTATGCAACCAGGTGCAGAATACGGGCACAAATATCCAAATTGGGAGTTTGTAAATAAGTTGTCATATTTGGCGATTCTGTGTCTGCATCGATAGCTCTGGTACTCTATATAGAGTCATGTATTGCTTATTCTTTTTAACCTTTGTAACCTTAAAGCCATGTATGAATGAATGTATTATGAGTAAACGATGCATTATACCCAGGTGGGGGACTCAGAGACTCGGATTCTGAGACTCAAAACCCACATCACAATATTCTTTCTGACGGTTTTGACAGTTTTGTTACTTTATTTAGAAATAAAATTTAACTCCGGGATTTTGACACTAATTGTTCGCTCATGATCATTGTAGATGGGCCGGACTGGTCAGAACCGTCAATCATAAGTAAAATGTTATATATACTCATGTAAAATGATGTTAGATAGATCTTTGATTTGAGCTGCTCTTAATGATTGTAAAATCTACTATACGATCACGCTCATTAATAAACGTTTATTAATTAACAATTGGACTTCGTAATTACTGAGTTTGAGGTGAATCTCCAGGAGTTAAAT
>WFKH01010211.1:43344771-43355995 GCA_016163765.1 Magallana hongkongensis
TCAAGTTTGTTCAAATCATGATCCCCAGGGGTACGGTGGGGCCACAACGGGGGTCGAATTTTTACATAGGAATATATAGTAAAATATCTTTAAAAATCTTCTTCTCTAGAACCAATTGGCCAGAAAAGCTGTGACTTGCGTGGAAGCATCCTCAGGTAGTGTAGATTCAAGTTTGTTCAAATCATGATCCCCAGGGGTACTGTAGGGCCACAATGGGGGGTCGAATTTTTTGCAAAGGAATATATAGAGAAATATCTTTAAAAATTTTCTTCTCAAGAACCATCTGGCCAGAAAAGCTGTGACTTGCGTGGAAGCATCCTCAGGTAGTGTAGATTCAAGTTTGTTCAAATCATGATCCCCAGGGGTACGGTGGGGCCACAATTGGGGGTCAAATTTTTGCATAGGAATATATAGAGAAATATCTTTAAAAATCTTCTTCTCTAGAACAAATTGGCCAGAAAAGCTGTAACTTGCATGGAAGCATTCTCAGGTAGTGTAGATTCAAGTTTGTTCAAATCATGATCCCCGGGTGTACAATGGGGCCACAATTGGGGGGTCAAGTTTTTACATAGGAATGTAAAGAGAAATATCTTAGTTTTGAAAATCAATTCAGCAGAAAAGCTGTTACTTGAGTGAAAGCGTTCTCAGGTAGTGTTATATATATAGAGAAAAATCTTTAAAAATCAAATAAAAAAGTATGAAACTATAAAAGGGGGGGGGTCAAATTTTTACATTGGAAATAAATTTGATCATTCTCAAAAATATTTAGTAAATAGTATTACTAAAATGCAATCATATTGACATTTGTTGATTCTCAGTTGTTTAGACTGTGGACCTGGATAATTCTTGTGCCACATATAAGGTTCAAAGTTTGATGTAGGTTTATATTTAGCTGATTTTATTATGTCTAGTGTTGCTCAGGTGAGCGATGTGGCCCATGGGCCTCTTGTTTTATTTACAGGTATTTTGGAACTTTTTCACTATAGCACCAGTTGTTAATTAAAGATTACGAAAGTTTTTCATATTACCTAAATCGATAAATTGGACCTCTTTGAATGAACAAAAATGAATCCTGGGCTGAATCTGGACAAAACAGAATACTTTTGGACGGGAGCTGTCATAAGCATTAAGTGTGATTATTATTTATATAGTGTTAATTTCCCAAGGATATGTAACATAGATAAGCGTAAAGACATGATTTGGATATTTCTTATAATGTAAAATGTTCACCTAAATTATTACATTTTGAAAGACTATTATGTATTTGATGAAGTCGAACACCGACGGTCTTTGAAAAATGCACCATCGTAAATACATTCATTTATCGGTTTCGAAACTAAAACGCAATTGTCACAGTTAAGTTCATCTTGTCCAATCCAAACAAGATTTCTTTCAAAACGTATCAAGCATTGTGTAAAATTTAATATAGACAAAACAGAAAGAATAATGAATTGTATTCTGTGAAAAAAAATAGACCAATGTAGACTGGGCATTGCAGATAGTACTCGTAAAGTTATTTTTTAGGATTAGAATATTACCAAGCTTGTGTGCAAAAACCTTTAGCGTCAGTGAACTTGTGAATTAATTACAATGGAGAACATAAAGTTATTTTTTTCACAATGGGTTGAGCTTACGATAGGATAAAAGAAACGCAGGATAGAACACGATACACGCACGATACGATAGGATTTAATACACGATAGGAAAAGATAAACTATGTTCAGGATAAACGAAAAATCCCGTTAAAATATATATCTTCACGATTAACCTGATAATCATCCCCATTTAAACTTGCCGATTAATCATGATCAAACCTCAAACCTTGTCGATTGGAGTTTTGTTTCAATTAATGTTTTTTATCTCACAAAAGATTTCCTTCTGAAATCGTTGATGTGATTTTTTCTGAGTTTGTTTGTTTGTTTATGGTTAATACACAGCCAATTGTGCCTCACGTGAAATGAGCTTCACGTGAATTTAACGTGAAATTCACGTTAAGTGAATTTCAGGTGAATGTGTTTCGCGTGAAATTTTCACACATTTTCCTCTAAAATTTCACGTGAAATTCACGTGAAAATTTTCATGTGAAATTGTTTTCTATCCAAAAGCATGTTCACTTTTCTATTATAATTTCTTGTTTCGCTTTTATGATTGCTTTCAATATGCGTCCTTTTTAAGTACTGTAAATATTCGGAAGAATTAGACTGTTTATTTAAAGAATGACTACCGTACTTAATTCATTATTGTGAAAGTAATATACAACATGAAACGAGATCAAATTGGTAGCATCGAATTTGCATTTATTTATATGAGTTTTTAACAATAATATGCATGAGTTTGTACGAGAAAGACAAATATTTCTTTTAAATTTATGAAATATTTGAATGTTTATCATGAAAAAAAAACTTTTGAAATAAAGATACATATTAAGCCTTTTTGTGTTTATACATATTTTTGAAAACTATCATTTACAAGTATACTTTTAAGTATTTTTAAAAATATACAACGATAAATTATATGACTAATACAAGTAAAGCAAATACAAATATTTCATTTCATTGGCAAAAACACAATAACAATAATAGGCAAAGGCCCAATATATGTATAAACAGAAAATTGTTTTCTTAAACATTAGTATGAAAGTTATATCATTATATTTCGCATTCACATAAGAGAAAAAAAGTTTTGACATTTAACAGAATTTTCATCAGTTTTTAGTAAATAAACCCTATGTCTCACTACAATAGAGAAAAACTGGTGTTACTATATAGTCAAAAAGTTTTTCTAAAAGTTTACATAGGTTTTCTAGTCCAATTGTCTTCTTGATCTTATAGTAAGCTTTTCTGGCCTTTTCCATGAGAACTGTTGTACAAAGTTATAAACGTACATTACATATTAAAGTTAAACCAAAATGACAAGATTTTGACACAGTTTGAAGTAAATTTCCATTATAAGTAAATTCATCAATACAAGATTTCACATTTGAATTAAATAAAAGAACTTTTGATTTTTCAACATTGACCTGTAATTTTCAATTAGAACAATTAGTTTCAAGAGTGAACCGTTTCAAGAATATTTAAAAAGTTATGTAAACTCACTTTTGCTTTCAGATAGTAATACAATATCATCATCATATAATAAAGAGTTTACATGTATAACAATAATAGAAATACAAACCTATTTAACATGTGTAAAAAGAACAGAAATACTAACTTATTTTATAACAAGAATAGAAATACAAACTTATTTAGATTAGAAAAAGTGCTTTATACACAATAAATGCACACAAAACTGCTAATGCTATTCTGTTGTACAACATTAATAAAATACTAATAAACAAATAAAGCATCTGTAATCTTTATAAATCTAGGCTAAACATTTTATGTACATGTAGTTTTTCATATGTCAGAATACACAAGAATCTTAAGTATATTGCTCTTCTCCAAAATAGTGCATAAAAAAAGCACCTAGAAGTTTCATCTCTCTTAGCGCTACCTCCTTTTGGGAATAAGCAGTGACCTCCAATACTTCATCTTCGGCAAACCGAGTTTTGAAGCATCCCAGGTTAACCTTTACGACTTTTACGAACGCAACTTTGAGAGATATGCGTGCGCATCCAGACAGACCATTTTTACCGACATTCATGTTGTACAACTGCACGCAAAGTTTGCCCACTTTTTTCAGGTATGGAACATTCAGGCAAATCGCTGGCGGGTTTCTGACTGTAACACAAAATGGGCATACCCACAAAATGATTTCATAATATTGTCTAATTCGTGGTCTTGTTATAGAAAATGTCGCCATTCTTGTTAGATTAAAGTGATTTTATCAGAAAGTAAAATTAACGTCATTGAAGATAACAAACCTGAGACTTCTTTTCTGTAAACAACCTTTCGTCCCCAGTTTACAGTAAGCAAAACTCCCTTGTTTTTCTTCAAATATTTTACTGTGATACACACTACAAAAAGAACATGTATTTTATATTCAACCTGTCTTTATTTCGATACAAAATTCCTATCAATCTCGGTTATATATATAACGTGCAAATTATCTGCAATTATCATAACTTTGAAACCATAAAGCACAATTTTGGTTCCTCAACAGGAAATTGATACACAAATGTGAGTGAGATAATTATTAAAACTACTTGTGTACTTTGTAGTGTAGACGCATGCATTGCGGGGAAATAAAAAAATCTAAATCAGTCGTATAAAATTTAAAGACGATAGAGGGTCATCGTTGCAAAACCTTGGCCAATGTATACGTTCCTAGGGGACTCCAGAGTGTGACGAGGTGATATAGAGGTTATACATATGTTTCGATCGTTGTTTTGGCGATGTAAGAGTGGTCGCTTGACCACTGCAAGATGGGTGTGTGCGCCAAATGAAATAAAAGGAAATTCCTTGACAAGCATGCCAGTGATGACGTCATGTACTTGTAATAACAGACACAAGGGATACTTCTGGATACATCGATATATATTATATTAATCATTAATACATGTACATAAATGAAGTTATATCTGGACGCTTCGTGCGAAAAAAAAAAAATAACTAAACATCTTTATTAATAAAAATAAAAACTTAAAGATTTTTAGATTAATGACCAATCTTTTATTACCGTCTTTTTTCGCGAATAAGACACGGATGGTCTTGCAGCATCGACAAGAGGTCCCGGCACACCGACAGCTGCCTGTAACCGTACTCTGTACATACTTCAGCTGAGTGTCAGCGACCGCCAGATCAGTACCAACAGTCTGGGGAAGGCCTGAGGATTTTAAGGGAAAAAATAATTTTATTTTTCATAAAAAGGAATCGGTATTTTATTTTAGACATTTTATTTATCTTACTGGGAAAAAAAACCCCGAATTTCAATTTTAAAGAGTTACTCCTAACTAAACTTAAAGATCTTGTCATTCTGCACGAAAAATTTAAAACCATAAATGTAAGTGAACAATATTACTAATAAAACAGTGACCTTATTATTGCTGAAATATCGCTTGTACCAAATTTTAAAATGCTGGACGGTTGTCATATATCTCTATATCAACCTTCCGAGTAATAATTTATCAATCATCTCAAAAATTCTGAAGTGTTTATGAGAAAAAAGGTAAAACATTTCACCCCCTTTTTGAGAACAAAGAAATCAAATTAATTGATCAAACGGAAGTAGCGTAAGGAAACAAGTCACTTTCTATTATTTTTGAAACTTTCATTAAAATAATCCTTTGAGATGATTCTAAAATGTCAACTCTCCAAAGAAAATCGGTGAGAAAAAAAATAGTTTAGATGATCCGGGATCGGAATAAATGCGATAAGGTCTTCCAAAGGATCGGAATACATTAATAAAAAATTAAAAAATAAGAAACCGTAGAGTATATAACCAGTTCTTCCGTTGAGAAGGGGATCTTAATATGAGCAAAACAATCATTTTTTTTTAACTTCTCTCGGCGGAATTAATGAAAGAAAAGTGAAATGATCTACAGAAACTTTGCATTTCATGTGTACTTAGGGAAATACCGGTAGAACAACTATTTCCTCTTTATAAAATATCATATAGAGCTTTAATCATGTACAGGTATTGCATCCGATTAGTAATATTGACAATTAGGAATAAAAATAAATTTTAATTTTACGTAACCTGTTCCTTCTACATGTAAATTGGACAGGATCCCACTCCAAACAGAAACTATACAAAGGAAGGTTAACGCGGCTGTCATCTTTAAAGGTGTCCTCTTTCTGTATGGCAAACCTGATAATCCGTGAACATTGCCGATTTAAAGGGAAGTTGTTGATTTTATATGATCGAGCATTTTACTCCCTTGTTTTCAACATGATCACGTGATGGACCCTTTAAATCGTTATAATTTATATTAATTTATGTTCAAAAACCGGAGCAAGTCCTCTCTATGCAGCTTGTATAAACGAGCATGATAGCATTGTACAGATTTGCTGAATAATAGAGCAGACATAAATTTATGTACCAATAATAGAATATATCCTCTCCACATAGCTTGTTTTAACAATCAGGAGAGCACTGTACAACTGTTAAACATTTAAAAAAAAACCCACCTAAGAATTGATCATTTGACTTAAAACAAATGTACTGACATATTTTCTGGAAATAATGGGATTATTTATTCATAAACGACGAGTTGATTGTGAGGAAAAAATGAAGCTGTATATGTTTTTTTTGTGTGAAATAATTTTGGGTTTAAAAAAAAATCAATATATTCAATGTAGAAATGAGAGAAGATTATGATAGATTCATTTAGCGTACTTCATTATGTCCGAATCAGACATTCACTTAGTTAATGTGCCTTTGAATAAAATGTATGGACTTTTTTTAAAAAATCCCCACACGAATTTAAATTCCATTGGTTCTATTTCAAGTTCTTAACAGAATAATACAATGAACATGTTTCAGATAAAATAGATTGTACTTTCATGAACATGGCCACTGTTTCCTTGACTTTTTTTTTTTTTACATGTAAGACAATTCACTCAAAGCTGTACTAGTTAACGATAAAAGTGTTACTTAGCATTGGATATACCTGAACTTGTTTAGATAATTTATTTATACACAGTCAGTTGATTTATGCGATAGGCAGGGTATACAGATCTCTTTCCATTTATACCTGCCGACAGTGAAAATGACGCTAAAGCTGTACTATGATCTACAGATGTATCTTTAACAATAGCAATTATGGTAAGATCAGTTGTATAACTTCTGACGAATCGTGCTATTTGGCTGGGCACATTTTACACATTTGTATTCAATAAAACGAAAAACTTAACAGTAACAACATCTTCTCAAGCCAAGGGTTTTCGGTCTACTCCGCTCCCCAGTGTCATAAGAAACGTAGAGTCTACTGTTACTTAATATATAAGTAGGAAATCTGTGGTTCGTAGTGGTTCTTGTAAATGCCGTTTTCTTTGAATTATTATATTTATAAAACGTAAGCATATTTTGCTTCCAATACGACGGAATCGTAAATAGTTTGTTGATCGAGTACTGTATTGCGTTCTTGTATTACTGCCACTCTTACAGAATCACGGAATGTCGGGCACATTTAGTTGATTGGGACTTATTGAAAGTTTGAGTTATAATATCTCAAATAATATTAAGGTACAGGGACAAAAGGACTATTCGTTTATGTATAAATCCCTTTGTTTTCGTTTTTTCACTTCGCGCCAAAATTGCCATCGGTATGCTCTAGCAAATACTGAACAAGGTCACGAAAGCTAGAACTGCAGATGAAAATAAACAAACATCTGCGAAATTGTTTGAATTGCGAAATGGTTTGTTATTAGAGTTTAAAGTATCTGTGCAGAGCATGCCATGGTAATCTCTCATCTGTTACATCTATTTATTTAGTAATTTACACTAACACCAGACCACCCATTGTCCCATCTCAGAAGGTGCGCTCACAACAATCACCCGGTACCAATCAAAACCTATCTGATGTCTCGCCCACGAGTGTGCAAGAAATTAGAGAAGTTTCTAATGAAATAAACTGTGATAGATTTATTGGCTGATGCCATCCCTCTATTTTATGTATAAATGAAGAAGGCCTGGTTTAAAAACCTATTTTGTTTACTGGACACCAGTTTTTAATCACAATTAAACAGTTACAGGCAAAATGTCATAATGTGGTATTAAAAAAAATAGTGCAAATTCAAAATTAATGTCATCTTTTAGAAAGATAATAATTTCGATTTAAATCTTCTCTGCAACTTCTTAAATTACCTTTAAATATTTCACATTTTGTTACAAGCGGTAATTTATATTTATGTTTAAAGCCTTCATTTAAGGTGTTTTCTGCCGTTTTTCTTTTAACAAGTGAGTTCCGTCCATTGTTAATCAAATTATCACCAATAAAAAGCATCATGCCAAAATATATGCTAATAATTTTTGTAATGATTGTATTTGTGTGTGTACATGTAAGACATGTAGAGGATTTCAAGAAAGATTCTTTAGTTTTAATTATCAATTAATTTCTGTCTTTGTAAGTTCAAAGTTAACTGTATAGTTCATTCAAATGAAAAAAAAAACTAAATATATAGACTTTTTTCAAACATGTTTTTTTCTATCTAGAAGTGTCTTCAAAATATTTGACAGAAAGTATCTTTTTTAAAATTTGATGTACCTTATTTCATATTTCACTTTACGCATAAGGTTACCGCCATATCATAATACACATAGCTCAGCAAGGTCGCAGACGCTAAATTATATATATATATATATATATATATATATATATATGTGTGTGTGTGTGTGTGTGTGTGTGTGTGTGTGTGTGTGTGTGTGTGTGTAAGAGTCTGCAAAATTGTTTGAACTGCGTTACGGATTGCTTTTAGGAATCAAGTATTGCGTGTAGAGCAGGCGATGACGTATCTACCGTAATTTATTGCAGCTACTTATTAAGCAATCAAGAGATTAACACCAGACTATATGCGCCATTTGGCCGATGAGGTTTTTCTTATCCGACTCGCCACGTCTTAAAAAAACCCCAGACCATGTAGGTACGAAAATCATAAAACAGATATGAAGTCCGATGGAAAAAAGACATGCTTTATTCTGTCTGGCAAGTCAGATTATTTTGACCAATCTTAAATAAAAAGATTAAAATAATTAAGTCCCAGCAATAACTCGAAAAATGTCTGTAAATTTGTTCTTCATCCTCTTGCGTGTTTTTGTCTTTTAAAACATGTAGAGTATTTTAAGAAATATTGTTTTTATTAAAATCTATTCTTTGACTTTTCTTTAAAAAAAAACAACAAAAAAAACCATTAATCTCATTTGGATAAAGAATGATAAATAATAGTTTTAAGTAAAAGAGATGTCCTTGTTTAATTAGATTGTCTTTGCTTGACAAAATTAAAGAAATGAATGTGTTATCCAGAATCTTTCCGTCTTTCAGCTTCAAGCGCGCCTCGGCGTTGGGTCGGATTTTTACTTTTATCGTTTTTTGAATTTCGTCGTAAATTTCTCTCATTCAGCTGGCAAATAACAAAAGCTACAAACAGGATGTAGATTATTTGGAGCATACTTTTTAAATCCCTTCTTTCAGCATGTTGGACATATTGTACTTAAACGTATTATGAAAAAAAAATGACGTCAGTGCAATTCATCAACTGCGTCAGAGTGAGTACTACTAGCTATTTATTCAGGCTTCTATACACAGCAAGTTTTTGTTTTTATATTTCATGGTTTATCTACAATTTTTATTAATCTGATAGCTGGCCAAGGAATAATAAAGTGTAAGATGCAGATATTGATACATTTTAGATTATAAGTCTAATCATCTATGGATTTAAAAATGTAAAATTTCTTTTCTTTGTGTGTTGGGACCTTAAATTGATTTGCTTTTGTTATAGTTTATCTTATAAGTATGTTTTCGTAGCTTCATCTTCTTTGTTAATCAGTGGCCTGTGCTTTATGTACAGATTACCAATAAGTATGTCTTAAGAAAGATTCTTTCTCTCACGCCCAATATACATGTATTCTGTTGACAACGGCGTCAATGGTACATGTAATAAAATCTTATAATACGTATGCATACACGTATCTCTTGATCCAACTATGTGGTGATTATTTCATTGACAGGTGAACTGTGGAATGGTGATTGATGACTCGCAGAAAAATACCCAGATAAAATGTTTGATATAACAATGATATAATGGTTGATATAACAATGATGTAATGATTGATATAACAATGTAATACGAATGGAGCCAACGTTATGTGACTGAGCTGAGGATGTTGCAAGAAGATTGCAGAGGAAAACAGATTACCAGTCAACAGAAAAAGAAAGTGAAATGGCCATGATTTAAAAAAAAATCAAAATGTGTTTTCGCGATTGAAGACTTACCAAACGTCAGGATCATTCATTAATTTTAGCTTATTCTGTAACATGAAAGTACAGATATGATTTTATTTTACACGTTGTTAAATCGTTGTATTATTGAGATGTAAGTAACGTAAAAGCAGTTTAATTTGGAATATGTTCATACATGTAAACAAATTACAATGCTTTTGTTAATGTACATTAGGGAAAGCTGCCTTGTCTATACATGTATGCATTTTTTTCTTTTGCAAACCTGGACAACATATTTTTTAAATGTTTGTACGTCCAAGTATATCATAATTTGTCAAAACAAAGTATTCCAATTCTCTGGGTTTTGCCACGGTGTTAAATCGTTGTATTATTGAGATATAAGTAATGTAAAAGCAGTTTAAATTGGAATAAGTTCACACATGTAAATTAATTACAACGCTTTTGTTAATGTACATGGAGGAAAGCAGTCTTGTCAATACATGTATGCATTTTTATTTTTTTTATTTATTTATTATTTTTTTTTTTGCAAACCTGGACAACACATTTTTTTAATGTTTGTACGTCCAAGTATATCAGAATTTATTAAAGCAGAGCATTCCTATTCTTTCGTTTTTGCGAACAGAGAACTGTTCAAAGCCGTCCAGAGGAATATTACTCCGTCGGTTCGTTTCGTCACAAAAGAACTGTTCAAAACCGTGAAGGTAATAATACTACTTTACTTAGTTTTGTACCAAGAGAACTTAACAAAGCCGTTACCCCGTCGCTTAGCTTTGTCCAAGAGGAACTTTAAATGTCGTTCGGAGGAATGTTACTCCCGTCCTTAACGGAATCTGAAAACAGTCTTTCTACATGATTGTTTTGTTTTTGTGTACAAAGACTTTACATCGAAGTGAGAGTTAAAATTTTCTATAGAAGTGACCCAAGATTTTTCGGAGGAATGTTACTCCCAGCTTAGATTTCATCTTTACGATCACTGTTCATGGACATTATATCTTGTCTTTGTATTAAACCCTATCAGGATTTATCCACAGAAGAACTTTAAATGTCGTTCGGAGGAATGTTACTCCGAACTTTAGCATCCGTCCTTAACGGAATCTGAAAACAATCTTTCTACATGATTGTTTTGTTTTTGTGTACAAAGACTTTACATCGAAGTGAGAGTTAAAATTTTCTATAAAAGCGATCCAAGATTTTTCGGAGGAATGTTACTCCCAACTTAGTTTTCATATTTACGAGCACTGTTCATGGAAATTATATCTTGTCTTTGTATTAACCCCTATCAAGATTTATCCACAGAAAAACTTTAAATGTCATTCGTAGGAATGTTACTCCGAACATTAGCATCCGTCCTTCAAGGAATCTAAAAACAATCTTTCTACATGATTG
>WFKH01010211.1:43375591-43407248 GCA_016163765.1 Magallana hongkongensis
ACTATAATGTTTAATATGTTTTAAATAGTAATTGTTATAAAATTCATGGTACAAGTCAGTGTGTGTTTTCTTTGTTGTCATTGTCAATGGTGAGAAAGTCATATTGTCATCTCGAGGTACATGTATGCACGCTAGGAAGGGTATGAATGCTGAATATTTTCAATGAGCGAAAACCGCTATTGACCAACGCAAATTTATCATACTGAATGTTATATACATAAAACTGCTAATTAAAATTATGTCCGTTATGGTTCATACGTACTCGAATAGGTTTCAGGTCACATGATCAGGTAATATAACTAGTAGGACCATGCGGTGGCATGGCACCCTAAGCTCGCGCGCTAGTTGCGATTTAAGGTAAAATGGCAGATGACATGGAAAGCGTTGATGTTGGGCTGACAGATGGTTGTTAATATGTGTTATTGTGTAAAATAAAATAAACGCTAGCGATCAGCGTACCTATCTAATACTTGTTTTTTTTTTCATTTAGCACTTTATTGTTTTATATTCGGACGAACGTAGTGAGGGAGAATAAAACACTATTCAAAATGCCCTATAACAAAGGGAGATTATTGTTACCCAATTTATAAAATAAATTTCATCGTATATATGCATGTTGATATAATAATAAAATTTTATTACAAACAGATCAACAACAACTGTATCTTAAATACATTAATCAATGAATCAATCAATGACTCTAATTAATATTGCACAACTTGAAAACACTCATATAAACGATGCAGTGATAAAAGCTATAGGATAAAATGAACCAATGAAAAAATATATTAATTTTATATATTCTGATCATATTTTAACAAGAATAATCAAATGACATCTTAGAAGACTTTGAAATCTTGTGTCTGATTTCAGGAGACGGTAAAGCCATTACATGTACCTACATATTTATACATTGTAAATATAACACATACTTAACTATGTAAAAATGTATAAAAGTGACTATTGTACAAAACGTAATCGTTGTAATATTCAGGTATATCACAAACAAACAATGCCCTGAAAGTCAGCGCATGACTGAAAATCACTGAGCATATGAAAAAAAGGTCAACTACTTGGTTGACTAAGTATAAGCTGACCAATCTACACATTATAAAAATGTTCTAAAAGACAATAAATCTGAGAACAAATTAGGACCAGATCGAATTTGTATTAGTGAAGTAAAGCTATTAAAAATGACCTTTGTAATCTATGTGAAGATGATGCTTCTGTTAGATACAATCCAAAATTGGCACTCTTGTCAACTCTTAAACTGTATGATAAAGTGATGATTCTAACCATGTTAAAACATTCAAAAATTTAACTTTAAATATATATACAGTAAAATCTGCATGTCTTGTTAAAAAAGTCATAGGGGCAAGGACATTTTAGTTCCTTCAAGCCTACATTTTTAATTTAAAAATGTTATGTAAACGTTTTATGTACTAATGCATGACTGAGTTCCTTATAAGCAGTTTTATCTATAAACGGAATGTGATTTCACACTGTTATAAGTAAATTATTTCATATTCACATCCTACTCAGTCAAAATTACACCTGTAAGCGCGAATAATGTCCTTGATTGGGGCTTGGCACACGGGGCAGTTTTAGTTGCGGGACATGAGTTGTCGTCCACAGCCGTAACAAACGCACATGGGACCACACTGGTAGAGCACGGAGTCGGAAAACTTGTCCAGACAAATCAGACAGTGCGAGTCGTTGACTGGTCGAGACTGCCTGGAGGTGGCTGTCTCACGCGTACCATCTACAGAGAGAAGAAAAAGATCATATTTGTTGTTAATTTGCAGTTCAAGGGTAATTGAAATGAAAATACTTTTTTAAAAATTTACTAATTTATTGAAGAGCTGATTTGGATGTTATATGTCTGTAAGAACACAGGGACAGTCTAGTTATTTGTCTTTTTCCACTCCTTTTGTGAAATTTTCAGTGAATATGATTTCAGCATTACTAAAGCTAGCGCTCTATTAGCTATTGGTTTAAATGATATTGGATTCAAATGAAATGCCATATCTACTACATGTAGATGGGTCGATTCATCTTTCTACAGAATTTTGCATCGATGGAAAGTTGCACAAAAATGACTCATTTTTAGGACATCTCAATTTTATCAAACAAAACAATTTTATGCTCAAAAAGTAAATAGTTAGTATGTTAACATGCATAGAACATCTTTGAGTTTAGGGACAAATAAACTAAACTGTAATACATCAAATTATAAAGTATACTATTAAGACTTTTTCAAGCCTGTCAGAACCGAGAAAAAGAGAGAATAATCACAAAATTGTAATGTGCCTCAGACTCACCTGACTTTTCTGACATGGCCGCCGCCACTTCCTGTCTAATGGCCCGCTGGATGTCAAGTTGAAGGTCGAAGCTGACCTTGAGCATTGACTTTATCTCCTCCACCTGGGCCTTCAGACTGGCCATCTCCCGGCTCAGGTACAGATTGGACTGAAATGTTCCATTTCATACTACGTACAGTACATTAGATTTATCTAACTATTGACAGTCATGAATGAGTGACGTGATAAATATACTGTATTCATCATATTCTTTTTAAATAATGCTCTTATTGTTGATGTAGTTATCTTCTCCAGATATATATTTATATATTTTAAACAAATGAATTAAAATTCATGCAAACTGAAAATATGTATTTGATATAGACATTATATGTTTTTGTCTCTGCATATATGGGAAACAAGTAAAAAATCAATTATATAACAAAACATTAAAGAATTAATGTTCATGCGTCACTGTCAGTTTAACATTCTTTGTCAAAAAATTCAATCAACATTTAAATCTTAATTCCATGAACTGTGAATAATTGATCAGTGCTGTTTACCTGTGTGTAGGGCACTTCCTGGGCACTAACATTGGTCACGGAAATGTTGTCCCAGTTATCTGCCCCTGGCTGCTGTGGAGGAAGCCCAATGTGGGAGAAGTCGTTACGGATGATTGGTTGCGTTGGTTGTATGGATCGTACAAACTCCTGCACTCGTGTCCTTCGGTGTCTGAACTGTTCAGGCGGTCCTATAAAATGATCATCATAAACAATTTAATAATCTAATAGTAGTACATGTATTTGACTCTTGTACAGCATTCTGTGGAATCATTCCCCTTAGCCATGAATTAATATCCAAAACAAATAATGAAAACAGTCTTAATTCATAACACATGAAATAAAAGCCACAAATTGACACACTGAATCTTTAGAAAAATGCCAGTAAACAAATTGGCCCCCCTGAATGAAAATAATTCTACACTATCTATTTTCAAGGCAGGCAACTCTAACAGCATTCGCTTACAATTTTAGGCATAAATGAAATAAATATTTCCAACTTTACATGGCTGCATTGTGCATAATAAGTATACTCAAAACGAAGTTTAAAATCATAATCATACCCTCATGGTCAATTCCAGCGTAGTTCGGAAGTTTCCTTGTAAGGTAGAGGTAACCAGTTGACGGTGAACCAGTTCACTGATCTCCTGTACAAATTCCTCGCGCTGCATTTCCTCCACGACAGGGAGAGGTATAGAACTTATGGGTACTGAAAAGATATTTTTTAAATACAAAACACATATTAGAAAACACATGAACATGCAGTACAAGGAAACAATTTCACATCAATATCTTTCTTAACAAGCATTTTTTTTTTACTATTAACGTGAGAACAAATAAGACAAACGCATAATTCCCTTCAAACCATTGTCAGAAACAAAATTTTGTCTAGCTTTTCTTACCGTTTAAGAGTAGCAAAACCAACACTGTAGATTTCTAACAATGCTTACATACAGACAAATCTGAAGCCATCCTTAAAAAATGTTCTTTGGAATTGCCGCCTGGGCGTTTTCCAGACCCAGGAGGGAGGTAGGGATTTTTTTTTATTTTTCAAACTGGAAGTTCAACTAATTAAAACTTGGTAAAAAATAAAAATCTGAATGAACTTGTAACTATGTAAGCATTGTCTGACAAAAAAAATAATAAAAAAAAGTTCTTGATTTTTTGCTAATAAAATTCAATGAGGCGGGAGGCAATTCCAAACAAACAATAATTTTATTTTGTTCTGAATCTATGTAAATTACACTTACATATTCATCTGTGGAGGATGAACAGCAGGTGGAGGTGGAACCACATTTTCTGTTGCTGTAAAAAAAAAATCAATTTCATTGTTTATTAATATTTTGAAAGAAGATGTCCATCTTAATATCAAAATATGTTGTACACATGTTATTGATAGCGTTCAAATCAAAATCTTACAATTAATGGAAGATCTGCTTCTTGAGCCAGCAATACTGTTGCTTCTACTGCGTTCAGTCTCTCTTTGAAGTACTTCCAATGACCTTGGTCTGTATGGTACACCAGGTTCCGCTGGAGTACTGTCTCTCAACACTCTGTGGGGTGTAGGTACCCAAAATGGTGTTCCATCTCGAGATAAACTGCTAGGTGTAGATGCATTTGAACTTTGTTGAGATACTTGAGTTGTTCCATCTCGAGATTCTACGTCAGGTGTTGCTGTTTGTGGGCTCGGTTGAGACGACTGTGGAGAGTTGCTTTGAGATGAATTTGATTGCGGTGAAGATCGGGGTGCTCTTGACACACTTGACAGGGTGCCACGAATAACATCTCAAGGCGTCGTTTAAATGCGGTAACCAGAATATTAGATACCCTCTGCTGTTCCACAAGACCTTGGATTTCTACCACTACGGTCTCTGGACGAATTTCATCAACATCTTCCACATTTGCTGGAACATTCTCTTTCACCGATTCTAACTTGGCCTCTTGGACCTGAAGGTGCTTGGCAAAGAAGTTGTCAATGGCGTTCGTATGTCCTTTACTGGTCACCAGTCTCTCTCCATACTGGATCTGGCGCAGTTCATACATACGATCACTAAAATAATGAATAGCAAAAAAGCTCTAACCACAGATGAAATAAATGATTAATCTTTTTAAAAGGTCCTCCTTTTTTATATCATAACACCATTTAACTTCTGATTCAAAATTCTTAATTTTTTGTTGAAAAAAATATCGGTCATATTGGCTTTATGAAGCTATATCTATGTTAAAATTAATTTCACAGTTAAAATGTACAATTAATTTGGGATAAAAAATAATCACGTACGTTTTCGCCTTCTCCAAAAACGCTGACAACTGCATATCGTTGTCCCCTGTGCCTTCTGGAAGTTCTGCTGGCTCCACAACGGTTGTGAGTTCTAATTCCGGATTCACCAATTCTCCGGTCTCCATGTTAAATGATCGTTGTTCACTGTCGCTAAAATCTGTGCAACCACCTTCTGCCATCCTGCTCAACTTGGTCTTCTAACTTTTTATACCTGGGTAAAGGTAAATATACAGTAATAATCTATTCTTAGACATTTGTAACCAGATACCCAAATATATATAAAATATAATTTTATGATTGTATTCTGCTTATGTTAATTAGTCATTAGCTTGTGTGCACTCGATACGAGATAAGTGTATAATGAAAGATAACAGTGAACAGTGTTAAAGGTCATTGACCGAAAAGGACAACTAACATAGTTTGAATTCGTGGTGTCAGCGGGATGACCAGGAAGATTAAAACTCTCGATAGTGATTGGACTTTGGGAAACGGTCAACGGATGCAAGACTCTTAATTGTTATTAACCTCTAACAATGGACTTCGTATATAGTCACTTATGAACTGTGACCCGAAAGGATGTATTAACAATTGCTTATTCTAGATACTGCTTTATTTACTTATGATTTGATTAAAAAATTAGAAATTGATTGCAGATTGATTTTTGACCACTATACGATAACTGTGCTTAATAAATATCATAAGACACGAACTGACTTATGATTTCAAAAGTCGAAAGAATAACAGCAGAAGGATCACATGGACTTTTATGGTGGCAGTGACGAGGATAAATCGAAGTGCAAAAATAAAGAAAACTTGAACTGTTAAGGTAAGAACTTTTCCTTAATATCTCGGTTCACTATCTCAAAGTAAATAACTCAGATCAGCAACCTATATGGCAACTGGAAATGGGTATGATAGAAAAGAATTTAAAAATCAAATGGAACAATTAGAACAACAACTCGCGGGGTTGGGTCAGAGTAAAGAAAATGAAGGGCATGAAACAGGTCAAAAATTCATAGAAAAAGAAAAGGTAAAACAAAACACTTTTGAAAAACAAACAGAAACATTTTATGATGCTAGGTTGTATGAAACTCGTGAACCTCGACACCGAGTCCCAAATCAGAATGATTATAAAGATTTTTTTAAGGGTCAAGTTAAAGCTATAAGAGCCGCACTCTCTGTGCCTCTTTCTTCAGTGATTGGTGTATTGTCCGGGAAACAGGGTCATGAAATCCCCATGTATATTACGAGTAAAGTAGGAGACTATATTAAAAGATATTTGGACGAAACAGATGTGTCGAAAGAAATGCCGTCGTGGAACGACTTAAAAGAATCTTTAAAAAATCGATTCGCGGAGATCACCGACTCTCAACATGCATTAGCAGTAATGCGCAGGACGCGGCAGAATTCAAACGAAAGTGTGCAGTTATTTGCGGAACGGTTGTTACAAATCGCGGAAGACGCATATAGTAAAGATAGATTAAAAGATCCTTTAGTCCAACAACAATTAGTAGATATCTTTTGCGATGGTTTGACCTCTGACTATCTTAGAATGAAAATCCTTTGAGAAAACCGCAGAGACTTAAAGTCAGCAATTCAGGTAGCCATGCGCGAACAAAATTTAAGAAAGAGACTAGCTATAAGGGGGTCAAGTATGACAAGTACTATACAGAATGACGACAACAGACAGAATTTGTCAAGGTATGACACTATCACGTCTTTATTAAATGAACGAATGGTTAACTTTGCCCCGACTGAAACTAGACAGGAAGAACCCATGGAGGTTGACCATACGAAGAAAAAATATATTTATGAACATAAAACATTTATGGATACTGATTCATATTTACCGCCTTTATCTGTATATAAATTGTCAGAGTTTATTATTGCGCATGCGCAACTTTTTAGCGTCACTCGACATTTTTAGTCAATGTTTACATTTAGTTCGGAAAGTTTTTTCTTTAATTTGATGTTTTCACCTAAGCGTCTTACTTGTTAACCATTCTGGGATTTTCTGTGGACTTTAGGATATTAGTTGCAGCACTAGCGCGGTAATTTATCCGGCTTTCTTGTGTTTATTAACTTGTATACTGTATTGGACGTTTTCGTGGACGAGGGCGAGACCCACGTGCACTCGCATTTCATTGTATGTGTATGGGCCGGACTTGGGACATTTGTGGATTTCTTCGATCAAACACCGTCTGTGTACTAATCAAAGCATTTTTTCTGCCTTCAGGCTTATTTGATACAAGTGATTTATATATATTAATCTGTCAGTCATTGTTCGCCTTGTTCGGAGGTAAACAACGGATCACGTGACTTGAAAAACAAGATGACAATATTGTGTGTTGGCGATTATCATGTGAAGCGTTTCGGTGCATTTATTGACGGACAAGATTCTGCCGATGTTTTTAAAATTGAAGACCTTCCACAAGTGGCCCTTTTTGTATTAGTGGAGGTGCAGTGACAAATCCACGCCACTTGCGGACCATTTTGGCAGTGATCCAAGAACATCGTCCCTCATGCCTTGTCATGAACATGGGTGGCAATGATTTGGACAGTAGGGGAAATGCAATTGACAATGTTGTGTTTGTTTGACTGCATTTTTGACACAGATTCAAGTTCAATTCAACATTCTTCGTATAACAGTGATGCGATTCATGCCCCGCGAAAGGACAAGAAACATAGACTCTCAGACTTATAATGAGCGTGTTGTTTTAGCGAACACAAAGTTAAAATCTCAGTGCCAACAAGTTGGACTTGTGTATTGGAGAATGAAAGGGTTTACAAACAGCAGGAGGCAGATTTTTTCAGATGGTGTCCATCTTAATTCTTTAGGGATGAGGAAATATTTTCGCCAGCTGCGAGGAATTTTCCTCAGTTTTTTACAACAACAACACTAGTGCTTATTGAACTTTACTCTTATATTTGGCTAGCCATGATGATAGGTGCGTCTGGCTATGTCGCATTATAGTAATGCTTATTCACAGTTAATTTTGTGATTTCTCTATATATTTTGTAATTTCAGGTTTTCAATCTGCTCTACACTTGTTATTATTATACAAATTAGTTATGAGAAATATTGTTATGTATGTCTGATATCAATTATTTCAGAACTCTGCTTACAATGAATGTAACTGTCATGATATCTAGTATAACTGTTAATTTGCTTACTTAACTTTCATTACTTTCTTTTATTTTCAGCAATCATTTTTTGCCATTGTTCATTTTTGTCTGCATACATTACAGTGATAAACCACCCACTATCAGGTATATATGCTTTTAACTAATTCAGCTCTGGCTATGTTATGTAATAGTGCAACAATGTCTCTTAATTTGTCACCCTTAGCACTGGCTGTTTGAAGCAATAGCTATGATTTTATGCACTGGCTATGAATTTAAGCAATGGCTATGACTTTAAGCAATGGCTAAGATTTTGATGCAATGGCTATGATGTTAGTTATGCTATCTATTTAGCACTGATTTTTATACAAACGCATGTTTTTATAGGACATTTTAAGGGTGACACAGTGTAGCTCTGGCTACATATTAATGTTATTCTGCTGTTAGCTCAGGCTATATTAAGGCAGTTGTTTTCAGGGAATAGTTAATTTTTTGACGAGGCAATTACATCACATTGGCTGCAATGTAGATTTATTATCAGATGCCTACTAATTTATTGCTTTGGTACATGTCCTGTTGATGTGTGCTACCTTTCTTGAGTGGGATCTATCTGAATTTTTTTTGTACTATTTTTAACTATGTTATGGTTTCAGGATTATGGCTTCCTGTCCGAAGAGAAGCCAGCCAGACTAGTCAGACAGAGACACAAGCTCTGGTGGAAGAATGTATGGCTGCGGCCTTACCAGTAATTGAGTCGGTGGTGAAGGAGTGTCTATAAAGTAGAAACCTCCAAAGTCAAGAGTCTCCATCGGTTCAACCTGGACCAGCTGTTCCTGATCAGCCTTCAACCCAGCCTTCAACGGAGACTCTAATCAGGGACAACTCAGGGACCTTCAAGGCCATAGTCAGCCAGTCAGGTATCGACTCTTCCTCCGACTTAACTGCTGTCCCAGAAAGCAATTTCCCATTAGGGATAGCAAAACCAGTGGGACTAGGTGTTGACGCGAAGATTAAAGCTAAAATTTATGCAAATGAATACATTAAGCTGGCCTCACTCATCCCAAAATCAAATTTTGAGCAGGAGCCCAAATTTAAGTCGGTCGAAAAAGATGGGCAGTTAGTATTTATAAGGGCAAGTGAAAATGGGTGTATCAAGACTTTTCCTCAGTGGACTGAGGCTTTTCATGTGTTTGTAGCCATACATTGTACAAAATATCCAGATGAAGTTAGGCAACTGATGACTTACGCCCAAATAATACATGGGATAGCCAAATCATGTGGGGATGATGCGGCCATCAGTTACGATGAAAAATTCAGGCAGTGGCGCCAAGTTGCTCCGCGAGCGTGTCCATGGGACAGAAAAAATTCAGAGCTTTATCATGATGCAATTGTCCAAGGCCTTGAGTCACAAACAAAATCAAAGAAGCAGCCCTTTCGTGCATCACCCCCTAAGCAGAAATATTGCTTCACATACAATAACAAGGGCTTCTGTGACAAAGGCAACTCATGTCAATATGCACACATATGCCAATATTGCTCCAATAGACACTCTAGACTTCATTGCACAAAACAGAAGCAGAGAACCATCAACACATCAAAATCTGTCACCAATGATCACAAAAAACCAGCTACCATTGCACGCAAAGTCTAAATACTCAATTGTTACCCCTATTGAGGCTAATCAATTATCTGCATACCTTCAAGGTTATGATCCAACGCTCTCAAAAGTTTTAGTTGAGGGATTCGAATTTGGTTTTAAGATTCTTTTTCAAGGCAATCGTCAATTTCATTTTTCTGAAAATTTATCATCATTAAAGGGGAATGAATTTGTTTTCTGGCAAATGATAAATAAAGAATTAGAAGTAGGAAGAGTTGCAGGTCCGTTTGCTTCCATCCCACTTTCTAACTTACAAGTTTCCCCCCTTGGTCTTGTTTCAAAACATAATCCAGGTGAATTTCGACTTATTCACCACTTGTCATACCCTGAAGGATTGTCAATAAATGCCCACATTCCTCGAGATCTTTGCACTGTCCAGTATCAAACTATTGACACTGCGATTGCAGCTATCAAGAAGATTGGGGTGGGGGCACTTTTAGCAAAAACTGATTTGAAAAGCGCTTATAAGCAAGTACCAGTCCATCCTTCGGATTTTGAACTTCTGGGCTTTAGTATTAATGGTCAGTTTTACTTTGATAAAACCCTCCCTTTTGGCCTGAGTTATTCCTGTAGCCTTTTTGAGAAGTTTAGTTCTGCAGTACAATGGCTTCTCCAAAATAAATTTTTAGTGGTACATTGTGTGCATATGCTAGATGATTTTTTGTTCATTGGAAATCCAGATTCACTAGAGTGTCATAATGCTCTTATGGCTTTTCACTCTTTGGCTGACAACATCCATTTACCGATAAAACATGAAAAAACAGTTTTCCCTTGCACAACTTTGACTTTCCTTTGCTTAGAAATAGACACAATCAAATTTGAAATAAGACTGCCACAAGACAAGTTACTTCGTCTAGCAGACACCATTCAGCTTTTCAAAAACAAACGTACAACAACCTTACGTGAGTTGCAATCTCTTATTGTAATGTTAAATTTTGCTTGCTCAGTAGTACCACCCGACAGGACATTTCTTCGCAGAATAATTGACCTAACTAAGGACCTCAGCAAACCCTTTCATCACCGTAGGTTAAACGCTGAAGCTAGAGCTGACTTGGAAGCTTGGTCTATTTTTATAGAACATTTTAATGGCAAAGCACTCTTTCATTCTGGGAAACTATGTTCCTCTCAGACGTTGCATCTCTTTACGGATGCAAACAATTTGGGTTTTGGGTGTACATTTGGCAGGCAATGGTTCTATGGCCCATTTGAAACAGAGGGGTTGAAATATCACAATTCAGTTAGAGAATTCTTCCCTATTGTACTTGCAATGGAAATATGGGGTGAGGGCTTATCTAATACATCAGTTGTATTACATTCAGACAATAGTGCAGTGGTTCATGTCATAAACAATAATTCCTCTAAAGATCCACATTTGATGAAACTGATGAGACGTCTTATGCTAGCTTCACTAAAATACAACATTTATTTCTTTGCTGAACATATCCCTGGCCTTTTTAATGTCGCACCTGATCTTCTGTCTCGCTTGCAGATTCAAAGATTCAAAGAAATCTTTCCAGACATGGAAGCGAGAAGAACATCAGTTCCACAGACATTGCAACACCTTTGACTAGTACAGCAGACTTCCTTATTAGGAGCTCATTATCAGAGGATTCGCTATCATCCTATAGAAATATATTTGCAACTTACAAAAGCTTTATTCATGATCAGGTAGATAAGAATTCATCACCCTTGCCCCCATCACTTTCTCATCTATTGTTGTATATTGCACACTGCTACCAACTAGGTTTGGCTGCTTCAACAACTCGTACACACATTTCAGCGCTTAGTTTTACTTTCCAACTAGGGGGTTACCAGGATCTGACTCAGAATTTTCTTATCAAGAAACAATTACAAGGTTTTAGTAAAGTTAGGCCTACTATGGCCTACTATGGACAACAGACTACCAATAACTCCTGACATTTTGGCAAGAAATGTGTCCGCTTTGCCATCCACTACAACTTCTGCCTTCATTAGCACCCTGCTCCATGCAATGTATATTTTAGCCTTTTGTGCATTTCTTCGGGTAGGTGAGATTACTAAAACATCTGGTTCAAAACTTTTTACTGGCTAAGCATGTAACATTAAAAAATGATTCCCTGGGTAAATCTGTAGAACTTAAAATTCCACACTTTAAACATTCTAGTCAGTCTACTACTCTGCACATTCAGCAAAACACTAGCAACCCCCAGTTATGCCCATTTGCAGCACTTCATAATTTTTTAAAGGATAGAAATCATGTGTCACCTGTAGAACCCTTGTTCTCAGTTATGGATGGTTTACCAGTCTCTCGTCAATTTTTCACTAAACAACTTAGGTTGGCCTTGTCATTCTGTGGATTGGATACAATTAAATACCAATCGCATAGCTTTCGTATTGGGGCAGCTACCTTGGCTGCTGCATCTGGATTATCAGACATTCAAATTCAAAATATGGGTCGTTGGAAATCCTCTGCATTTAAGAAATACATCAGAATTCCAACTTTGAAAATGTAAACAAGGATAGGCCCTACAGATACTCATACCAGTTAGGGATCTGAACCCTGGAGTAAGGGGCTTCAGGTTCAACTCTGTATAGTTTTTCACAGCCATGTGAACTCAGTTGTGATCGAACCATGAAGTCATGGGTTTCTGGTTCTATTTTCTGTGATTCACCGTCCTGTTAATTTTTATTACACATGTTCAGAACCATGTAGTCCAATGTGATGGTTCTATTATTTGTGATGCACAGGCAGAAGTTTTGTTTTTGTTAGACATTTTGAACCATGAAGTCAGGGGCTTCTGGTTCTATTGCTTGTGTTGAGCTGACAATGACTCTGTTTTATTAGACACAATTTTATATATATATATTTTTAGAAACCATGAAGTCAGGGGCTTCTGGTTTTATTGCTTGTGTTGAACTGACAATGACTCTGTTTTATTAGAATAAATTTTATATTTTTTTTTTTTTAGAAACCATGAAGTCAGGGGCTTCTGGTTCCATTGCTTGTGTTGAACTGACAATGACTCTGTTTTATTAGATATAATTTCATTTCTTTAGAAACTATGAAGACAAGGGCTTCTGGTTCATTTGTCATATACTGGTAAATGTCTCTTGTTTACACCTGTTTTACACTATGAAGCCAGGAGTTTTTGTATGTAAATTTTATGTTCTTTAACCTTATTATATGAGCTATTATGGCCTTATATTGTCACGTACTTGTCCATGTCTTTTTTTTTCTTTTTTTTTTAATTTTAAACAGTGTATGTTTAGACTATGTTTATGAAATGAATAGCTTCAATTTAACTTGTGACATGAATTTGAACAGACTTTTGATGAGTTTGGATTGTTTTTGGCTCCACCAGTGGCTGCACTGTGATGATGCTAGCATTATTGCTGTAAACTTATGTACATGTATGTTTTGATGATAGCTTAACTCTATCTTTGTTATTGGTGCTTCTCTATGGTGGTGGATGGGGGTTATCAAAACTGCAGAAATCTGCAGCTTTGATATGTGGCGGAAGATACCCCATCTTTGACACTTTTTTGTGAATAGAAATTGCCATGTTTTATTGTCTTATGTTTTCTGTTTATTCTAGTCACAATACTGTGTTATTTATCAATGTTTTATACATGCAGGATTGTTCCTTTGATTAACAGTATTGTGTTTTTTCTAGTTTACATTGTGGCATCTTTATGTTGTATTTTGTACTTTGTCATTTATTATATTATTTAATAAATGACCATTCTTATTCCTTAATCAATGTCTTGAGTTGTATTGTGTCAAACGGAGCACCACCATATCGGTTATCAATAAAAGGGTGTTTTAAGTGTAAGGAGATGGGTCACAGGGCCAGATTCTGTCCACAAAATAAACCACAGGTTAGGCCCCGCCCCCAATTAAATAAACGACCCAATAATACCCAGACTGTACATTATGTTGAGCAAAGTCCTCGCCCACTGATTGAGTGCTGGAATTGTGGTAGATTTGGACATTTGCGCGCAGATTGCTGGAGCTCACGCAGATATCAGCGGACACCACAAAATCGAGGTAGGTCAGCTGATCGTCAAAACCGATCACGTGACTTTAAAGACCAAGTTGATAGGAGATCACCCAAAAACTGGTACCGTCGCGCAAATTTTGATAAACAAAATCAGGAAAACTAGGATGTTCTTCCTTCGTTGAAGCCCGAAGGAAGAACTCTTATAAAAGACCTACATTTGAAATTAATTTTACTAACAACCCGAGTAGCTGTTTATTAAAGATAGGCAAAAATAAATTTAGAGCTTTGGTAGATCCTGGCGCGGCCGTATCTTTAATCAGTAAAAAAATGTATGATAATTTGTTTCCCCGCCCTAAATTGTTTAAAAATGACATTCCTGGTCTTCAAGCAGCAAATGGTAATTCTTTAATTGCAATAGGATATGTAAATATTTTATCTAAAATTGCAGGGTTAACTTTAGACCATAAACTTTTTGTGACAAAGGGACTCAACCGAAACCTGATTCTCGGTCGTGATTGGCTGAAGAAAAACAATGTTCGTTTATACTTTGATCTTGGACTCATGCGCATTGATGGCGGGGCTTATGCCGAATTAAAAGAAGATCTACACATTTCAACAATCGTAAGAACGACCAAGAAACTTATAGTGAAACCAAATACTGTGACTGTATTTTATGGAAGGTGAACAATAACTTCTCCCTTGAAGAAAACGACTTAGTGGAAGTGAACAGTATAGACAATAATTGTATTATGGAAGACCCAGGATTATATTTAAAAGACTCAGTTTGTGTAGTCCGAAGAGACAGAAAAGTTCCCATGATCCAACAAAAGTTATAAAATCCCCAGAGGCTACATCGTAGGACGTGTCATTGCATTAAGACCAAAAGAAATCTCGGAAATACGATCCCAACAGGACACCGAAGAAAAGATTGATGTGCCTGAAAGATTCGAACACTCTATCCAAAGACTGGTGAGGAAAAACAACGACTTATTCGCAAAGAAGGACAGCGACCTTGGAGTGACTGCTACCGTCAAAATGAAGTTAGAAACTGGAGATCATCCCCTAATAAAGAACAGACCATAACGAGTTCCCTTAAATAAAAGACAGGTAATCGACAAGGCCATTACAGAGATGATGAGTGCTAAGATTATTGAAAGATCACAGTCGCCTTGGTCATTTCCTTTGGTAGTAGTAAAGAAGAAGGACGGATCAGACCGGATGTGCGTGGACTTTCGAAGTTTAAACAAGATAGTAAGACCAGTCCCATTCCCATTACCGTTGATTGATGATATCCTTTGTTTGCTCGGTAAAGCCAGGTATTTCACCGCACTAGATTTAAAGAGTGGCAGATAAAATTAGAAGACTCAAGTAAAGAAAAAACAGCCTTCGCATGCCATAAGGGATTGTTTCAGTTTAATAGAATGCCCTTTGGATTAAGGAATGCACCAGCAGTCTTTCAAGAACTAATGAACATCGTTCTTCAAGGACAAGAGGAGTTCGCTATCGCATACCTGGACGACATCCTCATATTCTCAGAAACACCGGAAGACCACCTCCATCATATCCAAGGTGTGTTCGATCGTCTAAGGACGCATGGACTAAAACTGAAGTTAAAGAAGTGTAGCTTTTTCAAGGAACATACTGAATATCTTGGTTTTATCATTAATGAACATGGCGTAAAACCGGATCCAAAGAAAGTGGAAGCTATTAGAAAGTTACCAGCACCAACTACAGTTCGAGAAGTTCGTGGTTTTATAGGTATGTGTAGTAATTATAGAAGATGTATACCAAATTTCTCCAAGATTGCGGAACCATTGATTGACTTCACTAGGAAGTATGCCAGGTTCAAGTGGACACCATGCTGTCAAGAAGCGTTTGACTTCCTAAAAGAGAGTTTAACAGTAGTGCCTCTGTTAGCTTATCCATATACTAATAAGCCATACATCTTGTACACCGATGCCAGCGACATCTGTATCGGAGCTTGCTTCACTCAAAAGACTGAAGAGGGAGAAGATAAACGATATACTATCTATCCCACAAGCTAAGTAAAACCCAGGTGAAATGGTTAACCATTGAAAAGGAAGCGTTCGCAATCCACTACGCCCTCCAGAAGCTGGACCATTACCTTCACAGTGCTCAGTTCACTATAAGGACAGATCACAAACCGCTAAAATATATTTTAGAATCCTCTATGCAGAATAAGAAGATGCAATTATGGGCTTTGAGTATCGCTGGATATAATTGCAAGGTAGAGTACATTGAGGGAAGGTATAATTGCTGTGCGGATCTTTTATCCAGGTTACCAACCGCTACCTTAGAGAGTGAAGAGGAAGAAAAGTCTGAATGTGATGAACCGGATGTTAAAGACAATTTCTTTGAAGTGAACGTATTAAAATCAAATGCTTTTTCACCTAAAAGATTAGCCAAGTGCGAAGTTAAGCAGCAGAACGAACTGCTCAAGCCTTTCATTGATTTACCAGAAGATGTCAATATGAAGGAAAATCAACAAAACGATGAGCAGATCAGGAAGCTGAAGAATCGATTAAGCAAAGGAAAAGCAACGGCGACCGAAGAAAAGAAGTTTCTTGAAATAGACGGCTTAATGTACTATCTTTCAGATGGAGATTCCGAAGGCCCAAGACTGCGCCTGTATATACCACGTGAGTTAGAACTTTTGGTAGTACAGCAATACCATGATGGACTTGGACATATGGGAGTTGACAAAACGTATGATGTAATCCGACAAAAGGACTATATGCCAAATTTATACAAGAGGTTATATTCTTATATAGAAGGATGCGTAATATGCCAAACGAGGAGCAATAAGAGGACTCAACCTCCACTTCAAGAGACAGACATACCACCTTTTCCAATGGCTAAGGTAGGACTTGATTTGTCAGGACCATATCCAACTTCACTATCAGGAAACAAGTATATAGTTTCTTTAATTGACATTTACTCTGGATGGCCGGAAGCCTTCCCCGTTCCTGAGAAGTCATCCGACAATATAGTGCACCTTATATTGGAAGAAATATACCCACAATATGGATGTCCGCTTCAAATTCTCACAGACAATGGAACAGAGAATGTAAATAAGAAAGTGGAAGAAACCTTGATAGAACTAAACATTAACCACATCAAAATGTCTTACTACAGTCCTCAAGGCAACGGCAAAGTGGAGAGATTCCATCGCACTCTTCATGACGTAATGGCTAAGAAGACAACAGACAATGCTGAAACATGGGATATTCATCTTAACCAGACGTTGGCAGCCATTCGATTTCACCAGAATGAATCCTCAAAGTTTTCCCCATACTATCTTATGTACAATAGGGACGTTGTATTACCTCTTGATACTTTGCTGAAACCTCGTCGAAGATATGCAGGAGAAGATCAACATAAGATCGCCCTTCAAGAACAACACATGGCATTTATGCTAGTACATCGCAATATGAAAGAAGCCAAGAAGAAACAGAAAACACAGGCTGATAAGAAGAGCAAAGATGAAGATTTTCAGGTAGGAGACCCAGTCTACTTCAAGAACAATAAGAGACAGAATAAACTAGATAAAAAGTGGCTCCCTTATTACCGAATTATTGAACAGAAACGACTAGTCAGTTTTGTGGTAAATGATCAATTAACGGGGGCCATTACAAAGTGCCATGCACGGCAATAAAGACTGGCAGATATTTCGCACTGGCCTCCTTCACAAGATACTGGAGATGGTGGAAGGACTTTGAGAAAAACCAATTATGTGGTACCACCAGACGAGGAATTATCTTTGGAAGTTGATGATCAGATGCAGCCAGAGCCGTTAGAAAGAGCCATACAGTTTAAACAACGAGAGAAAGAAAATTCTTCAGACGAGGAAGACATAACCTTAGCTGAACTTCAGAGACGCATAAGAGCTAGAGAGATTATGGATGGTCAACCGAGTAAGGGCGAGCATGATCAGGCTGTAGAGTCGGAATTGGACGAGAACCCTGAGTCAGAACAGAGTGAATATCATGATCAAAACTATGAGGTACCCCAGATATACCCTTAGACGAGGATGTGGTAGTTTGCGAAATAAATTCTAAAGTAGGTCTAGGCTTCACCCGTAAACCAATCCCCAAATCGCATAAACAAGTTCCCAAACCTCGTATTAGTATAGCTGTTAGTAAACAGCAACATGTAGAAAATTGTCTTGCTATGATAACCAATGTGATTAAAGCAATTGTATAATGTGTAATAGATGTAAATAACCTAAATAGGCTTTGCTTTGTATATACTGCACGATCGTTGACAAAGATATCAGGATATCGTTTTCATAGTATTTATTAAAGACTAAAATCCGAAATCTAGGAATCTTAACGAACCTCATTAGTAGATGAAGAAATCATTGGTTTATTTTACAGAAATGGCTGAAGGTGCGAGAATTCCCAGAGAACCGTTTGAAGGCGAAGATATTTACCCAAACTTTCCCCCACCTGTAATAGACAAGATAAAGAAATATCATAGGCTGGCAAACGCGGCACTAGAACCGAAAAGGACCGTACTTTTGAATTTAAAAGAAGGAATGAATACGCGGATGTTTTTATTAGAAAGTTAACTCTTTGTGAAACATTAAGTCCAAAATTTATTGCGGATATAAACAGGTTAGGCAAAATTGGAAAAAAATACGCCGAGATTAATGAACTTTTTGCTAAAATTGGCCAGGGAAGGCAGAATATTTAAAATATGTATTTTCAAGTGAGGTAGTTCCCCGATCATTTGAGATAGGAGAGGAGGGAGTGAAAATGAGATTCAAACCATTTGCTGAGGACGAAGTATATTATGATGAAAACTGTGAACCATTTAGGTTAGGGTAGTCAGGGCACGAATTTATTCTAAATATCGAATATTTGCCTTCTTTTCAGATGTCCGAACCACGACCTATACCTAGTTCACTTACCTCTTTTTCACAATCAGGAAAAAAGTTCTCAGAAAAACCAAAACCTAAACCGAAGCCAGAAAGTGAATGGTCAAAACAGTTAGCATTGCCTAAACCGGAAATAAAAGAGCATTCAGAACCATTACACCCCAATTTAGGATTTTTGCAACCAGGTTTTGGAAAAAGAAAGTTTTTAAAACGTCAAGAAATTTCACATATAAGAGTCGAAATTCCTCCAGCCCCAATTCCAATGACCTCTGACGATAAAGACGTACCGTTAAGTACCATCTGCGAATTGATTGGTACCTTACCAGACCTAGTACGTACAGGCCCAGATAATGAAATATCAAAGAATCGCAGAGCAAAATCGACCCATTAGACGTAAAATAAATGCAGAATTCCAGAGAATTGTAACGACACAAATGATAATAGTAAGGAATAATGGGGCATGGCCACTTTACCCCTCTTTTATTAAATTTATGAAAAAACACTTTTCCCGTGACTTGGTTGAAACTCATTCAAGAGTAGTAGAAATGACGGAAACACGAAAGAATATAATAGGTTGGATGTATCAATTTGAAAGAATCTTCTTGAAACGACCTTGTACTCGAATTTATGATTATTAATTGTAGAATTAAGTTGGCACTGACAGTACTCCTTTCATCTTGGATTTTTGGAATGATTTTGGCAAATAATGTTGTACGAAAGAGTGTGATTTTTGAGAAAATCAAAGACATCTCGGTAATACAAGGGAAATGGACGGCGGTCACGACTATTAACTTAGACCCATATTATAGTATCCTTAAATCATTGCAGTAAAGAATATTTTGACTAAATCTGTAAGGGACGAGTCTGAAATTATATCTCATGACACTGAAAACGGAACAATACAAATTAAACAAATTCTTAGGGTGTATCAAATGGGACAGAGATTTTCGGCTGAAATTGCTAATTTTAAGGCTAATAGAAGGTATTTAGAAGAAGAGATACGCGAAATTAAGTTTATGCGCCGTAAAAATAAAAGAGCGATAATACCCGTAGAAGGAAAAGTTTTATCCCTTCTTTTTGGTACCTTGGACGAAGCGGACTTAAGCAATATTCGGGCTAATATCAGACAACTTGTGACAGATCAACAGAAAATTAAACACGTACTGACCAACAGCATGACCTTTATAAAAGATAATCAACAAAATATAATTGAAAATCGCAGGACAATTAACGAAATTATTAGTAGTCTTCAGGAGTCAATAGCAGGACAGACAATGTTAGAACAGGAAATGTATTCTATGCAACGATTTAACGACCTCTACATACACTTTGACAGGACAGTAAGCGGTCTCACGGAGATCGTTTCCGTAACAAGAAATCATTTGCAGCAACTTCGTTTACGTTTGAATATGCTTGCTTTAGGACATCTCTCTCCAACTATTATTTCCCCCGCAGACCTAAAACAACTTTTATCGGAAATAACGGATAAGTTACCTTCGCACTATAAGCTACCTTATGACCCCGAAACTGATCTTTGGTCGTATTATAAAATTCTACCGTGTACAACATTAATCGGAGAAGAGGATCTTGTAATTGTAATGACAATACCCTTTTTGGATGCAGGTAAACAATTTGAAATGTTCAAAATTCATAACCTTGAAAGGTCACGTGATGGGCAGGGTTGACGGACGTGTTTTGGACCTGCTCGGTATTTTGACATAAACCAGTGTTTTTTTGTTCTTTAATTCTATGTGTACATATGCATTACCTTCAAATTCCATGCAAGGACTATTAAGTGTTTTGGTGGATTTTGGTGAACTTTTTCATATTTAAAGACTTTGTCGATGCCAATGCTGTGTTTACATACCTGAGTTACCTGTCGAGTGATTACAGCTCACTGTACGGTAAGCGTTCAGATTCGCATCGAATGTAAATAAATTGTAAGTTCTTTGAAAATCAAAATGGAGCCAATAATCAAACCTGTATATATAAAAAATAGAGAACTTCAGACAGACAGAAGTAATAGAATAACTGACTCTGAACTGTATGAGGCGATACATGAAAAAGTGGGGACACTATTCACTGTATACAATTAGAGAGGGATCTATGGAGGGTCTACCTGAAATGTATGGACAGTAGGGCAGCACTGCTCCAAGAAAAGTTTGAAATTAGAAATATCTCAGCACAGGTGTATGATTCAAATCCATACTCAACTGGAGCAAAAAACCCCAAAGATAATGTGTTGAAAATTAGAATTTCTGGCTTGCCGCTCTCTGTTGATGACAGCGCAGTTTTTGAAATGTTGCACGGTTTTGAATTTGAAATGAAAAGTGAACTCAAATACGAGAATATTAGACACCCGGTCACTCACAAAATGACAAGCGTCTTAAATGGCAACAGGTTTCTTTATATTGCACCGCTGGCGAATGATCGCTCACCCCCAAGGAATGTCTTATGTGCGGGGCTCAAGTGTAGAATTTATCACTACGGGCAAAAAACAGAAGCTGCCAAGATGCAGTGTTATAATTGTTGGGGCTCTGGTCACAAAGCTAGTGTCTGCAAAAAAGAAAAATGCTGCAGAGTGTGCCGGGCACCTGGGCATGATCCTGGATCAACTGACTGCCCTCATTATGTGGAAACAAACACCGCCATCTCTTTTCACGGAAAAGATGATCCTATTTCCAATTTTTACCCCTGCGAGGTTACAGTTTTTGGAGAAAAACATCAATCCTCTGAGCAGGCCTACCAACTTTCAAAAGCACTCCGAGCTGGAAGTCTGGATGTGGCAGAAAAAATCCGGAAAGCGAAATCTGCATTAGAAGCAAAACGATTCGGTAGCACCGTCAAAGACCCCAATGATTGGGATACCCAGAAGCTAGAAGTAATGGAAGAAATTGTCTCTGAGAAGCAGAACAAGTGAAAGCCTTTCGCGAACGAATTGAAAAGTGCGAAAACAACTCAATTTTCGCTGAGGCTACACACGACGCATTCTGGGGAACCGGTCTTGATCCAAAGGCAACGGAACACACTGATCCTAACAAATGGCCTGGTTCAAACAAATTGGGGCAAATTGTGAAAAAGGTCGCACAGAAATACAAGAGGAGATTGAGGAGCGTGTCAGTTCCGAGGCGAGGTCAACACACACCCGAAGACCCACAAACACTCGACAAGTTTCTCTGCGAAATGAAAAAGAATAAGAAAACAAACAAAAAAGACGGAAAGTAGAAACCTTTGATAATGTTCGATGGAAAACAAAAACATCTCTTTTTATTCATTGAATGTTAGAGGGTTGAATACATATAAAAAGCGTATAGTATTATTTGACTGGCTACGTGATGCTAATTGTTATATAATATGTTTACAAGAGACACATTTTGTCAAAGAACAAGAAGCGTTTTATAATGCACGATGGCATGGTGAAAAATTTCATTGTTTTTCGAATTCTGTTTATAGCCGTGGAGTTTCTGTATTGTTTAAGAAAAACTTAAATGTTGAAATTTTAAATCACCATCAATCAATAGATGGTAGACGAATATTGATAAATGTACGTTATAACGATAAGATTTTAACAATTATTAATATCTATGCACCAAATCAAGAAAAACAAAGAATAGATTTTTTTAAGAAACTCCTAACTTGGATAAATCAAAAAGCTTTAAACACTGATGGTCTAATTATGTGTGGTGACTTTAATTGTCAATTAGATTCTTTAAATAGTCACAAAAGTGTAAGTGTCTTAAGCAAAGCCCTAAAACATTTTAACTTACTTGATTGTTGGGATAAAAACGAGAAAGATAATATCAACGGATTTAAATGGTGTAATAGTGATAATATTCCTCAGAGCAGGATCGACTATTTTTTATGACAGGAAATATGTTATTTCCTTTAGATAGTATTTTTCTACGCAGAGCGCCAAATGTTGAAGAAACACGTTTTAGTGATCATATTGGAATAAGATTTGATATCAATACAACTGAAAATTTGAGAGGTATTGGGTATTGGAAATTTAATACATCTCTTCTTTTGGATAAAACATTCTGTGACGAAATTAAAAAAAACGTATAAAAGACGAAAATGTGAAACAGAACAACCTTGATCCTATACAAAATGGGAACATATTAAAATGATTATTAAGACTTATTGCGTACAGTACTCAAAACAAAAGGCAATGAAGGGTAAAAAACGAATTAAATTCATAGAAACCCAGTTTAAATCTATAGAACTAGCGCATCATTCTGAGATAGATCTGTTAAAGAAACGAAAGCTTGAAAAAGAACTTGATGATTACTACAATGAAAAATGCAAAGGTGCATACATAAGATTAAGGGCTATATGGATTGAAAAGGGCGAAAAAAGTTCCTCCTATTTTTTAGGTCTTGAAAGAAAACAACAATATAATAATGCTATAAATAAGATTGAAGATAACAATGATAACATTATAGTGATAATGAAAATGTCATGAAATGTATATACAATTATTATAGTTCACTTTATAGTAGTAAAAACGTATCTGAAGAAGAAGTAAAAAAATATTTAAACGATATAGATTGTGAAAAAATAACAAAAGCGGAAAGAGAATTATGCGATCAACTCCCCGAACTAGAAGAATGTAAAGAAGTTATAAAACTTATGAAAAATAATAAATCGAATAAAGATCAAGACGGTCTACCCGCGGAGTTTTATAAAATATTTTGGAACGATATAAAGGAAATATATTACGCATCGCTCTTAAAAAGCATTGAGCAAGGTATGCTGCCCTTTTCTCAAAGGAGCGCAATTATGTCTTTAATTTATAAAAAAGGTGAAAAGGAAAATATATCAAATTACAGACCAATAAGTCTAACTAACGTTGATAATAAAATATTTGCTCATGTGTTAGCTAAGCGCCTTCAAAAAGTTTGTAACAGAATAATTGGACAAGAAGAAAGTGCCTACATTAAAAGTAGATATATAGGCGTAAATGCACGCTTGATACAAGATATTTTTGAATATTATATGAAGAACGAATTAGATGGTATCTTACTTTTTCTAGATTTTGAAAAACCGTTTGATTCCGTTGAATACAATTTTATGTTTAGAACACTAAAAAAATTTTGCTTTGGAGAGCAGTTAAAAAAAAATGATAAAAGCACTCTACAATGAGCCTAATTTTAAGATAAAGAATAATGGATGGCTGTCAAAATCTTGTAAAATGCAAAGAGGTATTCGGCAGGGATGCCCTGTATCAGCACTTTTATTTGTACTTGTAATTGAAATACTAGCTGTTCAGATAAGAAAATGTGAAGATATAAATGGTCTGACATTTAATGAAAATAGTGGTAAGATAATTAAAATTGTTCAACATGCTGACGACTGCACAAATATGTTGAAAGATACAAATTCTCTAAAAAAGGCAATTGAAATAATGAATTCAGCAAAATGGCTGGACCGAAGTTGAACTTAGGAAAAACGGAATGTCTTTTAACAGGGTCTTTTATTTAAATATATGCGAATGAAAATTCAATACATGGAGTTAAAATTAATAAAAATTGCGTAAAGTCCTTGGGTATATATCTTGGTCACAACTATAAGGAATGCTATGAAAAAAATTAGACCAGCAAATTAGAAAAGCTAGAACGAATTCTAAGCGTTTGGAAAAGAAGAAATTTAACAATATTTGGTAAATGCAGAGTTGTTAACACATTAGCAATTTCAAAACTCGTGTATAATGCCTTTATATTATCTAATCCAGACAATGGATTTTTTAAAGATGTGACAAAATTAATTTTCAATTTTCTGTGGAAGAAAAAAGATAGAATTAAAAGAAACACTCTTATTGGCGATATCGAAGAAGGGGGTATAGGGATTGTAGATATAGAGGGTAAATTTCTAGCTGCTAAGGCATCTTGGATTTCTCGTATTTTAGATGAGAGAAGCATCACATTCAGAACCCTGTCTGATATTCTTGATAAAACAAATATCTCAATTTATGATGTATTAAAAACGAATGATTGTAACCTTGGTACATCAGACTTTTTTATAATGACAAAACTTCCACACTTTTATGTTGAAGTTATCATTGCTCAAAACAAATGTAAAAAACGGAGAAAAGTAAATCACATGAAAAGAGATGAATTCTTAACAGAATTTATCTGGAATAATAATCTTTTTACATACAAATCAAAACCATTATGCTTTCAAAATTGCATCAAAAGTGGTATTTTATATGTGAAAGATATTTTTGATGCTGATGGGAATTTGTATGATATAAATTTATTTTCGAACATCATAAAAAAGAAAAATAATATTTTTTGTGAGTATATTACGCTTAGAATGTGTTTTAAAAATTACATAGATAGATTTGATTGTTCATATGCAAAATACATTAATATATAACAAAATGCTCGGTTTGTCTTTAAGATGGCCTTAGTAGAAATACAGAATGTTTAACGAGTAACTTTTATTATTCTATATTTGTGAATATGAAATTTCAGAGATCTGTGTATGAAAACAGATGAAACAAATTGTTTGGCGTATCGGCTGAAATTATTTGGAAAAATGTTTATAATCAAAAAATAAAATGCATGTATGATAAACAAGTTGCTGAATTTAATTATAAGTTATTGAACTGTATACTCAACAATAGTTTAAGTGTTAGTAAGTGGAACAAAGATGTATCAGCCGAATGTGAATGTTGTCAAACAATCGAAGACTGTGAACATCTTTTATTTAGTTGTAAATTAGTAAAACACATATGGCAAGAGGTGGGAATTTTTTTTAATTTTGGAATATCATGGAAGATATTAGTTTTGGGGTTCCATTATGAAAATAACATCAAAACAAGAAGATTGAATAATATTATGTCATTTATCTGCTTTTCAATTTATAAATACAAAATGTCTTGTAGAATAAAACAAGAAAGAATGTCAAAAGAAAATTTAAAATATTCTGTGAAAAATAACTTAATTGTAGAAAATTGTGTTCTTAAAAAAGCTGGAAGCATTACATGTACTGATAGTATGTACTTTAATTTAAGTAATTATATGTAACTTTATGCATACATTATTTTCATTCCACCTTCTGGGGGGTGCAGTCCTCCAGTTGGAAGACAAGGGATTCAATGGACTACGGAGTGGACTATGTATGTAATTCCCTTGTCTGCGTTGGAAAGATTGTATAATATACATTATATCTTGTAAAACTATAGTTTAAGCTATATATATTGTTGTATTGCTGTTGAAATTTGTAATAAATTATGGAAAATCAAAACCAAAACAAAAAACAAAAACAAAAGCAAAAAAAAATTCATAACCTTCCGGTTCCGAATAGGAGAACAAATCAATCAAACTTATTAGCTAGGTATGACATAAACACGGATGCGGTTGCAATAGACGATGTTCGAAGTACATTTACGACATTAAATAAAATAGAAATGGATTCTTGTTTGAAACAGCATGGAAATTTCTGTTCTATAGACAAACCCTTTTATTCCGTGAGTTCGAGTAAATCATGTATTATAAAAATATTTCAAGATAATGTTCCGGAAATAGAAAAACGGTGTTCAATTTCCATAGAAAATAATTTAATCGATCCTAATGCGGTTAATTTAAAAGAAGGCAAATGGTTGATCTCTTCTTCAGAATCGCTCGAGGTAAATATAAAATGCGGACAAAACACCAAAAGCCATAAAGTTAAGACTCCAATAGATATCTTAAATTTGGGACAAGGATGTTCTGGTTAGCATGGTTCGTTATTACTTCCTCCTTACTATAATCGAGAAAGTCAATTTAATATGTCTGACTCCTTCCGGAATTTTATTGATGAAATAAATACATATACACTTTGGGATCCACTTAACATTAAATTTCCTGGGATGGAATACATTAAGATCCCCGATAAATTAAAGGATATTAAAGTTTTCCCTATGGACACACTAATGGCGGAATTGCCAATAAACAATGATCTACAACCTATGGAATCGTCACCTTGGGTGGGAAGTCTTTGGTTTTAATTATTTTTGATTTTGACAGTAATAATTATATTTGGAATTTGCATTATAAAACGTAAAACTATCAAAAAGGTAGGATATAGGTGCCGTGGTTGCTGGTCGGGTTGTCGAAAAAGGGGTGGTGACAGGGATGAGGAAAGTTCTGGCAGAAACGTTTTATCTGGTGGGAATCCGGATCAACGAAATTCCCAAGAGACTATTGAAATGAAATCCCTAGTAGAGGACGCTACAACCTCAAAGAAACCTCGCCGACAAGGAAAACCACGACGGTCACTTGCAAGCGCTAACGCAATGGAACCAATGACCAAAGAATTAGCATACCAGTTTACCGGAGAGACGAGGAACTCCGAATCTCTGAGGCCCGCGCTATGGACTGGACCCGAACTTGGCACGAGAATACCTTGCAGAAAAAGCGTTGATGTGTAGGAAATAGAGGAACGCAGTCGATGTTCCGCGAGAAGCCACCTCGCCATCCGCGCAGGAAGTGCCGTTGAAGTGCTCATTATAAATTGTGTATTCAGTATATTTCAGAAATTGTGAATAATATAAAATGTTTTTGAAATAATTATAAAATATTGTATTTTGAAATCAAATGTGGTGAGCTGTGAACTGTGAATGGAATTCATCGACTACAAATTACACCAACGTTATCCTGATTATCGTTCCGATTTATTCGAACTGGATGCTATTGTGAAAACCTATAACCTAAGTGTAATCTTTATGTACGCTTGACTGTGTAAGCTTATTATGTATGCTTATGTGTTTTATTATAATAATGGCAACGCTTATGCTTAAATTAACGTTTACTACTGCACATTATATGTTACGTGAGTGGAACTTTGACCATTGGACAATCTTGGTCGCATTTAATCGTGATTATATTGGACTTTGATTATTTTATATAGATTATTGTTATTGACTTTTATATGAAATGCCAAACAATTAAGTATAGTAAAATGAGAGTTCAACATTTTTGTTAACAGACTATTATTGTGTCCTAAGCTGGTATAGGAAATTGGTCATTTCATTCTACTTCTTAACATAGATGTTCTGACCGGTGTGTCACCAGGAAGTTCATCTGACTTAGAAAAGTTTGAAAGATAATTTCTCACACCGGGCACCTGGCGAAAGAAATCTCCCTCCGGGATATATCTTTTGTTTGGGGGAAGTATGTAACCAGATAGCGAAATATATATGAAATATAATTTTATGATTGTATTCTGCTTATGTTAATTAGTCATTAGCGTGTGTGCACTCGATACGAGATAAGTGTATAATGAAAGATAACAGTGAACAGTGTTAAAGGTCGTTGACCGAAAAGGACAGCTAACATAGTTTGAATTCGTGGTGTCAGCGGGATGACCAGGAAGATTAAAACTCTCGATAGTGATTGGACTTTGGGAAACGGTCAACGGATACAAGACTCTTAATTGTAATTAACCTTTAACAATGGACTTCGTATATAGTCACTTATGAACTGTGACCCGAAAGGATGTATTAACAATTGCTTATTCTATATACTGCTTTATATACTTATGATTTGATTAGGAAATTAGAAATTGATTACAGATTGATTTTAGACCACTATACGATAACTGTGCTTAATAAATATCATAAAAGACGAACTGACTTATGATTTCAAAAATCTAAAGAATAACAGCAGAAGGATCACACATTACCGCTAGTGACTCACTGTTTTGATAACTATCTCCCGGATTATTTCGGTGTGTATCGTGACTTTTTCATTTCCGGCTAGGAAAACTCCAAAGAACTCTGACGTCAATCGGTCAGTCTTAGCAGACGCGCGAAGTATAAACCAGAGAAATGTCGACAAGTTTGGACGAACTTCATGCAAAACAGAAGAAGAATCTTCATGACTGTAAGATTCTTTTACATCCATTTTTGATTTGTGTTACTGACATTCACAACTGTACGGTAACTGCACGTAGCATCAGGAGGAGGGGGGAGGGGGTCTTCCTTTTTCTTGCAACATACATTTTTCTAAATTTTACATATAAAGAATTAAATAATTATGGAGTTCCCCCACTTTTTTGGGAGCATGTGATAAATGGAAGTGAAAATAAGGAAATCAACAGTGAAATTGAAGGTAAAGAAAGACTACTCCTCTCTCTTTGTCTCTCTCTCTCTCTCTCTCTCTCTCTCTCTCTCTCTCTCTCTCTCCCCCCTACGGATTAGGATTTCTATGAATTGGAGAATTAAAAATAACATTTTTTTCGTTGCTTGTCAAATTTTTTTGTATGAGGATGCCCCTTTCCAGAACGACACAAACATGTTCGTGCCTGATGCAGTCATATATACGGTGTTAGGGTCCCGAAATGCCTTGATCCCAAAACGTCCAAGTCTATCCCAAGATATGTTTGATATTTTTTTTATATAGAATTTTATAGGGTAGTTGTATTTTAATTCTTACAGCTACTCTAAACTGACAGAGCTAAAGTATATCATCCGATAATACTCTGAGTATGTCTTTATTCAATCTCATTCAACATTGTACTTTTCTTTCGTGTTGAATTTGCGCGGAATTTTAAGCTTTTGTTTTCAGTTATCATTTATTATATTGTTACACGTACATGTATAAAATCACGTACCTCACACCAATTCGATGAATTGACATTAATTTACATGTGTACCGAAAAATATTGACTTGCCAAATATATGCCCCCCCCCCCCAGTACAGTGAAAAAATTAAACAAAAGAGCAGTGTTATTGATGCTTCCAGAGCAAATTATCGATAATTTTTTTTTTTGGGGGGGGGAGGGGGAGGGGTGGGGCGGGATGGGTAGATCTATTTATAAGATTTGAAGAAAAGAAAGTTAAGACGAACATACCTCACTTCGTTATTATATCAATTGCCACGTTTTCAGTGAAGTGCAGAATTCAATCAACTTTGTCAAGAGGAGAAGGGTTACAGAAAAAGTACAATGAACTGAAAAAGGAACTTATGTATAAAGTAAGTTAATACATTAATTATGGTTTAATGTTTTAGATAATGCACAGTTCTTAGTTATGAAATCAAATAAATCACATGTATTAAAGCCGTGAGTTAATTGCTTAAATAGCCATTATATGGTTAAAAATTGAAATAAAAAAATATCTTTGAATTAAACATCACAGTATAAATCATTTAAGATTGTTTTCAATGCAAACAAAACGTGAAAATTCATGATGAATTCATGATGAATTTATTGGAAAAATTATGTCAATTTGATACTTTTAATTATTGGAACATTTATCAATAGGTAAACTCTGTTATTCCTATGAATCGTTATCACACAGAATCAATTAATAACATGTGATTAAATATGATAGATCAATATATTAAAGGAACGTGCCCATTATTCAAGCTAAACCTTTCTTTTAATTTGATTTTATACCCCCTTTTTCTATATGTCAGCTGTAGATCGAGTAACAAGCAAAATAAAGACCTCACAATTCTCTGTCAGGGCTGGTGCCATTTTTTTTATTATTATAAAGTGTGTATATTGACCGAAGATATTGTTTCGATATCTAACAACTTTTAGGGTGTGATCACGATATGAACGAATCTTTTTCAAGTTTTATTTGTTTCAAATTCAATGTTAAAATTATTTCAGTTAAATGAAAGCTGCTTAGAACTTACCTGATTGTAGGACATAAAAGGAATGCAAAATTTAATATTGTTTTAAGAAAATCTGTCACATTTTCTATAACAATCACAGTTATACATAATTATGAATAAGGATCCTTAAAGGCTGTATTAAATAGGAAACGCCCATCGGTACATGCTATAAATGCCTCAAATACCATTGATTGTACTACTGTTTGTATCGTTAGTGAAAGTTCTGTTGGTGCACTGCATGTCCTATTGAAATTGCATATGCATACATTATCATGATTGTTATCTAATCCATATCATATAGAACTACCACCATGTCGTATCATATTATGTAAAAAAAAAAAACCGATAAATTGATTATTATTACTATTGCACTCTAACTTACAAGAATTGGAGAGAGAGAGAGAGACAGAGAGAGAGAGAGAGAAATACGTACGTCAGCCTTTGCATTTTTTCATAAGCAGCTCTGTCTTTTTAAAGTAATGTTAACCCCTATAATATATAGAGAGTTTCATTGTTTTCTTTGGAATCTGTTGAGTTTTGTGTTGAGTTTAGTGGAAATTTTCATTAAAAATTACATCTGCAGTTGTGCCTGTTATAAAAAGTACAGCGTCAGCCAAGAGGACTGTACTCTTTGTATATTCCTCATTATCACGTTATTTACGCTCAGAACATAGGCACCGGGAGTTAAAAGTTATCTCTTTTCACGATAAAAGTATTCCCTTACTATAATGATAATGGTATTATTATAATACAGGGGAGAATATGGTTAGAAGACTGCACATGGCTCAGAGCGGAGTAATATTCGGGTACCATACGACGTGTTGATTTTTCGGGGAATAAAAATGATCGATGCCAAATAGTATAATCTACATGTTTAAAAAATGAACATTTCTTAGATATATTTAATCATAAAGTTCAACAATTTTTCACCTTACATTAAAGTGTAGCTAGAACGTCTATTTATAATATGTTCATGGTCTGGGACTTATGTTTTGAAAAATCCTTAGGAAATAACTTTAAATTGCCCGATATTAGGAATATGTATACATAAATGTACACTTCTCTAGATATGGCAAACTTTAACCATAAAAAATTGTCAAATATAATAGATATGATTATAGATGAATTGTATTTAAATATCAACACTTCACAAAATTACTGTTAAAAATCAAGGATGTACTTGTTCTTATCGAAAGAATAAAAATTTGAATTTACCAGGTGGCAGTAAATACATGACAGTTAGATGCCTC
>WFKH01010211.1:43412248-43431519 GCA_016163765.1 Magallana hongkongensis
ATCTTGGATGAAATTCGTCTACGCTTACCAATATAATCTATGTATCTCGAATTTAAACGAATAAAAAAAAGATTTTAAGTCATATGCTTGATGACAAAAACGTAATCTCCGAGAATCAAGTTGTGAAATTTAGAAATAAAGTGTTTAGAGGGAAAAAATGTTAATTCAAAATTGAGTTTTTAATTTTGATAGGAATTAAACCGATCATTATCAGTAAATGTATGATGCATCGATGTATATATAAAAACAACATTCAAACTATCATGTTATCATTTGTATTCTACAGAAATAATTTCAATCTATTTTTAGTTTTAAATTTTTAGCTCGCTTTTCCTCTGGTCAGAATTTGGCATACGGAGGATACAAATTGACGTGGAACAACACGGTCAGACTCTGGCACAGTGAAGTGTCCAAGTTCACATACGGAGGGACCTCGAACTCGGGAGTGGGGCATTACACTCAAGTATGTCATGTATATATGAAACTTATGAATTTTTAGCTCACCTGGACAGAAGGTTAAAGTGAGTTTTTCTGATCATCTGTTGTCCGTCGTCCGTTCGTCCGTCTGTCTGTAAACTGTTCATATTCTTTACCTCTTCTCTAGAACCACTGGACCAAATTTAACGAAACTTGGTACAACCCATTATTACAGGAAGGGGATTGTTAATTGTATAAATAAAGGGCGAAACTCTGTTAAAAGATAGATATAGTCATGTATTCATGAATCAGTGAAAATAAGGTGTGTGTCTTTAAACTTAAGGCTATCCGATCTTCAGCCTCAAAGTGTTTTTCGTTATAAGAATGATATTTTTCTTTCAACCTTTATAAATGAAACGATATAAAATATTTAGAGGGTATCCATGCATTTTACAAAGTTATTGCAAATTTGCCTACGATGGATATAATGGAATAAAGAAACAAGTTGAGTTAAAAAAAATTCCGGTGCATCGATGTCTCGAACTCTATACCAATATGTATATTAGTGGGAGAGCTCCGTGGATCCACTAAGCCAAGCATGTAGTTGTGAGACTAATGATTATACTAGCAGTAGAATGCTATATAAAAATTATCTGTATAATAGTCAGATTTATGGTACGAATAAAAGAAATTCGGATAATTTACAGTTATCGAACTTTGCTGAGGATCGGAGATCGTTAAAAAACATTCTCAAGAACTACTGCACTATATATGCTAATATTTATACCAAAGCTTGTATGTATAGTGGAGACTTAAAATTATACATGCCCCCCCCCCCCCCCGACCAATACTGAGACCCCAAGAGGGGTTCAAGGTCAACATAGAAATATGTAGAGAAAATGTTTAAAATTCTTCTTCTCAAGAACTACAATGCTGCAATTTGAAAGATTTCTATGCAAACACCCTCAGATAGTGTAGATTTTATATGGTTTTAACCGTGACCTTCGGTCCAACACTGGGCCCAAAGAGGGGTTCAAAGTTAAACTAGAGGGCACAATTTGTAATATTTGTACATATGTACTTAGGCATTCTAAGATAGTGTAGATTGTACATGTAAATTGTATAAACCCCTTGACTAATACTGGAGCCCCAGGAGAGGTTCAAAGTTCAACATAAACATACCTAGGAAAAATCTTTTCCGGAAGATATATAATTTTAAATTTAGTGATATCACTATGTAAGCATCATCTTATCTTCATAATCTCATAAATTATCAAGATCACAGTGAAATTCTTTCACTTTTTATAAATCTTTATAGATAGTTCATTTTCCAATTTTGTTCAATAAGATACGTTGAGGCCAAAAATAATTAGTTAGTTGATGCATCTTTGATCTTATGATCATAATATATCATAATGTGAGATATGATGTCCAAAACAATTAGTCTCTTTTTATATATTGTTTTTATGTATTCTCAAATCTTGGATAATATGAGAATAATAGCCTAAAGTCCTGTTTGAACGAAAATCATCTCTAAAAATAGATACAGGTACCTGACGCTATATGATTTCCGGAACTTAAGAAGACCGACTTTAGTTTTTATTGCGCATGTTTTTGCGCATTCTAGTATGATACAGTGTATTTATACTTCTTATGAAAAAATTGTGATACCCTTTATAAAATTAAACACAATAAGCAAAATACAGATAAAAAATTAAGTTTTTTTTTAAAGAAAATTTTATTTTTAAACGATTTTCACGTTGTACGATAGTAGAGCTTTGTCATTGTGCTTTTCTGACGTGTTTTGATAAAAACGAAGCTTTGTAGGAGTACGGTATGTGAAACAACATAAAAGAAAAGTAAAAATAGTACGCCGTTGAAATTTTATACACAGAATAATGCTATCCTCGAGGGAGGGCATTTTTTTTATTTTTTGAATGAACCCATAATACCAATCTTCATTTGTAATGCTCCAAATATTATATTTAGCAAAATTTGGTGCATTTTTAATATTTTGAGATGACCCCCACAAAAAACCAGACGGTAGAATTTATATATATATATTTATATTTTCTACCTTATATATATATATAAGGTAGAAAATGATGTTACTAATCATATATAACAATTTTAAAAAACTATTGTAGTATCTTTTTAATCTGCTTCGAAGTGCGGAAAATGAATATAATATCCTAGTACGTGTATAATAAATGTACCTCTATTTTTAGATTGCCCTAAAAAGAACCAGATAGTCGATTATTGGAAACTTCGCAAATAAACTAGAGTTGGTTTAAATGACATATGGTTAAAAAATAAAGAGTTTTGCCATGGTAGTTTTTCTGCAAAATATCCCAAATCGGCCTCTTTAAGGATGTTGTTTACTCAGGGTAAAAGTTTTGAAATTCAGAAAATTGTATATAAAGTTGAATTGCATGAGTAAAATTTGTTCTAAACTCGTAAATTTTTATCGAAATGAATATCTATTGACATAACATTCGAAAATTTTACTGTATTATGGAATTAGGCTCAAACAAAATTTGACTTTTATCAGAACAGAGGAAATTAGGACTAAGTTTTTCAAATTTTATTTTTCACTGAAATAATTTTGGCAGTACTATCATATTAAAAGTTTAGATTCGATTTGTTAGTAAACATCATTTTGGATATTTTTGTTGGTTTTATCTTACTTTTCAGTTACATAACCGAAACAGCATACACTACAAAAATATTGAAAAATGCCTAAAAATGATAAAAGATACCATATCTCAAAAAATTGATCATTGATCTCATATAAATTTGATGCCTGCAGATTAAGGTCAATATAATTAATTTAATACTCTTAATGTTTTAGTACTATCATTATTCAATTTTTTGTTAAATTGAATCAAAAATTGGTAAGGATTTGAAATTCGGACTGAAATATTTATAAAAATTGTAAATGAAAACTTAATGCTTTGTATCTATTTAGTGCCACTGCCATTCATAAACAGTAATAAAAGAGTTTAGCCATTTGTATTATTTTCACAGATAAGAAAATATCAATCACAGTGTATAATTTTTATAGTGATTTTTTCTTTAATTTTCAAAAAATATTCAGTGGCCATTAACTCCAAAAGTAGGTCATTGACCTACTTTTTTGGAAGTGAAAATTAACACTACAATGAAAGGTCTATAACACACAATAGATGGTTTTTCATTATCATTAGTGGATTTTTATTTTTCATTGTGAGTAAATATAATCCTTAAGTTCTGATTTTATGATTGTGCTATAACCACTGTTTTGCCATAAATTCGGGAAAATAACATCGATCGAGATATGAGTTATTAGAATTTTGTATACCTATTCAGTTGTTATTATATACTAGTATTTTGAACCGTGATTACATGTAGTGTTTTGTACTAGAGGATTTAAATTTAAAAACCCAGCAGATTAGATGCCTATTGTTTAAACTTTCTATTCTAATCATTCTTTAAGTGAAAAGAAAAATATATTCAACACCCATGGGAATGAATCCAGCGATCGCAAAATCAAAAAGACCTATGCATTACCACTAGGCCTCGCATACAACAAACGAATTGATCGTCTTTTTAATCTATGTGACTATACATGAATGTTTTGGATTAGTCACTAATGGGAATATGCCTGCCTAATTTTTAGTTAAAAGACCACGTTAAACCATAATTAGTTCATTGTAAACATGTTCTGATTGTCTACAATATCTTTTGAACGCAATTTTAATCAGATTTCTTTGGTTAAGTGGTTTAAATACCAGAAATTCCAAATTTAATCTGCTTGTCAACATTTTTTCTATATATCTTAAACATGAAGATTTTAATGTTGTCGTGTAAGATAACTATGACATTTTCAACCTGCAGGTTATTTGGATTTCTTTAAAAATATTTTAACTAATCATTTTATTATGAAGAAATTAATAATGATTGCAAAATCGTTTTATCGTAGGCCAAAGTGTATTCTAAGTGCGCTATACCTCTTTCGAAAGAGATAGAAACTGGTGTTCAGGTGAATGATGTGGCCCATGAGACTCTTGTTGTTTTATTATTCATTCGTAGATCAATGTTTTACTTATTATCTTATCTTTACACTATATCAAACATGTATTTAAGAAATAAACAGCGAGTTAAAATTTTCACCGGGATATGAACTTGGTTGGTCATGTGATCAAATCATGTGAAGCCCGAATGGCTTTTCAAAAGGTTCGATCACGTACCAACTCAGTTCATATCCAGGTGAACTTTTTTTATCATCGCTGTTTATTACTTATATTTACACTTGAAAAAGGCAAATTGTTAGAAAGACCGATGTTTTATGTTTAAAAAAATCCAAACAACAAGTGAAAAGGTTCACACGGAACTGAAAATTTTCACTATCCTATATATAGGTTTATAGATATTTATTTTTATTTAGGTGGTATGGTCGTCCTCCATTAAGGTTGGGTGTGGATATGCCTACTGTAGTCCAATCAATACCCACTACCACGTATGTAACTATTCTCCAGCGTAAGTCCCGCTACCAACAGTGTTCTACATGTAGCTTGCTTGATGATAATTATAGTGATTAATTCATTCATTAATGTTCAATGTTCTACAAATAAGAGATATCACTGTTCCTCTGATAAATTTCTTTGATCATTTTTTTAGTTCTAAACGATGGTTTCTGGCATATATCTAATGCTGATATTTTGAAATATAACTATAATTCTGGAAGCGAGTTTGTTGCAAATTAAAATTTTAAAAACTTGCGTTAATCGATATTATTTTTCTTTCCAAATATTAGTTTTGAATTATTTCTGATTAATTTATTGACATTGATTGTCTTTTATTTGATGTGTTAAATACTTTTTTTCGAAATTGAAAAAAAAAATCAAACTTCATTTTTCTTGGAGGGACTTAGTTAGAAAGGGGGGAATAATATTTTATTTGTTAGTTTGTTTGTATTTTATCTTTAATCCTATGGCGCAGAATTGTGCATGCATGTACATATTTGTTTTCTAGAGGCAACTCTGCAGGCGTTATGCCCTACAAGAACGGTTCCAGTTGTCAAGATTGTCCTTCAAAATGCGAAAACAATCTCTGTGGTAAGAAAGAAAAAGAACCATACAATATAAGTTATAAATACAGTACCCATTATATTCCTTGTATGCTTTCCATACTTCCGTTCTTCACTAGCTGAACTACATGCAGAAATATGGTGCAGTCATCTATTCAAACCTCATTTGAGCTGAACAATACCATTAGCTAAGAATAAACATACTCTGTTTGGCTATTTGCTCATTGGAATAGAGGGATGTTCATGATTTTCAAATGGCATTTCCTTGTGCTCGATGATATTTTGGTCATATACCAATTTTGTGACGACATTTTTTTTTATTTGGTTTCAGATTGTAACGGCCTTATATGTGAAAATGACGGAGTTATGAACAAAGACAAATGCACATGTTCATGTTCATTAGGAAGACCCTACTACGTGGGAGACACGTTTTCAAGTGAGTCCTTCTCATGCTGTAAGCTTTTTAGAAACTAATCTCTGGCCACTAACTTCGTTTTCTGTTATTTTTTTGTTTTGTTATTTGTTGGTCATACTAAAATGTTATATTTTTAATCAACACATTTGCTTTCACAAAATAAATAGAGAAATAACCTTGAAATTTCAGTGAACTGTTCGGCCTTGACCCCTGACATTTCTTGGTGTACAAACTCCCTATCGCCCTCGGATTGTTCTAAGTACTCAAATGTACCGTACACCTGTCCAAACCTGTGTGGGGTCTGTAATTGTAAGAGGTTTTTCAAAACATTTGTCCCCTTGGGAAAACTAAAAAGTCAACAAATACTGTAATTAAAAAACCAACTTTTATTCACATGCGAGAAATTTTCGCAAGGTTCGCGAGAGCCTCTTCGTTGCGATTTTTTCTTGCCGCGAAACGGCCCTTGCCCTATGGGTATTGTAATAACCGCATTGTTGTAAATAAGGTTTGATCGCGAAAATTAGTTGCTGCATGCGATCGAGTTTATCTCAGGTTATTCGCGAAATAAAGTCGTTGCGGATAAAAGTTGGTTTAATGTTACCCATTAGATCAACTTTAAAAGAAAGTGGACGCATAAGATGTAAAATATTAAATATAATTATGGAGGAATTAACTAAATACAGATATATGAAAACGTTGTTTTAAATAAAATTGAAACTTTTTTCTGTAGTTTTTAAGTCGAACACATGCTAGAAATCCATATCTTTAAGTACTTAGAAGCATTGGCTTGTATGCAGAACTTTTGCCGAAGTTGTGGAGGACCCTTAAAAAACAATTTTAAATAGTGTTTCAGGTTCGAATCCTGTCGGGGGTTTTCATTTACTATTTTTTTTTTTTTTTGTTTATTTATTTTTATATAATTTAATTCTGGTTGTAAAATGTTATTTTAAAGGTCAAACGCCCGTTTTCATCTAAAACTAATAGCAGAAAATTAAATTATTAGCAATGAAATCAATATTTATTAGTTTGAAACATCTGCACCATCCTCTTTATGCTAATTGCAAAAGTTTAAATCCCACAATTACTCAAGAGACTAATAAAATAATATCTTTTACTATTACTTAAATAAAATTCTGTCAAAGGTTAAAAATGATAAAAGTTTCAAAATCATTGACTAAAGAGGGATTCATTCGAGACAGTGTTTTATGTTAGACTATCGGAAACTAATGACGCCAGGATATTATACTCTATCGTTTTGCTTTCTGACGCGTATACATGTAAACGGGTTTCACCGGAAAAGCTGTGTTTGTAAACCGTTGGGACAACTTTTAAGGCAAACGAAAGCATGTAGGTTTTTAAATAGCAGGAAATATACTTCAACCTCCAAGAAAGTGGCACCTTTAAATATTCAAGTAATCAGTTGTAGCGTTTCGATGTTATAGACATTTAAATCACATTTATTTGATTCATGTCAATCATTCCGGCAAACTTCATATCTTAAGCGCCCACTTTCTTTTAGATACTAGTATTATCGAATTAATTTTACTATAAAGCCTGATTTAATAAGAAAAGAGTCCAAACTATTTTATCTTTAAAATTTGATTTTTTTAATAAATACAGATCTCTTCTCAAAAAGCTCAATATCATCGAGTCCAAACGGAAATTATCACGACCCTCTAGCCCTCATAAATAAAGTCTTTTTTCCAATAGATTTTCTTTTTTTAAGATGACTTTAATGCACAACCTTTGACAACCACGACTATGGCCACTACCACAACCGCAAAATCAACAACTTCAAAAGAAACTGCAACTTCAATTTCGAACATTCTGAACTCGCGGGTTTCAACATCTGATACGGTGACTTCAGGTCTGATGACGTCACCAGTGACGCCAACACGTTCTTCGAGCACATGTAATATATATATTTTTTAATTTTCTGTTTGAAAAATAATAAACTCTCAACTTACATGTATGATTTCACAGCAAAGTATTACAATTGTTATATTGATTATGCTTTAGGCCCCAAAAGAAGTGGAGCTCTCTCGATTATCGCCCTTGCCTTATTAGTGAGTAATCATGGATTACTGGTACTATAGTCAGTCCCAAGATATTTATGCAGCACATTTAGACGATTTTTAATAAAAAAAAAAAAAAAAATACACATACCTGTGAAAGAAGTGCAATGAAAATCGATGAAAGGGGAAAATTCCAAGATAACTTCATTCATACATTATCATTTTTCTCCCTCGTAAAAATTCACAGGAACGAAAACAGATTTCTAACGGATATTTATAATGGGGAATGCTGACATCTTTTCTCCATTCGGAAGTCACTCAGAATACCTTGCACAATTTTTTAACGTTATCTTCCGGATACTTTCATCTCTTTTGTAATGCAAAATCCCTGTAGACTTTTTATTTTTAGCTGTGTAATAAAAAAGACAAGCTAGAGGGGGCGTTTTAAAGGGGAAATATTGGGATTTTTTCATAATATTGAATGAACATCGTTTGAACCCAGAGGTTTTATAAATGTAGAATAATTTTTAAAAATATGCGGCAAAAATAACTTGGGACAGATTATAGCTTACCTCTGCATGTATGGAATTTTTAAATAATGTATTACTTTGTTTTTTGTTTTTATTTACAGGTATTTTGGAACTTTTTCACTATAGCACCAGTTGTTAATTAAAGATTACGAACGTTATTCATATTTAAATATAAAAAAATATGATTGTATTTTATTTTGTTTCATTAAATTTATTTTAATTTGGTACAAATTCGTATAGTTTAAAAATGAAAAACTGTTTAAGATTCTGTAATATATAGCTGTAATCATCTTCTACTCAACTGCAAGTTTGATTCATTTTTGTTGTTTTGCTTCAATTGTACATTGAAGAATTATTATATGTATTAGCAATGATGTAAATATATATATTAGAAAGATGAGTAGTGAATTGGTTTGTTCTTTATTAATTTAAAAATAAAAAAAAAATTGGTAAAGTTTGTACATGTAATTTTGAAAAATCAAATAATTTTTTTCTTGGTGAATTTGTTGATTAAAATCATTTTTAAAGCGCTAAGCATAGCTGCAGCGCTTTTTTGTTGCCAGATTTCTAAACCTACTTCCACTTTCGTTTTCGCGTTTCCTATATACCGCCACCTACTGGCGGATGCTGGAGAAGTCGAACCCTGGAGAAGTCGTACTCTGGAAATATCATAACTATGCAGTAGGGAGAACTTAATTATCTTCAAGTTATCCTGCATGCAGATGCATTTGTTCTACCAGTATTAAATTAACAATAAGTTTTATTTTAATGTCATTATTATATATCGGATACGGGTGCTCCAAAAGCCATATTATGATGATTTATTTCGAGAGAAAAAAATGGATGTTATATGCATTAAGTTGTGTTTTAGGTGTTTAGTAATAATTGGAAAAATTCTACAATATTAATAGGTTTTGAGTGTTTTTAAACGTTATAGTCTTGAAATTTCTCGCCCGCCGTTCCAAACATTTAAAATAAATATATAAAATATGATTATTGCTAATTCTATCCGGACGGAAAATTTTAAGTGTCAGACACTAAATTGCATTAAAATTCAATATCGGCATGGGGCACGATACCCACGTTTACCCATAATATTTCGGGCTAGATATAATATGTTACAGTTATGAACACCATGTTTTATATAAAAATACAGAATTTTTTATACACAATTTTTTGATTAACACCTTTTCCACGATAATTTGTGCTGCTTTTTATTAACATTATTTTAGGCTCCGTTTTCGTACGCAATATTTCAGGAAAATTTTTCTATCAATTTGCATTGATATGTAATTTTATAATTATCCAAAACCAATGATTTGATTATTATTTATAAAAAAATATATTAATGTCGAGTTACTTGAAATACTACAGTAAATACATGTAATAATCTTTATAAAGTGATACCAGCTAACCTCCTTTAATTTGCAAATATGATTTTATTAATGATTTAATTTATGTGCAGTAATATAAATATTAGATATTTAAATGAATTCGCGTATCATGTGATAACTGTACCCATAATATTGGTATATATGAAATGAAACTTCTTGCCAATTCAATATTGCTTGATAACGTCGAAAATATACACAAAGTTTTCTAGCTGAGTTCAATTTTTCTAAAAGAACCCGTACCCTATTACATGGCTACGAGTTTTCTTTAATACGATCTCTGATACGCTGGTGAAAACAGTTCTTCCATCCAATGGTAACTTCTCTGGCCTTTCCGGCAGACCTTGTATGTATTGCAGTATTACTATATATCCCTACCATAAATGCGCATCTTTAGATACAAGTTATAAATTCAAAACAAACTTATGCGAAAATCCTTTTGATATTTTTTAAAACAACACTTCCTCTACAATTTAGTAGCAAAAACACAGGTACATCCAGCAAGGCAAGAGAGTTTGTTTACGTCGAAGTTACACGTGTGCTTGAAAAGCACAAGACCACAAGCCAAAAACTTATCACCCCTCTTCCCATAAAAAAAAACAACACACATCACAAAAAATGACCTAGCTTGCATAATTACAAAACGTGAATAGTCAGACATCTTACACATTTTTTTTCATCTCATAAAAAGGTAGCCCCTGTCGCAGGCGGTATTTGAAGGAGAATTCGGGAATGGTTTTACCTCAGCTAGGTTTTGACGTGAACCTACGGTGAAATACTGTTGTGACATCTGCATAGGGGTCCATGACAACATCCATAAAACTTGTTAAAACACAATGCCGTTTACGTCTGATGAGATGTGAGCTAGACTTCATCAAATTCAATGATATACCCTAAAATATACCCCAGAAGACACCGTCTAGTTGATGCTTAAATGAAAAGAAGCGACTCCATTTTGATATTCTAACATCCGGTAATGTTAATACATTAGGGGTCTTTGCATGGTCTATTGTAAAAGAAGGCTGGAAATATTGTTCGAATTCCAAAGCTTATATTTTGAAGAATAAGTAGCGTTCCCTGCAAGGCAGATCTGTAATGCGATTAGTATTATCTTACTTTTGTCAGAACTTTTTGGCTTTTTATTTTGCAATAATATTGGTATCGTAATTTGCCACTGTATTTTTTAGTGTTCATTTTTTTTTTTTTTTTCTTGTTTTTTGGTTTGGAAGTTGTCAGATGTAAAATCAAAGAAATGATGAAAATTACCAAATAAACATAAATAAATATTAATCATTATGTGATCGTTGTTATTGGCGACAATCTTATTTTACTTTATTTTCTTCACAAGAAGCATGCACTCTGTAGCTCTGCTATACAGTAGCGAAATCTGTTTAAAACTAACAAGCAATATCATTTTAAAATACTACATATGATCTCGATTTTCAGAAATTGCTAAAAATTTTAAATCAAGCATTATCTTTAACCGGGTTTTCCAACGGAAAAATCCGGTTATTGAAATTGTGAAAATGGCGGGCGGGGGGCTGCCAAAAGGGTACCCTTATTGTACGGATAACTCCTCCTACAGTTTTCAAGATAAGAAGTTGTTCTTTTGCAGATCAATTGTACATATATTAGAGGTGTGCACATTGCTAGGATTTTGATTTCTGATAATTTATGAAAAAAATACCAGCTTTTGAACTTAATCATTTTTTGACAAAATATTGCATATAGGGTACCCCTATTGTACGGATAACTCCTCCTACAGTTTTCAAGATGGGAAGTTGTTCTTTTGCAGATCAATTGTACATATATTAGAGGTATGCATGTTGCTAGGATTTTGATTTCTGATAATTAATGGAAAAAATATTAGCTTTTGAACTTAGTCATTTTTTGACAAAATATTGCATATAGGGTACCCCTATTGTACGGATAACTCCTCCTACAGTTTTCAAGATAGGAAGTTGTTCTTTTGCAGATCAATTGTACATATATTAGAGGTATGCATATTGCTAATATTTTGATTTCCGATAATTTATGAAAAAATACCAGCTTTTGAACTTAGTCATTTTTTGACAAAATATTGCAGATAGTGTACCCCTATTGTACGGATAACTCCTCCTACAGTTTTCAAGATGGGAAGTTGTTCTTTTGCAGATCAATTGTACATATTAGAGGTGTGCACATTGCTAGGATTTTGATTTTTGATAATTTATGGAAAAAATACCAGCTTTTGAACTTAGTCATTTTTTGACAAAATATTGCATATAGGGTACCCCTATTGTACGGATAACTCTTCCTACAGTTTTCAAGATAGGAAGTTGTTCTTTTGCAGATCAATTGTACCTATATCAGAGGTGTGCATATTGCTAGGATTTTGATTTCTGATAATTTATAAAAAAATATCAGCTTTTGAACTTAGTCATTTTATAGGCAAAATATTGCATATGGGTACTCCATTTCTCTGGATACGGTAGGCAGTGTTTATCAATTAAGGGTTGACATGGATTATGGATACAGTTCACATAAAAGAAAACCCGGTTTGCTGTCACATTGACAGCTTTTCACTTGTTTTAAACATGCATTAAGGCAGATTGTTATATTGTAAATTGGAAATTTTCAGTCAAATGGATAAATCATTATATGCTTCAAAAATAAAGATACACTTACATTTATTGCGAAATGCTTTTATTATGATTATATTTTAAAAAGTCATCAGCATTTTGTTTTCACTGTAACACGACAGCATGCATTAATCATTTAAAAAAATTATGCATTCTATAACTGAGGCATATCAAAATTCTACATCATTTCAGAATTCTGAGCAAGTGCATTTTTCTCAATAACGAACAATATGATTCTTTACATGTATTTTCATATCAATCGATATATTTTTAACACCTTCTTCCCGGCTTAGCGCTTTTCAGTACTTTCAGTACTTTGATTTTCCAAGTCAGTTGTTTTAAAAAGGCGAGTATTTTGGACATGACTTCCGGTGATAAAATATCTCCCATCGTATATGGAACTGATATTTTTTTTAAATCAAAGTGTTCTATTGAATATACATGTAAATACAAATTCCCAAAAAACTTGAAAAATCATCAAAATAAAAATTCAATTCACCCCCCCCCCCCCCCCACCAATTATGGCCATTCAGGTGTAAGAAGAAAATGATCAAACGAAAGATTGCGAATTTTAATTTCGCAGCTAGTTTTTTCGAGGCTCTATGCAAAATCAACTTTTTCCAACTGATTGCCTTTTCTAATTCCATTGCTTAGACATACTGTATATCTAAAAATTAAATAATAGTTCATATTAAACATAATACGTATCTGCGAAGAAAAACCTACTCATTGCTTTGCAACTAGTTTTGCTCTAGTTTTATATATTCTGAAAATAGCTTGAATGAAAATATTCTTTTGGAAATTTACCTTTACTTTGAGAAAGTTTATGGTTTAATGCACAAACTATTGAAAATTTTGTAATTTGGCCTCACATTCATCAAGAAGGTAAAAAATAAAAACATTTTAAACTACATTAATATTTTGAGGGTTATGAATATTATAATGACTGGATATCAAAGTCAAAGGAATAACAACAGACAAAGAAGCATTGGACAAGGAAGCTCGTGTCTGCAAGTTTATTTATTTTTTATTCTTTTATTAGAAATACTCGTAGCTACAAAAGTAATCAAAGTACTGATAGTACTGAATAGCGCTAACCTAGCTTGGGTCTAAAGGAAATTTACTTTGTGCAAACTGAGTAAGAAAGAATCAATTTGATTTTTTTACATTTCAACTTCTGTATACGCACTATATTATTTTCCTCACCACTGCGTGGCAGCCCCTGCAAGGATGTATGCAAGCCCCGCACATTAGATTTACAATAGCCCGTGCAATTATGTGCGTAAACCTCTGAAACTGATTCCCTAACCAATTTAAATGATGTATATTTCTGCTCATAGGGGGCGGTTATTTGATGCACCGGAAGCAGAATTAAGTCTAACGCGATAAAGCGCTGAGCCATGCTTAGCGCTTTCATAACAATGAAATAGTCGGGTTATTCACATATGGAAATTTAAAAACAATTTACAATATGCTGGCGATTGTACAAATATATTCACTGAAACTCATTGAAAAAGGTTGTAAAGGTATTTAAGAATTTTTGCAAGTTTGCGTGTCCGGGGCTGAATCTGGACAAAACAGAATATGTTTGTACGGTAGCTGTCATTAGCATTAAGCGAGATTATTATTAATAAAGTGTTCATTTCCTAAGGATATGTAACATAGATAAGCGTAAAGACATGATTTGGATATTTCTTATAATGTAAAATGTTCACCTAAATTAGTGTGCTGCATTTTAAAAGACTATTATGTAGCTGATGAAGACGAACCCCGGCCGACAGTCTTTGAAAAATGCACCATCGTAAATACATTCATTTATCGGTTTCGAAACTAACACGCAATTGTCAGATTTAAGTTCATCTTATCCAATCCAAACAAGATTTCTTCAAAACATATCAAACATTGTGTAAAACTTAATATAGACAAAACAGAAAGAATAATAAATTGTATTCCGTGGAAAAATTAAAGCAATGTAGACTGGGCATTGCAGATAAGTACTCGTAAAGTTATTTTTTAAGAATTCAAAATGAAATATTACCAAGCTTGTGTGCAAAAAACTTTAGCGTCAGTGTGAATTAATAACACTGAAAAACATAAAGTTATTTTTATTACAAGATAACCGACAGAATGGTTGAGCGTACGATAGGATAAAACAAACGCAGGATAGAACACGATACACGCACGATACGATAGGATTCATACACGATAGGGAAAGATAATAAACTATGTTCAGGATAAACGAAAAATCCCGTTAAACTATCTTCACAATTAATCTGATAATCATCACCATTCTAACTTGCCAGTTAATCAAGCTTCAAGCCTTGTCGGTTGGAGTTTTGTTTCAATTTATATTTTATATCTCACAAAACATTTCCATTTTGAAGTCTTTGATGTGAATTTTTTCTGAGTCTGTTAGTTTATGATTTATATAAATAAAGTGCTATCAAAAAGATAGATAAACAGGAAGTTTTATGAGAGGTTTCTCATTAAACTCATCAAATCACGAAAGTAATATTGTTCACATCCGATAAAACTAACACACTTATGTCTTCAGTAGATATGACAGGCACGTAGCATCGATATTTAAAAATGGTTTGGGGAAGACCCAACTTATTACTAATCTCCTTCAAGGCAGAAAATATTCGTTTGAACTATTGCCTTTGCACATTCATGTTGCTTATTCTCAGTTTGGGCTAATTATCAAGGTATTGGAATTAATCCCTACGGATAAATTCATTTATACAAGCAACAGCAACCTTATCCTTAGTCGTGATCCTAATAAGGATCGGGTTAGCTTTTAGTTAAACCATCGGGTTGGGTGTTCGCAATCGATATCGGGTTCAGCATCCTTTTTCATCAAATTCTTTCGTGATGCCGGATCATCAGACAAAATTTCAACGCTAGTTGGTGTTCAGCTGTTGTCTTTTATAAATACGCTGCTTGACGCTCACAGCGACACATCAAAATACGAGAGAGTAAAGAATCTACAATGTTACATGTAATATGGAGTAATGATTTTATTACAGTTATGGCAATAGCTTTTACTCGTGGCAACAATACACTTAGTTTGCCTGCTCTCAAATCTAAGGGGTTTCCTTGAAATTTGATTGTTGAAAGAAAAAGTAACTCATAACTGATCCCCTCTAGTAAATGAATATTACACTGTATGTCAGAAATGACAGAACGTTAAAGTTATTACTTTTTAAATGGTCGAACAAGAGTAACCTTTGTGACAAAATTGTCACATTGTTTAAAAAAATTTAACAAGACAATATTTTTTGGACCATATTTTAATTTTTAAAAAAGACAAAAAAAAATTTCACGTGTTTTTAGCGAGAAATTGGTTTGAATGAATAAATTTTATAGAACTGCAAATACAATGTATTGGAAACTTAATTCATCTACTGTATAATACAAATAAAGCATATGTAATCTTTAGACTTCTAGCCTATGCACTATTTGTACATGTAGTTGTTCGTTGGTCAGACCGTACAAGAATGAGTTCATTGGTCTTCTCGAAACAAATGCTTCAGAAAATCGGCGAAGAGTTTCATCTCTCTTTCGCGGTTACGTAGCAACTTCTCCATTTTGGAACTAGCTGTGACCTCCATTAATTCATCTTCGGCAAACGGAATTTTGAAGCACCCCAGCTCAACTTTAACGACCTTTAAGAACGCAACTTTGAGAGATATCCGTGCGCATCCAGAAAGACCACTTTTACCGACATCCATGTTGTACAACTGCACGCAAAGTTTGCCCACTTTTTTCAGGTATGGAACATTCAGGCAAATCGCTGGCGGGTTTCTGACTGTAACACAAATGACGTCGACGTCAAAATTTTGTCTAATTCGTGGTCTTGTTAAAAAAAAATGTCGCTATTCTTGTTAGATTGAATTGATTGTATCAGAAAGGAAAATTAACGTTAATAAAGATAACAAACCTGAGACCTCTTTACTGTAAACAACCTTTCCTCCCCAAGTTACAGTCAGCAAAACTCCAATGTTTTTCTTCAAATATTGTACTTTGATACACACTACAAAAAAACCATGTAATTTATTTTCAACCTGTCTTTATTTCCATACAAAATTCATATCTATCTTGGTTAAATAAATATAACGTGCAAATTATCTGCAATTATCATAACTTTGAAACCAAAAAGCACCAATTTGGTTCCTCAACAGAAAATCGATACACACTACCAAAAAAAAACCCATGTAAATTATATTCAACCTGTCTTTATTTCCATACAAAATTCCCATCAATTTCGGTTATATATATAACGTGCAAATTATCTGCAATTATCATAACTCTAAAACCATAAAGTACAATGTGGTTCCTCAACAGGAAATTGATACACAAATGTGAGTGAGATAATTAATAAAACTACTTGTATACTTGTAAATGTATCTATATACTTCCGCTTTTAATTGAACTTTGTAGTCTAGACGAATGCATTGCGGGAAATTAAAAAAATCTAAATCAGAAGTATACAATTTTAATACGATAGAGGGTCATCGTTGCAAAACCAGGGCCAATGTATACAATCCTAGGGGGGCTTCAGAGTATGACGGGGTGATAAAGAGGTTCAAATATGTTTCGATCGTTGTTTTAGTTATGCAAGAGTGGCCGCTTGACCACTAGCTGCAAGATGGGTGTTTGCGCCAAATAAAATAAAAGGGAATACTTTGACAAGCATGCCAGTGATGACGTCATGTACTTGTAATAACAGACACAAGGGATACTTCTAGATTAATTAATAGATATTAATTAACATTAAAATCATACACGTTTATATACAAAATTGAACTTGTATATGGAAGCTTCATGCTTAAAAAAATGAAGAAAAAAATGTTTATTAATAAATAAAACTTAAATATGTTAAAATTTATGACCAATCTTTTATTACCGTCTTTTTTATCCTTTAAGAAACGGATGGTCTGACAGCATTGACAAGAGGCCCCGGCACACCGACAGTTGCCTGTAACCGTACTATGTACATACTTCAGCCGAGTGTCAGCGACCGCCAGCTCAGTATCTACAGTTTTGGGAAGGCCTGAGGATTTTAAAAAAAAAATAATCAATTAATTTTTCATAAACATGAATCGGTATCTATTTTAGACATTGCTCTTAATCTTATTGGGAAAAAACCCAAATTTCAATTTTTAAGAGTTAGTCCTAACTAAACTTAAAGATCTTGCATGTCATTCTGTACGTAAAATTTAAATCATAAATATAAGTTAACAATATTACTAATAAAACAATGACCTTGTTATTTCTGAAATATCATTACAAAATTTAAAATGCTGGACGGTTGTCGTATATCTCTATATCACCCTTCCGAGTAAAAATCAATCATCTCAAAATTACTCAAGTTTCTATCTATATCTGTTTATGAGGAAAAAATAAAACATTTAACCCCTTTTTGAGAGAAAAGAAATCAAATTAATTGATCAAAGGGAAGTAGCGTAAGGAAACAAGTCCCTTTCTATTATATCTGAAACTTTCATTAAATTAATCTTTTGAGATGATTCTGAAATATCAACTCCTCAAAGAAAATCGGTAAGAAAAAAAATGGTTCAGACGATTAGGGATCGCAATAAATACGATAAGGTCTTTCAAAGGATCGGAATAGATAAATAAAAAATAAAAAAAAAAATAAGAAACCGTAGATCTATAACCAGTTCTTCCGTTGAGAAGGGGATCCTAATATTTAATAGAAGAAGAGGAAGAAAAACTGAGCAAAACAGTCATTTTTTAAAAAAAACTTCTTTCTGCTGAATTAATGAAAGAAAAGTGAAACGATCCACAGAAACTTTGCCTTTCATGTGTACTTGGGGAAATACCGGTCAATGGGTAGAACTACTCTTTCCTCTTTATGAAATATCATACACAACTTTAATAATGTAGAGGTATTGCATCCGATTTGTAATATAGAAAATTAGGAATAAAAATTAATTTTTAATTTTACTTTACCTGTTCCTCCTACATGGAAATCGGACAGGATCCCACTCCAAACAGAAACTACGCAAAGGAAGGTTAACGCGGCTGTCATCTTTAAAGGTGTCCTCTTTATGTATGGCAAACCTGATAATCCGTGAAAATCGCCGATTTAGAAGGAAGTTGTTGATTTTAAATGATCGAGCATTTTTCTTCCTGGTTTTGAACATGATCACATGATGGACCCTTTAAATTGTTATTATTTATATTACTCAAACATTAAAAAAAAACACTTAAGAATTGATCATTTTTGACTTAAAACGAGTGAACAGACATATTTTATTCAAACAATAGGATTATTTATTTATATGAACAACGAAATAATTGTGATAAAAATGAAGCTACATGTACTAATAAAGTATACTGCTTAATCCGAGGCCTCGTGCATTTTGATGGTCCGTAAAATTCGTCAATGCACCTCATTTTAATGTTGGACAACTTCATTGTTATCAATAAAAACTTTTGCCATATATATGTTTTTTTGTGTGTGAGATAATTTTGAGTTTCCAAAAATTTAATATATTCAATGTAGAAATAAGAAAAAAATTGTGATAGATTTTTTTTAGCCTACTGCATTAATGTCTGAATCGGACATTCACTTAGTTAATGTGCCTTTGAATAAAATATATTTTTTAAAAATTCACACAATCTTAATTTCATCGTTTCTATTTCCAAGTTCTTAACAGAATATTAAAAGTTTCAGATATTCATGAACATGGCCATGCACCGTTTCCTTGACTGTTTTAACCTGCATGTCAGACAATTCACTCAAAGCTGCACTCATGGACGTAGCATCAGGGGGGTGGGCGGGGGCGGG
>WFKH01010211.1:43431619-43448837 GCA_016163765.1 Magallana hongkongensis
CCCTGAAACCTGAAACTTGTTTAGATAATTTGTTTACATAGTCGATGTGTGCGATAGGAAAGGATTATGTAAACAGATCTCTTTCGGTTTTCACCTGTGACTTAAAATGACGCTAAAACTATACTACGATCTCGGTTCGCAACCCTCACGAGCTGTGTACATGTTTTTGAAGCTAAACAACATTCCGTTTGAAGAAGTTTTTGTTTCTATTGGGGCAGGTAAGAATTTTGGACATATAATTTAACCCTACAATGTATATTCCAATCGTTCTATATTCTGACCATAATATCAACCTATGGGAGGTCGGTAGTAAAAAAATGTATATAATTCTGAGATATCATGAGTTCAACTCATTGTGTAACATGCAAACCGGTCTAAACAGTCTTAAAACATTCGATTGAAAATTAATTAAGCATGTGTGTTACTTTTCAGATTTTAATACTTTTTAAGCTTAAAAAAAAATCTTCAAAAATCTTTAAAAGTTGTACGTAGTACATGCATAGCTTAATGATATTTCCATTCATTAAATGTTATTTTAACAACTAAAATAAAGTGTAGTACTAAACAACTACAGGCAGTCTTACAATAACTTGGATGAATTCATTCTACATGTCATAAATAGAAGTTTGTATTATGTTTGAATAATACACAGGAGAGCACAGGCAAGATGAGTTCCGAAAGATCAACCCCTTCCGGCGTGTACCCGTTATAGACGACAATGGATTCGTCCTCACTGAGAGGTAGGTGGATCTTTAGTTTTCTAATCCACTCTTTTATAAATCGGACATCAATTATTCATAAACTATATAAAACTCAAAACATAAAGGAACAGTTCGTAAAACATACATCATTGATACTGATATTATCAGCATACCCCCCCCCCCCCCCAAAAAAAAAAAAAAAAAAAACAAAACGTCATTTTGTTTTAGGATACAGTATCAAAAATTAATCAAACGCACAATAAAACAGAAATTCTGATATCTAATAGTTTGATCGATTAACGGAGGGGGGGGGGGGATAAAAATACGTGATATCTATTGTGGTTTTAGTATGGCTAATATCAATACTGTTGTACTATTTATTTGCACATCTTTTGCAGTGTTGCGATTTTGAAATATTTGGCAAAAAAATACAAAGCACCAAGCCACTGGTATCCAGAGACGGACGTTTCAACTACTGCCAGAATTGATGAATACATGAATTGGCAACATCAAAATCTGAGACAAAATTGTGCAATGCTTTTCCAAAATCTGGTAATTTGTGTATATAAATATATACTCTTTTTCACATTCAATTATTCTCCATGTTTAACCAGCCCCCAGCCCATTTAACCCTCATATGTATATCTGAAATTGTAAATTCTGAATGTGATTGATTTCTCAATTTCACTCATATTTGTAGATTTTACCAAGAATGAAAGGAACGCCGATAGATTGGGAAAAGGTCAAGTTTTACCGGAAAAAAGTCGCCGAAATGGTCAAGCTGCTTGACGAATACTTTCTGAAGAACAATCTATTCCTGTGTGGCGATGAAATAACTTTGGCAGATCTTTTAGGGGTGTGTGAGCTGGTCCAGCTTGTTCCAGTCCGTGAACAGATGATGTATGAAAGCAACCCCAAGGTCAAAGCTTGGGTCGATCGCGTCAAATCGAGACTAGGGTCACTGTTTGATCGAACCCATGAGGACATTTTCGGATTGGAAGCCATGTTTGACCCAAAAGACAACTCCAAAATGTGAATTTCTTCTTACACCCATTTTGGAACATTTACCTCTTTTTTCTGAATCCTGGTAATCGGTTGATATTTGTATTCTGACATTGACTTGAAAAGTTATAATTGGTTCTATACCCTGCAAATACTCATGAATTTCTACTATACTGTTTAATATGTTTTAAATAGTAATTGTTATAAAATTCATGGTACAAATCAGTGCATGTGTATTTTCTTTGTTGTCATTGTCAATGATGAGAAAAAGTCATATTGCCGTCTCGAGGTACATGTATGCACGCTAGGAAGGGTATGAATGATGAACATTTTCAACGAGCGAAAACCCCTATTGACCAAATTCTGAATGTTACTACATATATTTACATTTCCATCGTCTTTGTCTGTGATAACATTACGAATCAATTTTGAACTCTAAAACCCAATAACTTCATAAAACATGAGTGACACAAAATGGGCGTGTCTTATAGCAGAACCGAGAGACGGTATTCGCTGCGCCGTGCAGTTATACATCGCATGTGCTACATGAAATAATGTGGTTTTAAAATGGTGATTAAAACAGTGACAAATTGGAAATAATGTAAATATGAGTAATAAGGAATCATTCTTTGAATATTATGAGGTGATAATTTCGGTCGGAGCGTGGTCAAATCTATCATAAAGTCCTTCAAGCTTTGTGGATTTGACCACGCCCCGACCGAAATTATCACCTCATAATACTAAAAGAATAATTCATTATTCCTTAAGTACTGCTAACGCTATTCAAAATGCCCTCTAATCAAAGGGAGATTATTGTTAAACAACATATAACATAAATTTCATTGTACATGTATGTTGATATATTAATGATATTTTATTACTGTATCTTAAATACATTAATCAATCAATCATTGAATCAATCAATCAATGACTGTAATTAATATTGCACATATTGAAAACACTCATAAAAAAGATGCAGTGATAAAAGCTATAGCATAAAATGAACCAATGAAAAAATATATTAATTTTACATATTCTGATCATACTACTATACTAGTATAGCAAGAAAAATCAAATGACATCTTATGAGACATTGAAGGCTTGCGTTTGATTTCAGGGGACGATAAGGCCATTACACGTACCTACATATATATACATTGTATATATAACACATACTTAACTACGTTGAAATGTATAAAAGTGACTATTGTACAAACTGTACATTTCAATCGTTGTGATATTCAGGTAGATCACAAAAAAAAAACAATGCCCTGAAAGTCAGTGCATGACAGAAAACCACTGAGCACATGAAAACAGTGACCTAATTGGTTGACTCAGTATAATATGACCAATCTAAGCATGAATTTTTTTTTCTAAAAGACAATAAATCTGAGGACAAATTAGGACCAGATTGAATGAAGTAAAGCTTTTAAAAATGACTTTTGTAATCTATGTGAAGATGATGCTTCTGTTAGATACAAATCAAAATTGACACTCTTGTCAATTCTTGTATGATAAAGTGATGATTCTAACCATGTTAATTAAACAATTAAAAATTTAACTTGCTCCATATTACATATACAGTAAAATCTGCATGTAAGGAAGTCATAGGGTCAAGGACATTTTAGTTCCTTCCAGCCTTCATTTTTCATGAGAAAATTTTATGTAAAAAAATTATGTGCAAATACGTGACTGAGTTCCTTATCAGCAGTTTTAACTAATAAACAGATCGAAAGATTGTGATTTCACAATTCACGTTTCACATTCAAATCCTACTCAGTCAAAATTACACCTGTAAGTGCGAATAATGTCCTTGATTGGGGCTCGGCACACAGGGCAGTTGGAGTTACGGAACATGAGTTGCCGACCACAGCCGTAACAAACATACATGTGACCACACTGGTAGAGCACGGAGTCGGATAACTTGTCCAGACAAATCAGACAGTGCGAGTCATTGACTGGTCGAGACTGACGGGATGTGGCTGTCTCGCGCGTGCCATCTACAAAGCATCGGAAAAAGATCATAATTGATGTTAATTTGCAGTATTGAAATTATATGCTCTTTAATTTTTTAATTGATGAGCTGGTTTGAATTTTATATGTCAAAAAAATCACAGAGACAGCTAGTCTAATCATGCATTTTTTTCCACTCCTTTTTGAAATTTTCAGTGAAAATGATTTTAGCATTTAACAAAACAAAAGTTCTATTTAATTTAGCTATTGGTCTAAATGATATAAGATTCAAATCAAATGCCATCTACTACATGTAGATTGGTCAATTCATCATTCTACAGATCTCTTTGCACTGATGGAAAATTGCACAAAAATGTACTCATTTTAATGATATCTCATGTTTATTAAACAAAACAAGTTTATGCCCAAAAAGTAAATATTTAATATGTACACATGCCAATCCATCACGGCTTTGAGTTTAGGGCCAAATAAACTTATGTCTTGATCGAATAATAAAGTATACCATTAAAAACCTTTTCAATTTTTTTCTCAGCTAACCTATCTGGACCAAGAAAAAGAGAAATATATCACAAGTTTTTAATCTGCCTCAGACTCACCTGACTTTTCTGACATGGCCGCCGCTTTTCCTGTCTAATGGCCCGCTGGATGTCAAGTTGAAGGTCGAAGCTGACCTTGAGCATGGACTTCATCTCCATCTGGGCCTTCAGACTGGCCATCTCCCGGCTCAGGTACAGATTGGACTGAAATGTTCCATTTCATACTACGTACAGTACATGTATCCGATTTATCTACTTATTGACAGTCATAATGAGTGACGTGATAAATATACTGTATACATCATATTCTTTTTAATAATGCTCTTATGCTGATGTAGTTATCTTCTCCAGATATATATTAAACAAACCAATTAAATTTCATGCAAAACTGAAAATATGTACTTTAATATAGACATTAAATGTTTTTGCCTCTTCATATATATGGGAATCAAGAAAAAGAATCAATTAACACGAAGTTTAAGCACTAATGTTCATGCATCACTGTCAGTTAAACATTCTTAGTCCAAAAAATTCAATCGGCATTTAAATCTTAATTCTATGATCTGTGAATAATTTATCAGTCCTGTTTACCTGTGTGTAGGGCACTGCCTGGGCACTAACACTGGTCACAGAAATGTTGTCCCAGTTGTCTACCCCTGGCTGCTGTGGAGGAAGCCTAATGTGGGAGAAGTCGTTACGGATGATTGGTTGCGTTGGTTGTATGAATCGCACAAACTCCTGCACTCGCTGTCCGTCAGTGTCTGAACTGTTCAGGCGATCCTACAAAATGTTCATCATAAACAATTTAATAATCTAATAGTAGTACATGTATTTGACTCTTGTATAGCATTTTGTGGAATCGTTCCACTTAGCCATAAATTAATATCCAAAACAAATAATAAAACAGTCTTCATTCGTAACACATGAAATAAAAGCCACACATTGATACAATGAATCTTTAGAAAAATGCCAGTAAACAAATCGGCCCCCATGAATGAAAATAATTCTACACTATCTATTTTCAAGGCAGGCAACTCTAACAGCATTCGCTTACAATTTTAGGCATAAATGAAATAAATATTTCCAACTTTATACATGGCCTTACATTGTGCATATGAAGTATATTTAAAACGAAGTTCAAAATCATAGTCATACCCTCATGGTCAATTCCAGCGTAGTTCGGAAGTTTCCTTGTAAGGTAGAGGTAACCAGTTGATGGTGAACCAGTTCACTGATCTCCTGTACAAATTCCTCGCGCTGCATTTCCTCCACAACATGGAGAGGTATGGAACTTATGTCGACACTAAAAAGATATTTTTTTAAAATTCAAAACACATATTAGAGAACACATGAACATGCAGTCCAATAGGAAACAATCACATCAATACTGTAAATTCCTTATATTACGCGAGTACTTAATTCCGCGATCCCGCTGTTTTGTATCAAATCGCGAGAATATCAAATCGCGGACGCGGAACATTTATCCATATTTCTTATGGTTCCCAACTCTCAGAAAATAATGGCGAGATTTTAAAATCCGCCAGGGGTGCTTCTCGCGATTTTACGCGGATATAAATTACTCGCGTTTAATTAGGAATTTACAGTATCTATTTAACCAGCAGGTTTTTTTAACTTACATATGAGAACAAATAAGACAAACATAGAATTCCCTTCAAACCATTGTCAGAAACCAAAAGTTTTGTCTAGCTTAATTTACTTAATGTTTAAGAGTAGCAAAACCAGCTGTAGATTTCTAACAATGCTTACATACAGACAAATCTAAGGCTACTGTTTCCTTAAAAAAATGTTAGTTTGGAATTGCCACCATGCTGTTTCCAGACCCAGGAGGGAGGGAGGGAATTTTTTTTTCATTTTTCACACTGGAAGTTCAACTAATTAAAAATTGGTAAAAAATAAAAATCTGAATGAACTTGTAACTATGTGAACATTATCAAATAAAAAAAAAATAATTAAAAAAGGTTCTTGATATTTTGCTAATAAAATTTTAATAGCGGGGATGTTTCAATAAGGCAGGAGGCAATTCCAAACAAACAATAATTTTATTTTAGCCTGAATCTATGTGAATTACGCTTACATATTCATCTGAGGAGGAACAGCAGGTGGAGGAGGGACCACATTCTCTGTTGCTGTAAAAAAAAAATTTCAATTTCAGATTTTAAATAACATTGCAAAATTAAAATAATTTCAAATATTCTTTAATCTTATCCAATATTATTTCATGGGTAAAACATGACATGGCATATTCTGTTTAGTGGACAACAGTAAAATTATATACAGTTTTGATAGTGTCCAAATCAAAATCTTACAAATAATTAAAGATCTGCTTCTTGAGCTAGCAATACTATTACTCCTACTGCGTTCAGCCTCTTTCTGAAGTACTTCCAACGACCTTGGTCTGTATGGTACATCAGGTTCTGCCGGAGTACTGTCTCTCGACACTCTGGGGGGTGTAGGTACCCAAGATGGTGTTCCATCTCGAGATAAAATGCTAGGTGTGGATGCATTTGAACTTTGTCGAGATACTTGAGTTGTTCCATCTCGAGATATTACGTCAGGTGTTGCTGTCTGTGGGCTCGGTTGAGATGACTGTGGAGAGTTGCTGTAAGATGAATTTGTCTGCGGTGAAGCTCGCGGTGCTCTTGACACACTTGACAGGGTGCCACAAATGACATTCTCAAGGCGTCGTTTAAATGCGGTACCCAGAATATTGGATACTCTCTGCTGTTCCACAAGGCCTTGAATTTCTACCACTACGGTCTCGGGGCGAATTTCATCGACATCTTCCACATTTGCTGGAATATTCTCTTTCCCCGATTCCTACTTGGCCTCTTGGACTTGAAGGTGCTTGGCAAAGAAGCTGTCAATGGCGTTCTTATGTCCTGTACTGGTCACTGGTCTCTCTCCATACTGGATTTGGCGCAGTTCATACATACGATCACTAAAATATCGTAAAGCAAAATAATTATAACCACAGATGAAATAAATGATGAACCTTTTTTTAAAAAGTCCTCTTTTTTTATCATAACACCATTTAACTTCTGATTCAAAATTCTTCATTTTTTGTTGGAAGAAATATCGGTCATATTGGCTTTATGAAGCTATATCTATGTTAAAGTTCATTTCACAGTTAAAAAGTACAATAATTTGGGATAAAATTTAATCACGAACGTTTTCGCCTTCTCCAAAAACGCTGACAACTGCAGATCTTTGTCCACTGTCCCTTCTGCTGGCTCCACAACGGTCGAGGGTTCTAATTCCGGATTCACCATTTCTTTGGTCTCCATGTTCAGTGATTGTTGTTCACTGTCGCTAAAATCTGTGCAACCACCTTCTGCCATCCTGCTCAACGTGGTCTTCTAACTTTTTATACCTGGGTAAAGGTAAATATAGAGTAATAATCTATTCTTAGACATTACCGCTAGTGACTCACTGTTTTGACAACAATCTCCCGGATTTTTTCGGTGTGTATCGTGACTTTTTCATTTTCGGCTAAGAAAACTCCAAAGAACTCTGACGTCAATCGGTCAGTCTTAGCAGACGCGCAAAGTATAAACACGAGAAAATGTCGACAAGTTTGGACGATCTGTTCAATCAGATTATTCATTCTGAACTTCATGCACAACAGAAGAAGAAATATATTCATGACTAAGATTCTTTTCCATCCATTTTTGATTTGTGTTACGGACATTCACAACTGCACGGTAGCCTAACGTTACACTACGGTAGCTGCTGGGGGGGGGGGGGGGGGGGGGGGGGGGGGGGGGGGCTTGCTATTTCTTGCAACATACATTTTCCTAAATTTTACATATAAAGATTTAAATAATTATGGAGTCCCCCACTTTTTTGGGAGCGTGTAATAAATAAAAGTGAAAATAAGGAAATCGACATTGAAATTGAAGGTAAAGAAAGACTACTTACCCTTTCTCTCTCTCTCTCTCTCTCTCTCACTCTCTCACTCTCTCTCTCTCTCTTTCTCTCCCTCCCGTACGGATTAGGATTTTAATGAATCGGAGAATTAAAAAAATATATATTTTTTCTTTGCTTGTCAAGATTTTTTGTATGAGGATGCCCCTTTCCAAAACGACACATATATAGGCCTATATACATGTACGTGCCTGATAGTCATACGGTGTTAGGGTCCGAGAACGTCTTGATCCCAAAACGTCTAAGTCAATCCCAAAATACTTTTTATAATTTTTTTTATAGAATTTTATAGGGTAATTGTATTTCAATTCTTACAGCTACTCTAAACTGACAGAGCTGAAGTATATCATCCGATAAAACTCTGAGTATGTCTTTATTCAATCTCATTCAACATTGTACTTTTCCTTCGTGTTGAATTTGCGCGAAATTTTTCTTGATCGAACAAAAATAATGCTACATAGAGAGCACGAACTCTACGGACGTGCGCGAACCGACCCCAACTGAGGTTCCAATACCATGTCATGTTGGTATAAGTCGCCTTAAGCTTTGGATATGAATTATCATTTAGTGTAACATGTATAATATCATAACGTACATCACACCTATTCGATGAATTGACATTAATTTACATGTGTACCGAAAAAAATTGACTTGCCAAAAATATGCCCCCAGTACAGTGAAAAAATTAAACAAAAGAGCAGTGTTATCGATAATTTTTTGGGGGGATGGGGGAGGGGGGGGGTTGGATGGGTAGATCTAACTATAAGATTTGAAGAAAAGAAAGTTAACACGAACATACTTCACTTCTTTATTATATCAATTGCCACGTTTTCAGTGAAGTGCAGAATTCAATCAACTTTGGCAAGAGGAGAAGGGTTACAGAAAAAGTACAATGAACTGAAAAAGGAACTTATGTATAAAGTAAGTCAATACATTAATTATGGTTTGATGTTTTATATAATACACAACTCTTAGTTATGAAGTCCTATTGAATATGCATGTGCATACATTAATTATCATGATTATTATCTGATACATATCATATAGAACTACAACCATGTTCTATCATGTTATGTAAAAAAAAATACCCTAAAAATTATTATTATTGCACTCTAACTTACAAGAATTGGAGAGAGAGAGAGAGAGAGAGAGAGAGAGAGAGAGAGAGAGAGGAATGTGACAGCCTTTGCATTTTTTCATAAGCAGCTCTAAAGTTAAGTGAACCCCCATAATATATAGAGAGTTTCATTGTTTTCTTTGGAATCTGTTGAGTTTTGTGGAAATTTTCATTTAAAATGTGCATCTGCAGGTGCCTCTTAATAGAGCCAAGAGGACGGTACTCTTTGTGAATTCCTCATTATCACGCTGTTTACGCTCAGAACATAGGCGCTGGACGTTAAAATTAACCCTTTTTTATGATAAAATTATCTCCGGTACTATAATGATAATGGTATCATTATAATACAGGGGATAATGTTATTGTTAAAAGACTGTGGCTCAGACGAAGATAAGTATTCGGGTACCACATGATGTGTTGATTTTCGGGGAATAAAAATGATCGTTGCCAAATAAAGTAGGATAATTTACATGTTTAAAAAATGAACATTTAATTCTTAGATATATAATGATGCAGTTCAACAATTTTTCATCTTACATTAAAGTGTAGCTAGAACATATATTTATTATATTCATGGTGTGGGACTTACGTTATAAAAAAAAATTGGGGAAACAACGTTATGTATATGTACATAAATGTACACTTCTCTAGATATGGCAAACTTTAACCATAGAAAATTGTCAAATATAATAGATATGATAAATAGATGAATTGTATTTAAATATCAACACTTCACAAAATTACTGTTAAAAATCTAGGATGTACCTGTTCTTATCGACATAATAAAGATTTGAATTTACCGCGTGGCAGTAAATACAGGACAGTTAGATGCCTCGTAATATTCCTGCAATAAATAAAAGGAACCTTGAGTTTACACCTTTCGATTTGTTCAGTCCATATTTTTCATATGTTTTAATCCATTTAGACAAATTTATTGATTCAAGAAGAGGTCAACTTGAACACTGAGGAAAACAAAGAAAAAATCCTGCAAGAAAAAGTTTCATCTCTAGAGAAGGAAAAAGACGATATTTCTAAAATTGTAGTGAGTAGATTGACTTGCAGTTTCACTTTTTACTTTTCTTTACAGCTAATGTCTAAACTATATCAAGTTTTGATAATATCATTTTTGGGCCAAAATTTCAATGATTGCTTTAAATTTGAATATGTCTCAGCAAATATTATTTTGCTAAACACAGACTGACATGCAAAATCAGGGGGAGAAAGCTAGAGAACTGTTTTGTCAGACTGTAAGGACATTTATACAGAATTATGGTTTACAAAGCGATGGTCATGAACGCAGAATGGAGGAGCAGAAACAAGCCCTAGTGGAGGCTAGACTTACTGAAGATGACCTAAAAACAGGTGAAATGTTTTGTTATCACTTTTTTCTCTTTTCTCCCTTATGAATTAACCGAAGTGCCAAGTAAATAATATTCCGATGATAAACCATTTATAATTAGCCCATCGTGCATTTTTTTCACGATTCTCCGGGAATTTTAAGGTTCTCCGATCGTCAGCCTCAAAGATTTTTTTTCATCATAAAAATGTTATTTATCCTTCAAACTTTATAAATGAGATAAAATAAAAAGACATTTTTTGGTGGTATCCATGCATTTTACGAAGTTATTGCAATTTTGGTCATGATGAATATATACTAATAAATAACGTACACAAGATGAGATCAAATTAGAAAAAAAGGTTGTACCGGTGCATCGGTGGCTCGAACCTCTTCACCTCTAGAAAGTAGGTCTCCGTGAAGCCACTAAGACAAGCAGTTCGTTGAATGGCTTAACGTAATATGAACACTTCAAGACTAATTAAATTTGCCTATATAAAAGGCAGATTCATGGAACGAATAAAAAAATTCCGGATAATTTAGAGTTATCGAACATTGCTAAGGATCGGAGATAGTTAAACGACAGTGCTGTATTTTTCTGTTTTTCTTTACTATTATTCTAGTATCACTTTTTATCGATGAACATTTTCATTGTAAGATTTTTTTAAAAAAAAAGTAAATCCATTATTCGTGTAAAAAATACACCCAGAGGAGAACTTACGTAATCTTTATAGCATATTGCATGTTTGTGGTTTCTCTTTTCTACAAGAGCTTGAAGGAATCACTGAGAAAAAGAGAGCAGTTGAAGAACTGAGAGCACAACTTGACAGAGAAAAGCAAACTTCCCAGGGTCTTCAAAAATCAATGAAAGGTATTACAGACAGAAATACAGCGAAACATAATTACAGTAAAGGGACACTAGCTGCAGAAGTGATGACAACAGATTTCAGATTCTCACAATTGCATAGAAATATACATTTTATACACATACCAATCAAATGCTACATAAAATTGCTTATAGTGTATAGCAAACGATAAATACCTTTTGGATAAAGCTTAAAATAACTTATTTTTATTGTTAAGATATATAAAAGGAATAACTGTTTTAGACATATTTTATAGTTAGGGTGTTGATAACAAGAGATCAGGCACAACCGATGATTAATACATTTGTATACCTTTTTGCAATCTAAATTTAGAACTTGACCAACAGCTTAGACAACTCAGGGAGCAGACTGGTATCCTCAGTGCAAGGAGGTCAGAACTTAACGCTATTCCCCACAGAGATCCAGAGTTTTTAAGGTATGTGTCATGGATCCTGTCTGAAAACAGAACCTTAGAACCTTGCGTGAATCAAGCAAAACACTTATGGATTGAGTTTCCCATGTAACGTTTGGGATCGTAATGTCTGAAAACAGTGCCTGATATAAATCATGCAAGATATTTTCTGATTAAATAAAAAAGTTTATATTTTTAAAATCAATTTTTGTGTGTGCTTGCAACTTTATTCCTTATATATTACTTTCTTTTATTCTTCCGTTCAACTTAATAAAAACCGTTTGCGATGCTTTGTACTTGTCGATCCGTAATCATTCACATCAAAAGTTTCTCTACATGTATATCAATCTTCATAACTTTATATACATCTTGTTAATTTGACTATTTCTTTAGTTTGTACAAAGAACTGGAAAGCTTGAATGAGGTTAGCATGGAGAGCAAGTGTATTGCTCTACAGCACGAGCTCCAGCGTCTGCAGCAGATCTGGTGGCAGAAACAGATACGGGAACGTAAGCGGGCTGTGACATCATCACAACCACAGGCTTCCGCAAATAAAAAGGTAAAACTGCAGTTTATCGCGACCTTTCCACCACATTTGGATGGTCTCTCGGGATTTTTTTAATAAGCTAATCAAGTCTTTTAAACATGGGAAAACATCTTTTTTTTTAAGAAATAACTGTAAATTTCGTTGTCATATTGAATTTCACATAATAGGCTTCCAAAACTTACCTTAAAAACGGTTTGGGCTTTGATTCGAAGGGACCTAGACACGATTTTGAGATCATTTTTTTTTGGGGGGGGGGGGGGGACGGGGGGTTGGTTTATGCATTTTGAATGATTGACCAAAATTGGAATTTTAGAAGTCAAATTACAAACGAGCTACAGAGGTCAGAATTCATTATTATGTAAACAAAGCTCGCTTGAATCTTATATAAGTTTTACAAAACTTGTAAAGAAAAGAAATTACCATTTATTTGAATAATGACTCGTGGCAAACTGATTAGTGTGTTCATGAATACTATTATCAAGAAAAGAAAGCAAAAGTTGATCGATTCAAACTCATACCAATATAACACATATGTAAACAATAACAAGACTCAGACTAAAGACTAAATATTGTGGGTTTTAAATCGTCATATCTTAGAAAATAAGAAATGTAAATTAAAGTAACTAAGATAATAAACAATATATTTTTAATGTACCATTTTCTATAAAATAGAGAATTCTATCGGTACTAATTGATTTAAAAACTTTAAACTAAATGTCATTTCATTAAATGTATTTAAGTTTCATCTTGATTTACTTAACTCGATTCAAAATTCTTTTTAAAAAAGGATTAAATATACAACTAAAAAAGGATCTGTACTTATATGCGTAGAAAAAGACTCAGTGTACTTTGCTTTCAAATGGCGCATAGAACGGTGTGTTTTATTTCAAAATAACAAACCTTGTACGTCCTTGTTTGTTTCATCATCGTAATTTCTTGCTTCATATAAGGCCTTATCAACTAATTATTGACAAAAATATACTAAAATTATTAAGAAATTTAATTTATATACCATTCGTTTATTGTTGTCTCCACCTGCGCCTTACAGGTCTCAGAGTAGAATGTGAATTTAGTATATTAAGGGAGCTCGCCGGTTTTCATACCATTTATGGTCTTTTTTTTTGTAATATTACAAATATTGAAGGTCTTTCATGTTTTTCTTAATCAGGACTCCCTTTTCTGTATAGGTTTTAAAAACATTGACAAAAATATTACATATAACTCATGGGTTTGATTCGAATAACATTCTGTTATATAATAAATGTAGTTTTCAGTAATTTCTATAAAGAGAGTGAAGTCATGATTGAACAACACAGATAATTTTAATGAATTGAGCTATAATTATTTTGTCGTAATATTTTAGAGGGGTTGTTATGTACAAAATATAGCAATCATTCTTAAGGGGATACCACAGAATAAGTTTTCTTCATCAGACGGTTTTCTATACAAGAAATGTGAAGTACACGTGTTAAGTATTGAGTGTCTTGTTTGCAGCTATTATTTTACGTGTACAAAAGTTGTGATTTGACAGAGGCTGTTAGTGCTGTATCCCAAACTTCAGTTTATCAAGCTTAAGCGATACAAATAGTGTGGTTGGCTCAGCTGTACTCCAACTGTACAGCTGTGAAGGGGCTCTTGAATCTCGTATTTCATATAGTATAATTATACAACCCATATTGGAACCAAAAGTATATTTCCTGTCCTTTTTTATGCCATTATATAAACTCTAACTTTCGTTCCTTTATACCTTAATGGTATTACCTTATATAACTATAAAATAGTATATATCATCATGACTTGTAAAGAAAATATTATTATTTATTGTAGTTACAATTGTATGAGGAAGAAGCAAGTGTTAACAAAATGACAGTATCAAACTTTGAAAGAGAATAAAACAATCTATGAGTTGAGTAAGAAAAATTGAGAATTAATTGATAGAATAACACATTTTTTCGACGTGAAAAATCAATTTTTACATTATTCATAATAATTACTTAGTTTTATAATCTAGGGGAACCAAGACAATTTATCTTACAATAGTATGTAGCATTCTAATAATTTTAGAAGGAAGACAAATGTTGGGACAATTCAAACATCAACTCACATCCTTATTTTGTTAAACAAACACTTTCCATTACTTGCATACTCATGAAATATTATCGTAATTAAATTGAGTTGTTTTCTTGGAATAAAAAATATGATGCACAAAATTGTTTCCTCTTCATTCAGTTGTACAATTTAGGTTAAAATATATATGAAAGTAGTTATGGTATTATCGAAGTCATACAAAATATTTTTTTGAGGTTAGCATCCGGTTAATGTAAGTTTGCATTATAGATAATAGATTGCCCATTGTTATTTGCTATTGTTATCTTGTTATCTTTGTATGACTACGGAATATATATATATATATATATATATATATATATATATATTGTATTGATGGTTATTTTCGCCCCGTGTAATTTTCGCCTTTTACACATGCAAACAGTTTCGTCCCGTCTTGAATTCGCCCGGACACATTTGTGTTTTTTGAGACATTAGAATTCGTCCAGTCTTATATTTGCCCTCAGACAACAAAGGCGAAAGGGGCGAAAATAAAAAGGGGAGGAATATTTTCCTGTGTACAGTACATGATCAAGGTAATTGACACTTACTCAAATACTTGAAACATACATTTTTAAAATCAGAATTTTTAAAAATTTGTTAAGGTTTCAAAAACGTACTGTTTTGCATCATTTATCACGGAATTTTAAGAACATGTTTAGGTCTTTGGTGAAAAAACCTAAAACAAATAACTAATATACATTCCGTATTTAAAAGACACAGGAGAAAACCTCGACCACGCCAAGAGTTGTGTTGCAAAGGTTTGCATTACTTTCTATTCAAATTATTTTAAATAAATTCTCATTAGGTCAATAAATTCCGAACCAATATTACATAATGTACAATCATTTCAGTTGATTGGACATTTGTTTAATGATGATGATTTTCATGTTTTTGGTGAGAATAATGTATGTATATGTAGTTAGAAGGGGTAAATAAGCTCAAAAACAATTTGGATAATACATATTTTGTAGGAATAATCAAAGTTTCATTATGTGAATTACCTGTATAGCATGTCAATTTCCAGATGTTAAAAAAAATACAACAATTTGACTGTTGCTGTTGATCAGCTGATCTAGTACTTTAGGAATTGTAGCGTTGTGACATTGGTGCAGAACGTGCGTTGTGACATTGGTCATTGAGAAGAACTCTTAAAGGTATCCATATGGAACTACCTTTACCTGTGCTATCACGTCGTATTAAGTCCAGGACTACAGCCCAGGAAACATCCACGGTGAACCTACGAGAATCACGAATTCCTCACGAACACTTATTGACCCAATTTTTACAACAGAACACAATGACGTAACTGAATTCGGAACTTTAAACGTAGAGGCGCGGCTTAGCGATCACAAGGCAACCTATATGTGTGTTACTATGAATTACAAAATTAATCGTGCATACAAACGTAATGTCTGGCGATACAAAGATGCGAATTTTGATAAACTTAACAAACTAATTAATGACTGCGACTGGCGCAACATAATAAGCAACTGAAAACTTTATTCACAATATTTATAGCTTGTACGCGAGTGTATACCAGAAAAATCGGTCATTATCCGGCCCAAGGACAAACCATGGTTTGACTCAATGCTGAGAAAAACCATTGACTGTAATATGCAGTAATTTTATGCTTAAATGGTCTGTACTATAATGTACAAATTGAACCACTAGTAACGATTATTGACGTAAACGTCTTGTTCCGTTGGTGGATATAATTTTTAATAACCAGTGCTTTATTAAATAGTGATGCTTTATATATTCGTTTCTGTAGATCAATTTTTATTCGAATAATTAACATTTATTAAGGTGCGAAAAAAGTTCGCGATGTTTGCAGACATATACTCATTGCGACATCAATGTTATAGAGGTTTGAGGTATGTCTTGTTTATTTTTTAATTTTTTTTTTCCAACATATGCTAAAAATCAGTTAATTTTGTCGGTAATTGATTGCTGTTGTAAATCCTCACAAGATTCTCTATAATCATCATCAGACGATCAGATAGCACCAATGAGATGCAGATGATGGGATTCTTTCACACATATCTCTACATTTTGTCTAAAACGCACTACGACACAAATATTTTTTTTCTTATAAGATACGTGCATATGCCTAAGCGTCTCATAAAATCACTTGCGGCAATCGAGGAAAAGAAGAAAGGCGAACAAATTAGAAATGACATGAGTTTGTTTGCTGATTGTAAAAAAAAAATTATTTGAATGCAAAATATAAGTCTAAGAACTGGGTAAAATCTCGATCGTATGCAGGTATAAAACTAATGAAACCTTTTACCTCCATGCATTAGATGTACATCTTATATAGAAACTACAGTCACATGACGTGTGCTATCCAATGATAGATCGTTTTTCGAGACAAGACACACAAAGAAGAGAATTTACACTTGTTAACAGGCATCAAAACTGCCACTTGACACAAATAGGAAAAATATTTTATAGAGTCGTAATCTTTTACTTTATTTTTTTTTCAAAAAACATAATGCATCTTTTTTAAATTAACGAATTGCATTGCTACATAAAAATGGTGTTCCTACCTTGTATAGAAAATACTGAACAACAACAATTGTTACGCAAAAATGCTTAGTTTGGTTTTTTTCAGATTGTGTAAATTTATACCCTCGAGGTCAATCAATTCCAAATACCAAGCCCATAACTGTT
>WFKH01010211.1:43459212-43490891 GCA_016163765.1 Magallana hongkongensis
ACTATAATGTTTAATATGTTTTAAATAGTAATTGTTATAAAATTCATAGTACAAGTCAGTGTGTGTTTTCTTTGTTGTCATTGTCAATGGTGAGAAAGTCATATTGTCATCTCGAGGTACATGTATGCACGCTAGGAAGGGTATGAATGCTGAATATTTTCAATGAGCGAAAACCGCTATTGACCAACGCAAATTTATCATACTGAATGTTATATACATAAAACTGCTAATTAAAATTATGTCCGTTATGGTTCATACGTACTCGAATAGGTTTCAGGTCACATGATCAGGTAATATAACTAGTAGGACCATGCGGTGGCATGGCACCCTAAGCTCGCGCGCTAGTTGCGATTTAAGGTAAAATGGCAGATGACATGGAAAGCGTTGATGTTGGGCTGACAGATGGTTGTTAATATGTGTTATTGTGTAAAATAAAATAAACGCTAGCGATCAGCGTACCTATCTAATACTTGTTTTTTTTTTTTCATTTAGCACTTTATTGTTTTATATTCGGACGAACGTAGTGAGGGAGAATAAAACACTATTCAAAATGCCCTATAACAAAGGGAGATTATTGTTACCCAATTTATAAAATAAATTTCATCGTATATATGCATGTTGATATAATAATAAAATTTTATTACAAACAGATCAACAACAACTGTATCTTAAATACATTAATCAATGAATCAATCAATGACTCTAATTAATATTGCACAACTTGAAAACACTCATATAAACGATGCAGTGATAAAAGCTATAGGATAAAATGAACCATTGAAGAAATATATTAATTTTACATATTCTGATCATATTTTAACAAGAATAATCAAATGACATCTGAGAAGACTTTGAAATCTTGTGTCTGATTTCAGGAGACGGTAAAGCCATTACATGTACCTACATATTTATACATTGTAAATATAACACATACTTAACTATGTAAAAATGTATAAAAGTGACTATTGTACAAAACGTAATCGTTGTAATATTCAGGTATATCACAAACAAACAATGCCCTGAAAGTCAGCGCATGACTGAAAATCACTGAGCATATGAAAAAAAGGTCAACTACTTGGTTGACTAAGTATAAGCTGACCAATCTACACATTATAAAAATGTTCTAAAAGACAATAAATCTGAGAACAAATTAGGACCAGATCGAATTTGTATTAGTGAAGTAAAGCTATTAAAAATGACCTTTGTAATCTATGTGAAGATGATGCTTCTGTTAGATACAATCCAAAATTGGCACTCTTGTCAACTCTTAAACTGTATGATAAAGTGATGATTCTAACCAAGTTAAAACATTCAAAAATTTGACTTGCCCCATATATATATACAGTAAAATCTGCATGTCTTGTTAAAAAAGTCATAGGGGCAAGGACATTTTAGTTCCTTCAAGCCTACATTTTTAATTTAAAAATGTTATGTAAACGTTTTATGTACTAATGCATGACTGAGTTCCTTATAAGCAGTTTTATCTATAAACGGAATGTGATTTCACACTGTTATAAGTAAATTATTTCATATTCACATCCTACTCAGTCAAAATTACACCTGTAAGCGCGAATAATGTCCTTGGTTGGGGCTTGGCACACGGGGCAGTTTGAGTTGCGGGACATGCGTTGTCGTCCACAGCCGTAACAAACGCACATGGGACCACACTGGTAGAGCACGGAGTCGGAAAACTTGTCCAGACAAATCAGACAGTGCGAGTCGTTGACTGGTCGAGACTGCCTGGAGGTGGCTGTCTCACGCGTACCATCTACAGAGAGAAGAAAAAGATCATATTTGTTGTTAATTTGCAGTTCAAGGGTAATTGAAATGAAAATACTTTTTTAAAAATTTACTAATTTATTGAAGAGCTGATTTGGATGTTATATGTCTGTAAGAACACAGGGACAGTCTAGTTATTTGTCTTTTTCCACTCCTTTTGTGAAATTTTCAGTGAATATGATTTCAGCATTACTAAAGCTAGCGCTCTATTAGCTATTGGTTTAAATGATATTGGATTCAAATGAAATGCCATATCTACTACATGTAGATGGGTCGATTCATCTTTCTACAGAATTTTGCATCGATGGAAAGTTGCACAAAAATGACTCATTTTTAGGACATCTCAATTTTATCAAACAAAACAATTTTATGCTCAAAAAGTAAATAGTTAGTATGTTAACATGCATAGAACATCTTTGAGTTTAGGGACAAATAAACTAAACTGTAATACATCAAATTATAAAGTATACTATTAAGACTTTTTCAAGCCTGTCAGAACCGAGAAAAAGAGAGAATAATCACAAAATTGTAATGTGCCTCAGACTCACCTGACTTTTCTGACATGGCCGCCGCCACTTCCTGTCTAATGGCCCGCTGGATGTCAAGTTGAAGGTCGAAGCTGACCTTGAGCATGGACTTTATCTCCTCCACCTGGGCCTTCAGACTGGCCATCTCCCGGCTCAGGTACAGATTGGACTGAAATGTTCCATTTCATACTACGTACAGTACATTAGATTTATCTAACTATTGACAGTCATGAATGAGTGACGTGATAAATATACTGTATTCATCATATTCTTTTTAAATAATGCTCTTATTGTTGATGTAGTTATCTTCTCCAGATATATATTTATATATTTTAAACAAATGAATTAAAATTCATGCAAACTGAAAATATGTATTTGATATAGACATTATATGTTTTTGTCTCTGCATATATGGGAAACAAGTAAAAAATCAATTATATAACAAAACATTAAAGAATTAATGTTCATGCGTCACTGTCAGTTTAACATTCTTTGTCAAAAAATTCAATCAACATTTAAATCTTAATTCCATGAACTGTGAATAATTGATCAGTGCTGTTTACCTGTGTGTAGGGCACTTCCTGGGCACTAACATTGGTCACGGAAATGTTGTCCCAGTTATCTGCCCCTGGCTGCTGTGGAGGAAGCCCAATGTGGGAGAAGTCGTTACGGATGATTGGTTGCGTTGGTTGTATGGATCGCACAAACTCCTGCACTCGTGTCCTTCGGTGTCTGAACTGTTCAGGCGGTCCTATAAAATGATCATCATAAACAATTTAATAATCTAATAGTAGTACATGTATTTGACTCTTGTACAGCATTCTGTGGAATCATTCCCCTTAGCCATGAATTAATATCCAAAACAAATAATGAAAACAGTCTTAATTCATAACACATGAAATAAAAGCCACAAATTGACACACTGAATCTTTAGAAAAATGCCAGTAAACAAATTGGCCCCCCTGAATGAAAATAATTCTACACTATCTATTTTCAAGGCAGGCAACTCTAACAGCATTCGCTTACAATTTTAGGCATAAATGAAATAAATATTTCCAACTTTACATGGCTGCATTGTGCATAATAAGTATACTCAAAACGAAGTTTAAAATCATAATCATACCCTCATGGTCAATTCCAGCGTAGTTCGGAAGTTTCCTTGTAAGGTAGAGGTAACCAGTTGACGGTGAACCAGTTCACTGATCTCCTGTACAAATTCCTCGCGCTGCATTTCCTCCACGACAGGGAGAGGTATAGAACTTATCGGTACTGAAAAGATATTTTTTAAATACAAAACACATATTAGAAAACACATGAACATGCAGTACAAGGAAACAATTTCACATCAATATCTTTCTTAACAAGCATTTTTTTTTTACTATTAACGTGAGAACAAATAAGACAAACGCATAATTCCCTTCAAATCATTGTCAGAAACAAAATTTTGTCTAGCTTTTCTTACCGTTTAAGAGTAGCAAAACCAACACTGTAGATTTCTAACAATGCTTACATACAGACAAATCTGAAGCCATCCTTAAAAAATGTTCTTTGGAATTGCCGCCTGGGCGTTTTCCAGACCCAGGAGGGAGGTAGGGATTTTTTTTTATTTTTCAAACTGGAAGTTCAACTAATTAAAACTTGGTAAAAAATAAAAATCTGAATGAACTTGTAACTATGTAAGCATTGTCTGACAAAAAAAAATAATAAAAAAAAAGTTCTTGATTTTTTGCTAATAAAATTCAATGAGGCGGGAGGCAATTCCAAACAAACAATAATTTTATTTTGTTCTGAATCTATGTAAATTACACTTACATATTCATCTGTGGAGGATGAACAGCAGGTGGAGGTGGAACCACATTTTCTGTTGCTGTAAAAAAAAAATCAATTTCATTGTTTATTAATATTTTGAAAGAAGATGTCCATCTTAATATCAAAATATGTTGTACACATGTTATTGATAGCGTTCAAATCAAAATCTTAAAATTAATGGAAGATCTGCTTCTTGAGCCATCAATACTGATGCTTCTACTGCGTTCAGTCTCTCTTTGAAGTACTTCCAATGACCTTGGTCTGTATGGTACACCAGGTTCCGCTGGAGTACTGTCTCTCAACACTCTGTGGGGTGTAGGTACCCAAAATGGTGTTCCATCTCGAGATAAACTGCTAGGTGTAGATGCATTTGAACTTTGTTGAGATACTTGAGTTGTTCCATCTCGAGATTCTACGTCAGGTGTTGCTGTTTGTGGGCTCGGTTGAGACGACTGTGGAGAGTTGCTTTGAGATGAATTTGATTGCGGTGAAGATCAGGGTGCTCTTGACACACTTGACAGGGTGCCACGAATAACATCTCAAGGCGTCGTTTAAATGCGGTACCCAGAATATTAGATACCCTCTGCTGTTCCACAAGACCTTGGATTTCTACCACTACGGTCTCTGGACGAATTTCATCAACATCTTCCACATTTGCTGGAACATTCTCTTTCACCGATTCTAACTTGGCCTCTTGGACCTGAAGGTGCTTGGCAAAGAAGTTGTCAATGGCGTTCGTATGTCCTTTACTGGTCACCAGTCTCTCTCCATACTGGATCTGGCGCAGTTCATACATACGATCACTAAAATAATGAATAGCAAAAAAGCTCTAACCACAGATGAAATAAATGATTAATCTTTTTAAAAGGTCCTCCTTTTTTTATATCATAACACCATTTAACTTCTGATTCAAAATTCTTAATTTTTTGTTGAAAAAAATATCGGTCATATTGGCTTTATGAAGCTATATCTATGTTAAAATTAATTTCACAGTTAAAATGTACAATTAATTTGGGATAAAAAATAATCACGTACGTTTTCGCCTTCTCCAAAAACGCTGACAACTGCATATCGTTGTCCCCTGTGCCTTCTGGAAGTTCTGCTGGCTCCACAACGGTTGTGAGTTCTAATTCCGGATTCACCAATTCTCCGGTCTCCATGTTAAATGATCGTTGTTCACTGTCGCTAAAATCTGTGCAACCACCTTCTGCCATCCTGCTCAACTTGGTCTTCTAACTTTTTATACCTGGGTAAAGGTAAATATACAGTAATAATCTTTTCTTAGACATTTGTAACCAGATACCCAAATATATATAAAATATAATTTTATGATTGTATTCTGCTTATGTTAATTAGTCATTAGCTTGTGTGCACTCGATACGAGATAAGTGTATAATGAAAGATAACAGTGAACAGTGTTAAAGGTCGTTGACCGAAAAGGACAACTAACATAGTTTGAATTCGTGGTGTCAGCGGGATGACCAGGAAGATTAAAACTCTCGATAGTGATTGGACTTTGGGAAACGGTCAACGGATGCAAGACTCTTAATTGTTATTAACCTCTAACAATGGACTTCGTATATAGTCACTTATGAACTGTGACCCGAAAGGATGTATTAACAATTGCTTATTCTAGATACTGCTTTATTTACTTATGATTTGATTAAGAAATTAGAAATTGATTGCAGATTGATTTTTGACCACTATACGATAACTGTGCTTAATAAATATCATAAGACACGAACTGACTTATGATTTCAAAAGTCGAAAGAATAACAGCAGAAGGATCACATGGACTTTTATGGTGGCAGTGACGAGGATAAATCGAAGTGCAAAAATAAAGAAAACTTGAACTGTTAAGGTAAGAACTTTTCCTTAATATCTCGGTTCACTATCTCAAAGTAAATAACTCAGATCAGCAACCTATATGGCAACTGGAAATGGGTATGATAGAAAAGAATTTAAAAATCAAATGGAACAATTAGAACAACAACTCGCGGGGTTGGGTCAGAGTAAAGAAAATGAAGGGCATGAAACAGGTCAAAAATTCATAGAAAAAGAAAAGGTAAAACAAAACACTTTTGAAAAACAAACAGAAACATTTTATGATGCTAGGTTGTATGAAACTCGTGAACCTCGACACCGAGTCCAAAATCAGAATGATTATAAAGATTTTTTTAAGGGTCAAGTTAAAGCTATAACAGCCGCACTCTCTGTGCCTCTTTCTTCAGTGATTGGTGTATTGTCCGGGAAACAGGGTCATGAAATCCCCATGTATATTACGAGTAAAGTAGGAGACTATATTAAAAGATATTTGGACGAAACAGATGTGTCGAAAGAAATGCCGTCGTGGAACGACTTAAAAGAATCTTTAAAAAATCGATTCGCGGAGATCACCGACTCTCAACATGCATTAGCAGTAATGCGCAGGACGCGGCAGAATTCAAACGAAAGTGTGCAGTTATTTGCGGAACGGTTGTTACAAATCGCGGAAGACGCATATAGTAAAGATAGATTAAAAGATCCTTTAGTCCAACAACAATTAGTAGATATCTTTTGCGATGGTTTGACCTCTGACTATCTTAGAATGAAAATCCTTTGAGAAAACCGCAGAGACTTAGAGTCAGCAATTCAGGTAGCCATGCGCGAACAAAATTTAAGAAAGAGACTAGCTATAAGGGGGTCAAGTATGACAAGTACTATACAGAATGACGACAACAGACAGAATTTGTCAAGGTATGACACTATCACGTCTTTATTAAATGAACGAATGGTTAACTTTGCCCCGACTGAAACTAGACAGGAAGAACCCATGGAGGTTGACCATACGAAGAAAAAATATATTTATGAACATAAAACATTTATGGATACTGATTCATATTTACCGCCTTTATCTGTATATAAATTGTCAGAGTTTATTATTGCGCATGCGCAACTTTTTAGCGTCACTCGACATTTTTAGTCAATGTTTACATTTAGTTCGGAAAGTTTTTTTCTTTAATTTGATGTTTTCACCTAAGCGTCTTACTTGTTAACCATTCTGGGATTTTCTGTGGACTTTAGGATATTAGTTGCAGCACTAGCGCGGTAATTTATCCGGCTTTCTTGTGTTTATTAACTTGTATACTGTATTGGACGTTTTCGTGGACGAGGGCGAGACCCACGTGCACTCGCATTTCATTGTATGTGTATGGGCCGGACTTGGGACATTTGTGGATTTCTTCGATCAAACACCGTCTGTGTACTAATCAAAGCATTTTTTCTGCCTTCAGGCTTATTTGATACAAGTGATTTATATATATTAATCTGTCAGTCATTGTTCGCCTTGTTCGGAGGTAAACAACGGATCACGTGACTTGAAAAACAAGATGACAATATTGTGTGTTGGCGATTATCATGTGAAGCGTTTCGGTGCATTTATTGACGGACAAGATTCTGCCGATGTTTTTAAAATTGAAGACCTTCGACAAGTGGCCCTTTTTGTATTAGTGGAGGTGCAGTGACAAATCCACGCCACTTGCGGACCATTTTGGCAGTGATCCAAGAACATCGTCCCTCATGCCTTGTCATGAACATGGGTGGCAATGATTTGGACAGTAGGGGAAATGCAATTGACAATGTTGTGTTTGGTTTGACTGCATTTTTGACACAGATTCAAGTTCAATTCAACATTCTTCGTATAACAGTGATGCGATTCATGCCCCGCGAAAGGACAAGAAACATAGACTCTCAGACTTATAATGAGCGTGTTGTTTTAGCGAACACAAAGTTAAAATCTCAGTGCCATCAAGTTGGACTTGTGTATTGGAGAATGAAAGGGTTTACAAACAGCAGGAGGCAGATTTTTTCAGATGGTGTCAATCTTAATTCTTTAGGGATGAGGAAATATTTTCGCCAGCTGCGAGGAATTTTCCTCAGTTTTTTACAACAACAACACTAGTGCTTATTGAACTTTACTCTTATATTTGGCTAGCCATGATGATAGGTGCGTCTGGCTATGTCGCATTATAGTAATGCTTATTCACAGTTAATTTTGTGATTTCTCTATATATTTTGTAATTTCAGGTTTTCAATCTGCTCTACACTTGTTATTATTATACAAATTAGTTATGAGAAATATTGTTATGTATGTCTGATATCAATTATTTCAGAACTCTGCTTACAATGAATGTAACTGTCATGATATCTAGTATAACTGTTAATTTGCTTACTTAACTTTCATTACTTTCTTTTATTTTCAGCAACCATTTTTTGCCATTGTTCATTTTTGTCTGCATACATTACAGTGATAAACCACCCACTATCAGGTATATATGCTTTTAACTAATTCAGCTCTGGCTATGTTATGTAATAGTGCAACAATGTCTCTTAATTTGTCACCCTTAGCACTGGCTGTTTGAAGCAATAGCTATGATTTTATGCACTGGCTATGAATTTAAGCAATGGCTATGACTTTAAGCAATGGCTAAGATTTTGATGCAATGGCTATGATGTTAGTTATGCTATCTATTTAGCACTGATTTTTATACAAACGCATGTTTTTATAGGACATTTTAAGGGTGACACAGTGTAGCTCTGGCTACATATTAATGTTATTCTGCTGTTAGCTCAGGCTATATTAAGGCAGTTGTTTTCAGGGAATAGTTAATTTTTTGACGAGGCAATTACATCACATTGGCTGCAATGTAGATTTATTATCAGATGCCTACTAATTTATTGCTTTGGTACATGTCCTGTTGATGTGTGCTACCTTTCTTGAGTGGGATCTATCTGAATTTTTTTTTGTACTATTTTTAACTATGTTATGGTTTCAGGATTATGGCTTCCTGTCCGAAGAGAAGAAAAACAGCCAGCCAGACTAGTCAGACAGAGACACAAGCTCTGGTGGAAGAATGTATGGCTGCGGCCTTACCAGTAATTGAGTCGGTGGTGAAGGAGTGTCTATAAAGTAGAAACCTCCAAAGTCAAGAGTCTCCATCGGTTCAACCTGGACCAGCTGTTCCTGATCAGCCTTCAACCCAGCCTTCAACGGAGACTCTAATCAGGGACAACTCAGGGACCTTCCAGGCCATAGTCAGCCAGTCAGGTATCGACTCTTCCTCCGACTTAACTGCTGTCCCAGAAAGCAATTTCCCATTAGGGATAGCAAAACCAGTGGGACTAGGTGTTGACGCGAAGATTAAAGCTAAAATTTATGCAAATGAATACATTAAGCTGGCCTCACTCATCCCAAAATCAAATTTTGAGCAGGAGCCCAAATTTAAGTCGGTCGAAAAAGATGGGCAGTTAGTATTTATAAGGGCAAGTGAAAATGGGTGTATCAAGACTTTTCCTCAGTGGACTGAGGCTTTTCATGTGTTTGTAGCCATATATTGTACAAAATATCCAGATGAAGTTAGGCAACTGATGACTTACGCCCAAATAATACATGGGATAGCCAAATCATGTGGGGATGATGCGGCCATCAGTTACGATGAAAAATTCAGGCAGTGGCGCCAAGTTGCTCCGCGAGCATGTCCATGGGACAGAAAAAATTCAGAGCTTTATCATGATGCAATTGTCCAAGGCCTTGAGTCACAAACAAAATCAAAGAAGCAGCCCTTTCGTGCATCACCCCCTAAGCAGAAATATTGCTTCACATACAATAACAAGGGCTTCTGTGACAAAGGCAACTCGTGTCAATATGCACACATATGCCAATATTGCTCCAATAGACACTCTAGACTTCATTGCACAAAACAGAAGCAGAGAACCATCAACACATCAAAATCTGTCACCAATGATCACAAAAAACCAGCTACCATTGCACGCAAAGTCTAAAAACTCAATTGTTACCCCTATTGAGGCTAATCAATTATCTGCATACCTTCAAGGTTATGATCCAACGCTCTCAAAATTTTAGTTGAGGGATTCGAATTTGGTTTTAAGATTCTTTTTCAAGGCAATCGTCAATTTCATTTTTCTGAAAATTTATCATCATTAAAGGGGAATGAATTTGTTTTGTGGCAAATGATAAATAAAGAATTAGAAGTAGGAAAAGTTGCAGGTCCGTTTGCTTCCATCCCACTTTCTAACTTACAAGTTTCCCCCCTTAGTCTTGTTTCAAAACATAATCCAGGTGAATTTCGACTTATTCACCACTTGTCATACCCTGAAGGATTGTCAATAAATGCCCACATTCCTCGAGATCTTTGCACTGTCCAGTATCAAACTATTGACACTGCGATTGCAGCTATCAAGAAGATTGGGGTGGGGGCATTTTTAGCAAAAACTGATTTGAAAAGCGCTTATAAGCAAGTACCAGTCCATCCTTCGGATTTTGAACTTCTGGGCTTTAGTATTAATGGTCAGTTTTACTTTGATAAAACCCTCCCTTTTGGCCTGAGTTATTCCTGTAGCCTTTTTGAGAAGTTTAGTTCTGCAGTACAATGGCTTCTCCAAAATTAATTTTCAGTGGTACATTGTGTGCATATGCTAGATGATTTTTTGTTCATTGGAAATCCAGATTCACTAGAGTGTCATAATGCTCTTATGGCTTTTCACTCTTTGGCTGACAACATCCATTTACCGATAAAACATGAAAAAACAGTTTTCCCTTGCACAACTTTGACTTTCCTTTGCTTAGAAATAGACACAATCAAATTTGAAATAAGACTGCCACAAGACAAGTTACTTCGTCTAGCAGACACCATTCAGCTTTTCAAAAACAAACGTACAACAACCTTACGTGAGTTGCAATCTCTTATTGTAATGTTAAATTTTGCTTGCTCAGTAGTACCACCCGACAGGACATTTCTTCGCAGAATAATTGACCTAACTAAGGACCTCAGCAAACCCTTTCATCACCGTAGGTTAAACGCTGAAGCTAGAGCTGACTTGGTCTATTTTTATAGAACATTTTAATGGCAAAGCACTCTTTCATTCTGGGAAACTATGTTCCTCTCAGACGTTGCATCTCTTTACGGATGCAAACAATTTGGGTTTTGGGTGTACATTTGGCAGGCAATGGTTCTATGGCCCATTTGAAACCGAGGGGTTGAAATATCACAATTCAGTTAGAGAATTCTTCCCTATTGTACTTGCAATGGAAATATGGGGTGAGGGCTTATCTAATACATCAGTTGTATTACATTCAGACAATAGTGCAGTGGTTCATGTCATAAACAATAATTCCTCTAAAGATCCACATTTGATGAAACTGATGAGACGTCTTATGCTAGCTTCACTAAAATACAACATTTATTTCTTTGCTGAACATATCCCTGGCCTTTTTAATGTCGCACCTGATCTTCTGTCTCGCTTGCAGATTCAAAGATTCAAAGAAATCTTTCCAGACATGGAAGCGAGAAGAACATCAGTTCCACAGACATTGCAACACCTTTGACTAGTACAGCAGACTTCCTTATTAGGAGCTCATTATCAGAGGATTCGCTATCATCCTATTTGCAACTTACAAAAGCTTTATTCATGATCAGGTAGATAAGAATTCATCACCCTTGCCCCCATCACTTTCTCATCTATTGTTGTATATTGCACACTGCTACCAACTAGGTTTGGCTGCTTCAACAACTCGTACACACATTTCAGCGCTTAGTTTTACTTTCCAACTAGGGGGTTACCAGGATCTGACTCAGAATTTTCTTATCAAGAAACAGTTACAAGGTTTTAGTAAAGTTAGGCCTACTATGGCCTACTATGGACAACAGACTACCAATAACTCCTGACATTTTGGCAAGTAATGTGTCCGCTTTGCCATCCACTACAACTTTTGCCTTCATTAGCACCCTGCTCCATGCAATGTATATTTTAGCCTTTTGTGCATTTCTTCGGGTAGGCGAGATTACTAAAACATCTGGTTCAAAACTTTTACTGGCTAAGCATGTAACATTAAAAAATGATTCCCTGGGTAAATCTGTAGAACTTAAAATTCCACACTTTAAACATTCTAGTCAGTCTACTACTCTGCACATTCAGCAAAACACTAGCAACCCCCAGTTATGCCCATTTGCAGCACTTCATAATTTTTTAAAGGATAGAAATCATGTGTCACCTGTAGAACCCTTGTTCTCATTTATGGATGGTTTACCAGTCTCTCGTCAATTTTTCACTAAACAACTTAGGTTGGCCTTGTCATTTTGTGGATTGGATACAATTAAATACCAATCGCATAGCTTTCGTATTGGGGCAGCTACCTTGGCTGCTGCATCTGGATTATCAGACATTCAAATTCAAAATATGGGTCGTTGGAAATCCTCTGCATTTAAGAAATACATCAGAATTCCAACTTTGAAAATGTAAACAAGGATAGGCCCTACAGATACTCATACCAGTTAGGGATCTGAACCCTGGAGTAAGGGGCTTCAGGTTCAACTCTGTATAGTTTTTCACAGCCATGTGAACTCAGTTGTGATCGAACCATGAAGTCATGGGTTTCTGGTTCTATTTTCTGTGATTCACCGTCCTGTTAATTTTTATTACACATGTTCAGAACCATGTAGTCCAATGTGATGGTTCTATTATTTGTGATGCACAGGCAGAAGTTTTGTTTTTGTTAGACATTTTGAACCATGAAGTCAGGGGCTTCTGGTTCTATTGCTTGTGTTGAGCTGACAATGACTCTGTTTTATTAGACACAATTTTATATATATATTTTTTTAGAAACCATGAAGTCAGGGGCTTCTGGTTTTATTGCTTGTGTTGAACTGACAATGACTCTGTTTTATTAGAATAAATTTTATATATATTTTTTTTTTTAGAAACCATGAAGTCAGGGGCTTCTGGTTCCATTGCTTGTGTTGAACTGACAATGACTCTGTTTTATTAGATATAATTTCATTTCTTTAGAAACTATGAAGACAAGGGCTTCTGGTTCATTTGTCATATACTGGTAAATGTCTCTTGTTTACACCTGTTTTACACTATGAAGCCAGGAGTTTCTGTATGTAAATTTTATGTTCTTTAACCTTGTTATATGAGCTATTATGGCCTTATATTGTCATGTACTTGTCCATGTCTTTTTTTTCTTTTTTTTTTTAATTTTAAACAGTGTATGTTTAGACTATGTTTATGAAATGAATAGCTTCAATTTAACTTGTGACATGAATTTGAACAGACTTTTGATGAGTTTGGATTGTTTTTGGCTCCACCAGTGGCTGCACTGTGATGATGCTAGCATTATTGCTGTAAACTTATGTACATGTATGTTTTGATGATAGCTTAACTCTATCTTTGTTATTGGTGCTTCTCTATGGTGGTGGATGGGGGTTATCAAAACTGCAGAAATCTGCAGCTTTGATATGTGGCGGAAGATACCCCATCTTTGACACTTTTTTGTGAATAGAAATTGCCATGTTTTATTGTCTTATGTTTTCTGTTTATTCTAGTCACAATACTGTGTTATTTATCAATGTTTTATACATGCAGGATTGTTCCTTTGATTAACAGTATTGTGTTTTTTCTAGTTTACATTGTGGCATCTTTATGTTGTATTTTGTACTTTGTCATTTATTATATTATTTAATAAATGACCATTCTTATTCCTTAATCAATGTCTTGAGTTGTATTGTGTCAAACGGAGCACCACCATATCGGTTATCAATAAAAGGGTGTTTTAAGTGTAAGGAGATGGGTCACAGGGCCAGATTCTGTCCACAAAATAAACCCCAGGTTAGGCCCCGCCCCCAATTAAATAAACGACCCAATAATACCCAGACTGTACATTATGTTGAGCAAAGTCCTCGCCCACTGATTGAGTGCTGGAATTGTGGTAGATTTGGACATTTGCGCGCAGATTGCTGGAGCTCACGCAGATATCAGCGGACACCACAAAATCGAGGTAGGTCAGCTGATCGTCAAAACCGATCACGTGACTTTAAAGACCAAGTTGATAGGAGATCACCCAAAAACTGGTACCGTCGCGCAAATTTTGATAAACAAAATCCGGAAAACTAGGATGTTCTTCCTTCGTTAAAGCCCGAAGGAAGAACTCTTATAAAAGACCTATATTTGAAATTAATTTTACTAACAACCCGAGTAGCTGTTTATTAAAGATAGGCAAAAATAAATTTAGAGCTTTGGTAGATCCTGGCGCGGCCGTATCTTTAATCAGTAAAAAAATGTATGATAATTTGTTTCCCCGCCCTAAATTGTTTAAAAATGACATTCCTGGTCTTCAAGCAGCAAATGGTAATTCTTTAATTGCAATAGGATATGTAAATATTTTATCTAAAATTGCAGGGTTAACTTTAGACCATAAACTTTTTGTGACAAAGGGACTCAACCGAAACCTGATTCTCGGTCGTGATTGGCTGAAGAAAAACAATGTTCGTTTATACTTTGATCTTGGACTCATGCGCATTGATGGCGGGGCTTATGCCGAATTAAAAGAAGATCTACACATTTCAACAATCGTAAGAACGACCAAGAAACTTATAGTGAAACCAAATACTGTGACTGTATTTTATGGAAAGGTGAACAATAACTTCTCCCTTGAAGAAAACGACTTAGTGGAAGTGAACAGTATAGACAATAATTGTATTATGGAAGACCCAGGATTATATTTAAAAGACTCAGTTTGTGTAGTCCGAAGAGACAGAAAAGTTCCCATGATCCAACAAAAGTTATAAAATCCCCAGAGGCTACATCGTAGGACGTGTCATTGCATTAAGACCAAAAGAAATCTCGGAAATACGATCCCAACAGGACACCGAAGAAAAGATTGATGTGCCTGAAAGATTCGAACACTCTATCCAAAGACTGGTGAGGAAAAACAACGACTTATTCGCAAAGAAGGACAGCGACCTTGGAGTGACTGCTACCGTCAAAATGAAGTTAGAAACTGGAGATCATCCCCTAATAAAGAACAGACCATAACGAGTTCCCTTAAATAAAAGACAGGTAATCGACAAGGCCATTACAGATATGATGAGTGCTAAGATTATTGAAAGATCACAGTCGCCTTGGTCATTTCCTTTGGTAGTAGTAAAGAAGAAGGACGGATCAGACCGGATGTGCGTGGACTTTCGAAGTTTAAACAAGATAGTAAGACCAGTCCCATTCCCATTACCGTTGATTGATGATATCCTTTGTTTGCTCGGTAAAGCCAGGTATTTCACCGCACTAGATTTAAAGAGTGGCAGATAAAATTAGAAGACTCAAGTAAAGAAAAAACAGCCTTCGCATGCCATAAGGGATTGTTTCAGTTTAATAGAATGCCCTTTGGATTAAGGAATGCACCAGCAGTCTTTCAAGAACTAATGAACATCGTTCTTCAAGGACAAGAGGAGTTCGCTATCGCATACCTGGACGACATCCTCATATTCTCAGAAACACCGGAAGACCACCTCCATCATATCCAAGGTGTGTTCGATCGTCTAAGGACGCAAGGACTAAAACTGAAGTTAAAGAAGTGTAGCTTTTTCAAGGAACAGACTGAATATCTTGGTTTTATCATTAATGAACATGGCGTAAAACCGGATCCAAAGAAAGTGGAAGCTATTAGAAAGTTACCAGCACCAACTACAGTTCGAGAAGTTCGTGGTTTTATAGGTATGTGTAGTAATTATAGAAGATGTATACCAAATTTCTCCAAGATTGCGGAACCATTGATTGACTTCACTAGGAAGTATGCCAGGTTCAAGTGGACACCATGCTGTCAAGAAGCGTTTGACTTCCTAAAAGAGAGTTTAACAGTAGTGCCTCTGTTAGCTTATCCATATACTAATAAGCCATACATCTTGTACACCGATGCCAGCGACATCTGTATCGGAGCTTGCTTCACTCAAAAGACTGAAGAGGGAGAAGATAAACGATATACTATCTATCCCACAAGCTAAGTAAAACCCAGGTGAAATGGTTAACCATTGAAAAGGAAGCGTTCGCAATCCACTACGCCCTCCAGAAGCTGGACCATTACCTTCACAGTGCTCAGTTCACTATAAGGACAGATCACAAACCGCTAAAATATATTTTAGAATCCTCTATGCAGAATAAGAAGATGCAATTATGGGCTTTGAGTATCGCTGGATATAATTGCAAGGTAGAGTACATTGAGGGAAGGTATAATTGCTGTGCGGATCTTTTATCCAGGTTACCAACCGCTACCTTAGAGAGTGAAGAGGAAGAAAAGTCTGAATGTGATGAACCGGATGTTAAAGACAATTTCTTTGAAGTGAACGTATTAAATTCAAATGCTTTTTCACCTAAAAGATTAGCCAAGTGCGAAGTTAAGCAGCAGAACGAACTGCTCAAGCCTTTCATTGATTTACCAGAAGATGTCAATATGAAGGAAAATCAACAAAACGATGAGCAGATCAGGAAGCTGAAGAATCGATTAAGCAAAGGAAAAGCAACGGCGACCGAAGAAAAGAAGTTTCTTGAAATAGACGGCTTAATGTACTATCTTTCAGATGGAGATTCCGAAGGCCCAAGACTGCGCCTGTATATACCACGTGAGTTAGAACTTTTGGTAGTACAGCAATACCATGATGGACTTGGACATATGGGAGTTGACAAAACGTATGATGTAATCCGACAAAAGGACTATATGCCAAATTTATACAAGAGGTTATATTCTTATATAGAAGGATGCGTAATATGCCAAACGAGGAGCAATAAGAGGACTCAACCTCCACTTCAAGAGACAGACATACCACCTTTTCCAATGGCTAAGGTAGGACTTGATTTGTCAGGACCATATCCAACTTCACTATCAGGAAACAAGTATATAGTTTCTTTAATTGACATTTACTCTGGATGGCCGAAAGCCTTCCCCGTTCCTGAGAAGTCATCCGACAATATAGTGCACCTTATATTGGAAGAAATATACCCACGATATGGATGTCCGCTTCAAATTCTCACAGACAATGGAACAGAGAATGTAAATAAGAAAGTGGAAGAAACCTTGAGAGAACTAAACATTAACCACATCAAAATGTCTTACTACAGTCCTCAAGGCAACGGCAAAGTAGAGAGATTCCATCGCACTCTTCATGACGTAATGGCTAAGAAGACAACAGACAATGCTGAAACATGGGATATTCATCTTAACCAGACGTTGGCAGCCATTCGATTTCACCAGAATGAATCCTCAAAGTTTTCCCCATACTATCTTATGTACAATAGGGACGTTGTATTACCTCTTGATACTTTGCTGAAACCTCGTCGAAGATATGCAGGAGAAGATCAACATAAGATCGCCCTTCAAGAACAACACATGGCATTTATGCTAGTACATCGCAATATGAAAGAAGCCAAGAAGAAACAGAAAACACAGGCTGATAAGAAGAGCAAAGATGAAGATTTTCAGGTAGGAGACCCAGTCTACTTCAAGAACAATAAGAGACAGAATAAACTAGATAAAAAGTGGCTCCCTTATTACCGAATTATTGAACAGAAACGACTAGTCAGTTTTGTGGTAAATGATCAATTAACGGGGGCCATTACAAAGTGCCATGCACGGCAATAAAGACTGGCAGATATTTCGCACTGGCCTCCTTCACAAGATACTGGAGATGGTGGAAGGACTTTGAGAAAAACCAATTATGTGGTACCACCAGACGAGGAATTATCTTTGGAAGTTGATGATCAGATGCAGCCAGAGCCGTTAGAAAGAGCCATACAGTTTAAACAACGAGAGAAAGAAAATTCTTCAGACGAGGAAGACATACCCTTAGCTGAACTTCAGAGACGCATAAGAGCTAGAGAGATTATGGATGGTCAACCGAGTAAGGGCGAGCATGATCAGGCTGTAGAGTCGGAATTGGACGAGAACCCTGAGTCAGAACAGAGTGAATATCATGATCAAAACTATGAGGTACCCCAGATATACCCTTAGACGAGTATGTGGTAGTTTGCGAAATAAATTCTAAAGTAGGTCTAGGCTTCACCCGTAAACCAATCCCCAAATCGCATAAACAAGTTCCCAAACCTCGTATTAGTATAGCTGTTAGTAAACAGCAACATGTAGAAAATTGTCTTGCTATGATAACCAATGTGATTAAATCAATTGTATAATGTGTAATAGATGTAAATAACCTAAATAGGCTTTGCTTTGTATATACTGCACGATCGTTGACAAAGATATCAGGATATCGTTTTCATAGTATTTATTAAAGACTAAAATCCGAAATCTAGGAATCTTAACGAACCTCATTAGTAGATGAAGAAATCATTGGTTTATTTTACAGAAATGGCTGAAGGTGCGAGAATTCCCAGAGAACCGTTTGAAGGCGAAGATATTTACCCAAACTTTCCCCCACCTGTAATAGACAAGATAAAGAAATATCATAGGCTGGCAAATGCGGCACTAGAACCGAAAAGGACCGTACTTTTGAATTCAAAAGAAGGAATGAATACGCGGATGTTTTTATTAGAAAGTTAACTCTTTGTGAAACATTAAGTCCAAAATTTATTGCGGATATAAACAGGTTAGGCAAAATTGGAAAAAAATACGCCGAGATTAATGAACTTTTTGCTAAAATTGGCCAGGGAAGGCAGAATATTTAAAATATGTATTTTCAAGTGAGGTAGTTCCCCGATCATTTGAGATAGGAGAGGAGGGAGTGAAAATGAGATTCAAACCATTTGCTGAGGACGAAGTATATTATGATGAAAACTGTGAACCATTTAGGTTAGGGTAGTCAGGGCACGAATTTATTCTAAATATCGAATATTTGCCTTCTTTTCAGATGTCCGAACCACGACCTATACCTAGTTCACTTACCTCTTTTTCACAATCAGGAAAAAAGTTCTCAGAAAAACCAAAACCTAAACCGAAGCCAGAAAGTGAATGGTCAAAACAGTTAGCATTGCCTAAACCGGAAATAAAAGAGCATTCAGAACCATTACACCCCAATTTAGGATTTTTGCAACCAGGTTTTGGAAAAAGAAAGTTGTTAAAACGTCAAGAAATTTCACATATAAGAGTCGAAATTCCTCCAGCCCCAATTCCAATGACCTCTGACGATAAAGACGTACCGTTAAGTACCATCTGCGAATTGATTGGTACCTTACCAGACCTAGTACGTACAGGCCCAGATAATGAAATATCAAAGAATCGCAGAGCAAAATCGACCCATTAGACGTAAAATAAATGCAGAATTCCAGAGAATTGTAACGACACAAATGATAATAGTAAGGAATAATGGGGCATGGCCACTTTACCCCTCTTTTATTAAATTTATGAAAAAACACTTTTCCCGTGACTTGGTTGAAACTCATTCAAGAGTAGTAGAAATGACGGAAACACGAAAGAATATAATAGGTTGGATGTATCAATTTGAAAGAATCTTCTTGAAACGACCTTGTACTTGAATTTATGATTATTAATTGTAGGATTAAGTTGGCACTGACAGTACTCCTTTCATCTTGGATTTTTGGAATGATTTTGGCAAATAATGTTGTACGAAAGAGTGTGATTTTTGAGAAAATCAAAGACATCTCGGTAATACAAGGGAAATGGACGGCGGTCACGACTATTAACTTAGACCCTTATTATAGTATCCTTAAATCATTGCAGTAAAGAATATTTTGACTAAATCTGTAAGGGACGAGCCTGAAATTATATCTCATGACACTGAAAACGGAACAATACAAATTAAACAAATTCTTAGGGTGTATCAAATGGGACAAAGATTTTCGGCTGAAATTGCTAATTTTAAGGCTAATAGAAGGTATTTAGAAGAAGAGATACGCGAAATTAAGTTTATGCGCCGTAAAAATAAAAGAGCGATAATACCCGTAGAAGGAAAAGTTTTATCCCTTCTTTTTGGTACCTTGGACGAAGCGGACTTAAGCAATATTCGGGCTAATATCAGACAACTTGTGACAGATCAACAGAAAATTAAACACGTACTGACCAACAGCATGACCTTTATAAAAGATAATCAACAAAATATAATTGAAAATCGCAGGACAATTAACGAAATTATTAGTAGTCTTCAGGAGTCAATAGCAGGACAGACAATGTTAGAACAGGAAATGTATTCTATGCAACGATTTAACGACCTCTACATACACTTTGACAGGACAGTAAGCGGTCTCACGGAGATCGTTTCCGTAACAAGAAATCATTTGCAGCAACTTCGTTTACGTTTGAATATGCTTGCTTTAGGACATCTCTCTCCAACTATTATTTCCCCCGCAGACCTAAAACAACTTTTATCGGAAATAACGGATAAGTTACCTTCGCACTATAAGCTACCTTATGACCCCGAAACTGATCTTTGGTCGTATTATAAAATTCTACCGTGTACAACATTAATCGGAGAAGAGGATCTTGTAATTGTAATGACAATACCCTTTTTGGATGCAAGTAAACAATTTGAAATGTTCAAAATTCATAACCTTGAAAGGTCACGTGATGGGCAGGGTTGACGGACGTGTTTTGGACCTGCTCGGTATTTTGACATAAACCAGTGTTTTTTTGTTCTTTAATTCTATGTGTACATATGCATTACCTTCAAATTCCATGCAAGGACTATTAAGTGTTTTGGTGGATTTTGGTGAACTTTTTCATATTTAAAGACTTTGTCGATGCCAATGCTGTGTTTACATACCTGAGTTACCTGTCGAGTGATTACAGCTCACTGTACGGTAAGCGTTCAGATTCGCATCGAATGTAAATAAATTGTAAGTTCTTTGAAAATCAAAATGGAGCCAATAATCAAACCTGTATATATAAAAATAGAGAACTTCAGACAGACAGAAGTAATAGAATAACTGACTTTGAACTGTATGAGGCGATACATGAAAAAGTGGGGACACTATTCACTGTATACAATTAGAGAGGGATCTATGGAGGGTCTACCTGAAATGTATGGACAGTAGGGCAGCACTGCTCCAAGAAAAGTTTGAAATTAGAAATATCTCAGCACAGGTGTATGATTCAAATCCATACTCAACTGGAGCAAAAAACCCCAAAGATAATGTGTTGAAAATTAGAATTTCTGGCTTGCCGCTCTCTGTTGATGACAGCGCAGTTTTTGAAATGTTGCACGGTTTTGAATTTGAAATGAAAAGTGAACTCAAATACGAGAATATTAGACACCCGGTCACTCACAAAATGACAAGCGTCTTAAATGGCAACAGGTTTCTTTATATTGCACCGCTGGCGAATGATCGCTCACCCCCAAGGAATGTCTTATGTGCGGGGCTCAAGTGTAGAATTTATCACTACGGGCAAAAAACAGAAGCTGCCAAGATGCAGTGTTATAATTGTTGGGGCTCTGGTCACAAAGCTAGTGTCTGCAAAAAAGAAAAATGCTGCAGAGTGTGCCGGGCACCTGGGCATGATCCTGGATCAACTGACTGCCCTCATTATGTGGAAACAAACACCGCCATCTCTTTTCACGGAAAAGATGATCCTATTTTCAATTTTTACCCCTGCGAGGGTACAGTTTTTGGAGAAAAACATCAATCCTCTGAGCAGGCCTACCAACTTTCAAAAGCACTCCGAGCTGGAAGTCTGGATGTGGCAGAAAAAATCCGGAAAGCGAAATCTGCATTAGAAGCAAAACGATTCGGTAGCACCGTCAAAGACCCCAATGATTGGGATACCCAGAAGCTAGAAGTAATGGAAGAAATTGTCTCTGAGAAGCAGAACAAGTGAAAGCCTTTCGCGAACGAATTGAAAAGTGCGAAAACAACTCAATTTTCGCTGAGGCTACACACGACGCATTCTGGGGAACCGGTCTTGATCCAAAGGCAACGGAACACACTGATCCTAACAAATGGCCTGGTTCAAACAAATTGGGGCAAATTGTGAAAAAGGTCGCACAGAAATACAAGAGGAGATTGAGGAGCGTGTCAGTTCCGAGGCGAGGTCAACACACACCCGAAGACCCACAAACACTCGACAAGTTTCTCTGCGAAATGAAAAAGAATAAGAAAACAAACAAAAAAGACGGAAAGTAGAAACCTTTGATAATGTTCGATGGAAAACAAAAACATTTCTTTTTATTCATTGAATGTTAGAGGGTTGAATACATATAAAAAGCGTATAGTATTATTTGACTGGCTACGTGATGCTAATTGTTATATAATATGTTTACAAGAGACACATTTTGTCAAAGAACAAGAAGCGTTTTATAATGCACGATGGCATGGTGAAAAATTTCATTGTTTTTCGAATTCTGTTTATAGCCGTGGAGTTTCTGTATTGTTTAAGAAAAACTTAAATGTTGAAATTTTAAATCACCATCAATCAATAGATGGTAGACGAATATTGATAAATGTACGTTATAACGATAAGATTTTAACAATTATTAATATCTATGCACCAAATCAAGAAAAACAAAGAATAGATTTTTTTAAGAAACTCCTAACTTGGATAAATCAAAAAGCTTTAAACACTGATGGTCTAATTATGTGTGGTGACTTTAATTGTCAATTAGATTCTTTAAATAGTCACAAAAGTGTAAGTGTCTTAAGCAAAGCCCTAAAACATTTTAACTTACTTGATTGTTGGGATAAAAACGAGAAGGATAATATCAACGGATTTAAATGGTGTAATAGTGATAATATTCCTCAGAGCAGGATCGACTATTTTTTATGACAGGAAATATGTTATTTCCTTTAGATAGTATTTTTCTACGCAGAGCGCCAAATGTTGAAGAAACACGTTTTAGTGATCATATTGGAATAAGATTTGATATCAATACAACTGAAAATTTGAGAGGTATTGGGTATTGGAAATTTAATACATCTCTTCTTTTGGATAAAACATTCTGTGACGAAATTAAAAAAAACGTATAAAAGACGAAAATGTGAAACAGAACAACCTTGATCCTATACAAAATGGGAACATATTAAAATGATTATTAAGACTTATTGCGTACAGTACTCAAAACAAAAGGCAATGAAGGGTAAAAAACGAATTAAATTCATAGAAACCCAGTTTAAATCTATAGAACTAGCGCATCATTCTGAGATAGATCTGTTAAAGAAACGAAAGCTTGAAAAAGAACTTGATGATTACTACAATGAAAAATGCAAAGGTGCATACATAAGATTAAGGGCTATATGGATTGAAAAGGGCGAAAAAAGTTCCTCCTATTTTTTAGGTCTTGAAAGAAAACAACAATATAATAATGCTATAAATAAGATTGAAGATAACAATGATAACATTATAGTGATAATGAAAATGTCATGAAATGTATATACAATTATTATAGTTCACTTTATAGTAGTAAAAACGTATCTGAAGAAGAAGTAAAAAAATATTTAAACGATATAGATTGTGAAAAAATAACAAAAGCGGAAAGAGAATTATGCGATCAACTCCCCGAACTAGAAGAATGTAAAGAAGTTATAAAACTTATGAAAAATAATAAATCGCCTGGTCAAGACGGTCTACCCGCGGAGTTTTATAAAATATTTTGGAACGATATAAAGGAAATATATTACGCATCGCTCTTAAAAAGCATTGAGCAAGGTATGCTGCCCTTTTCTCAAAGGAGCGCAATTATGTCTTTAATTTATAAAAAAGGTGAAAAGGAAAATATATCAAATTACAGACCAATAAGTCTAACTAACGTTGATTATAAAATATTTGCTCATGTGTTAGCTAAGCGCCTTCAAAAAGTTTTTAACAGAATAATTGGACAAGAAGAAAGTGCCTACATTAAAAGTAGATATATAGGCGTAAATGTACGCTTGATACAAGATATTTTTGAATATTATATGAAGAACGAATTAGATGGTATCTTACTTTTTCTAGATTTTGAAAAAGCGTTTGATTCCGTTGAATACAATTTTATGTTTAGAACACTAAAAAAATTTTGCTTTGGAGAGCAGTTAAAAAAAAATGATAAAAGCACTCTACAATGAGCCTAATTTTAAGATAAAGAATAATGGATGGCTGTCAAAATCTTGTAAAATGCAAAGAGGTATTCGGCAGGGATGCCCTGTATCAGCACTTTTATTTGTACTTGTAATTGAAATACTAGCTGTTCAGATAAGAAAATGTGAAGATATAAATGGTCTGACATTTAATGAAAATAGTGGTAAGATAATTAAAATTGTTCAACATGCTGACGACTGCACAAATATGTTGAAAGATACAAATTCTCTAAAAAAGGCAATTGAAATAATGAATTCAGCAAAATGGCTGGACCGAAGTTGAACTTAGGAAAAACGGAATGTCTTTTAACAGGGTCTTTTATTTAAATATATGCGAATGAAAATTCAATACATGGAGTTAAAATTAATAAAAATTGCGTAAAGTCCTTGGGTATATATCTTGGTCACAACTATAAGGAATGCTATGAAAAAAATTAGACCAGCAAATTAGAAAAGCTAGAACGAATTCTAAGCGTTTGGAAAAGAAGAAATTTAACAATATTTGGTAAATGCAGAGTTGTTAACACATTAGCAATTTCAAAACTCGTGTATAATGCCTTTATATTATCTAATCCAGACAATGGATTTTTTAAAGATGTGACAAAATTAATTTTCAATTTTCTGTGGAAAAAAAAAGATAGAATTAAAAGAAACACTCTTATTGGCGATATCGAAGAAGGGGGTATAGGGATTGTAGATATAGAGGGTAAATTTCTAGCTGCTAAGGCATCTTGGATTTCTCGTATTTTAGATGAGAGAAGCATCACATTCAGAACCCTGTCTGATATTCTTGATAAAACAAATATCTCAATTTATGATGTATTAAAAACGAATGATTGTAACCTTGGTACATCAGACTTTTTTATAATGACAAAACTTCCACACTTTTATGTTGAAGTTATCATTGCTCAAAACAAATGTAAAAAACGGAGAAAAGTAAATCACATGAAAAGAGATGAATTATTAACAGAATTTATCTGGAATAATAATCTTTTTACATACAAATCAAAACCATTATGCTTTCAAAATTGCATCAAAAGTGGTATTTTATATGTGAAAGATATTTTTGATGCTGATGGGAATTTGTATGATATAAATTATTTTTCGAACATCATAAAAAAGAAAAATAATATTTTTTGTGAGTATATTATGCTTAGAATGTGTTTTAAAAATTACATAGATAGATTTGATTGTTCATATGCAAAATACATTAATATATAACAAAATGCTCGGTTTGTCTTTAAGATGGCCTTAGTAGAAATACAGAATGTTTAACGAGTAACTTTTATTATTCTATATTTGTGAATATGAAATTCCAGAGATCTGTGTATGAAAACAGATGAAACAAATTGTTTGGCGTATCGGCTGAAATTATTTGGAAAAATGTTTATAATCAAAAAATAAAATGCATGTATGATAAACAAGTTGCTGAATTTAATTATAAGTTATTGAACTGTATACTCAACAATAGTTTAAGTGTTAGTAAGTGGAACAAAGATGTATCAGCCGAATGTGAATGTTGTCAAACAATCGAAGACTGTGAACATCTTTTATTTAGTTGTAAATTAGTAAAACACATATGGCAAGAGGTGGGAAATTTTTTTAATTTTGGAATATCATGGAAGATATTAGTTTTGGGGTTCCATTATGAAAATAACATCAAAACAAGAAGATTGAATAATATTATGTCATTTATCTGCTTTTCAATTTATAAATACAAAATGTCTTGTAGAATAAAACAAGAAAGAATGTCAAAAGAAAATTTAAAATATTCTGTGAAAAATAACTTAATTGTAGAAAATTGTGTTCTTAAAAAAGCTGGAAGCATTACATGTACTGATAGTATGTACTTTAATTTAAGTAATTATATGTAACTTTATGCATACATTATTTTCATTCCACCTTCTGGGGGGTGCAGTCTTCCAGTTGGAAGACAAGGGATTCAATGGACTACGGAGTGGACTATGTATGTAATTCCCTTGTCTGCGTTGGAAAGATTGTATAATATACATTATATCTTGTAAAACTATAGTTTAAGCTATATATATTGTTGTATTGCTGTTGAAATTTGTAATAAATTATGGAAAATCAAAACCAAAACAAAAAACAAAAACAAAAGCAAAAATATTTCATAACCTTCCGGTTCCGAATAGGAGAACAAATCAATCAAACTTATTAGCTAGGTATGACATAAACACGGATGCGGTTGCAATAGACGATGTTCGAAGTACATTTACGACATTAAATAAAATAGAAATGGATTCTTGTTTGAAACAGCATGGAAATTTCTGTTCTATAGACAAACCCTTTTATTCCGTGAGTTCGAGTAAATCATGTATTATAAAAATATTTCAAGATAATGTTCCGGAAATAGAAAAACGGTGTTCAATTTCCATAGAAAATAATTTAATCGATCCTAATGCGGTTAATTTAAAAGAAGGCAAATGGTTGATCTCTTCTTCAGAATCGCTCGAGGTAAATATAAAATGCGGACAAAACACCAAAAGCCATAAAGTTAAGACTCCAATAGATATCTTAAATTTGGGACAAGGATGTTCTGGTTTGCATGGTTCATTATTACTTCCTCCTTACTATAATCGAGAAAGTCAATTTAATGTCTGACTCCTTCCGGAATTTTATTGATGAAATAAATACATATACACTTTGGGATCCACTTAACATTAAATTTCCTGGGATGGAATACATTAAGATCCCCGATAAATTAAAGGATATTAAAGTTTTCCCTATGGACACACTAATGGCGGAATTGCCAATAAACAATGATCTACAACCTATGGAATCGTCACCTTGGGTGGGAAGTCTTTGGTTTTAATTATTTTTGATTTTGGCAGTAATAATTATATTTGGAATTTGCATTATGAAACGTAAAACTATCAAAAAGGTAGGATATAGGTGCCGTGGTTGCTGATCGGGTTGTCGAAAAAGGGGTGGTGACAGGGATGAGGAAAGTTCTGGCAGAAACGTTTTATCTGGTGGGAATCCGGATCAACGAAATTCCCAAGAGACTATTGAAATGAAATCCCTAGTAGAGGACGCTACAACCTCAAAGAAACCTCGCCGACAAGGAAAACCACGACGGTCACTTGCAGGCGCTAACGCAATGGAACCAATGACCAAAGAATTAGCATACCAGTTTACCGGAGAGACGAGGAACTCCGAATCTCTGAGGCCCGCGCTATGGACTGGACCCGAACTTGGCACGAGAATACCTTGCAGAAAAAGCGTTGATGTCTAGGAAATAGAGGAACGCAGTCGATGTTCTGCGAGAAGCCACCTCGCCATCCGCGCAGGAAGTGCCGTTGAAGTGCTCATTATAAATTGTGTATTCAGTATATTTCAGAAATTGTGAATAATATAAAATGTTTTTAAAATAATTATAAAATATTGTATTTTGAAATCAAATGTGGTGAGCTGTGAACTGTGAATGGAATTCATCGACTACGAATTACACCAACGTTATCCTGATTATCGTTCCGATTTATTCGAACTGGATGCTATTGTGAAAACCTATAACCTAAGTGTAACCTTTATGTACGCTTGACTGTGTAAGCTTAATATGTATGCTTATGTGTTTTATTATAATAATGGCAACGCTTATGCTTAAATTAACGTTTACTACTGCACATTATATGTTACGTGAGTGGAACTTTGACCATTGGACAATCTTGGTCGCATTTAATCGTGATTATATTGGACTTTGATTATTTTATATAGATTATTGTTATTGACTTTTATATGAAATGCCAAACAATTAAGTATAGTAAAATGAGAGTTCAACATTTTTGTTAACAGACTATTATTGTGTCCTAAGCTGGTATAGGAAATTGGTCATTTCATTCTACTTCTTAACATAGATGTTCTGACCGGTGTGTCACCAGGAAGTTCATCTGACTTAGAAAAGTTTGAAAGATAATTTCTCACACCGGGCACCTGGCGAAAGAAATCTCCCTCCGGGATATTTCTTTTGTTAGGGGGACGTATGTAACCAGATAGCCAAATATATATAAAATATAATTTTATGATTGTATTCTGCTTATGTTAATTAGTCATTAGCTTGTGTGCACTCGATACGAGATAAGTGTATAATGAAAGATAACAGTGAACAGTGTTAAAGGTCGTTGACCGAAAAGGACAGCTAACATAGTTTGAATTCGTGGTGTCAGCGGGATGACCAGGAAGATAAAAACTCTCGATAGTGATTGGACTTTGGGAAACGGTCAACGGATACAAGACTCTTAATTGTAATTAACCTTTAACAATGGACTTCGTATATAGTCACTTATGAACTGTGACCCGAAAGGATGTATTAACATTTGCTTATTCTATATACTGCTTTATATACTTATGATTTGATTAGGAAATTAGAAATTGATTGCAGATTGATTTTAGACCACTATACGATAACTGTGCTTAATAAATATCATAAAAGACGAACTGACTTATGATTTCAAAAATCTAAAGAATAACAGCAGAAGGATCACACATTACCGATAGTGACTCACTGTTTTGATAACTATCTCCCGGATTATTTTGGTGTGTATCGTGACTTTTTCATTTCCGGCTAGGAAAACTCCAAAGAACTCTGACGTCAATCGGTCAGTCTTAGCAGACGCGCGAAGTATAAACCAGAGAAATGTCGACAAGTTTGGACGAACTTCATGCAAAACAGAAGTATCTTCATGACTGTAAGATTCTTTTACATCCATTTTTGATTTGTGTTACTGACATTCACAACTGTACGGTAACTGCACGTAGCATCAGGAGGAGGGGGGAGGGGGTCTTCCTTTTTCTTGCAACATACATTTTTCTAAATTTTACATATAAAGAATTAAATAATTATGGAGTTCCCCCACTTTTTTGGGAGCATGTGATAAATGGAAGTGAAAATAAGGAAATCAACAGTGAAATTGAAGGTAAAGAAAGACTACTCCTCTCTCTTTCTCTCTCTCTCTCTCTCTCTCTCTCTCTCTCTCTCTCTCTCTCTCTCTCTCTCTCTCCCCCCTACGGATTAGGATTTCTATGAATTGGAGAATTAAAAATAACATTTTTTTCGTTGCTTGTCAAATTTTTTTGTATGAGGATGCCCCTTTCCAGAACGACACAAACATGTTCATGCCTGATGCAGTCATATATACGGTGTTAGGGTCCCATAATGCCTTGATCCCAAAACGTCCAAGTCTATCCCAAGATATGTTTGATTTTTTTTTTTATAGAATTTTATAGGGTAGTTGTATTTTAATTCTTACAGCTACTCTAAACTGACAGAGCTAAAGTATATCATCCGATAATACTCTGAGTATGTCTTTATTCAATCTCATTCAACATTGTACTTTTCTTTCGTGTTGAATTTGCGCGGAATTTTAAGCTTTTGTTTTCAGTTATCATTTATTATATTGTTACACGTACATGTATAAAATCACGTACCTCACACCAATTCGATGAATTGACATTAATTTACATGTGTACCGAAAAAAATTGACTTACCAAATATATGCCCCCCCCCCCCCCAAAAAGTGAAAAAAATTAAAAAAAAAGAGAGTGTTTTTGATGCTTCCAGAGCAAATTATCGATAATTTTTTTTTTTGGGGGGGGGAGGGGGAGGGGTGGGGCGGGATGGGTAGATCTATTTATAAGATTTGAAGAAAAGAAAGTTAAGACGAACATACCTCACTTCGTTATTATATGAATTGCCACGTTTTCAGTGAAGTGCAGAATTCAATGAACTTTGTCAAGAGGAGAAGGGTTACAGAAAAAGTACAATGAACTGAAAAAGGAACTTATGTATAAAGTAAGTTAATACATTAATTATGGTTTAATGTTTTAGATAATGCACAGTTTTTAGTTATGAAATCAAATAAATCACATGTATTAAAACCGTGAGTTAATTGCTTAAATAGCCATTATATGGTTAAAAATTGAAATAAAAAAAAATCTTTGAATTAAACATCACAGTATAAATCATTTAAAATTGTTTTCAATGCAAACAAAACGTGAAAATTCATGATGAATTCATGATGAATTTATTGGAAAAATTATGTCAATTTGATACTTTTAATCATTTGAACATTTATCAATACTTAAACTCTGTTATTCCTATGAATCGTTATCACACAAAATCAATTAATAACATGTGATTAAATATGATAGATCAATATATTAAAGGAACGTGCCCATTATTCAAGCTGAACCTTTCTTTTAATTTGATTTTATACCCCCTTTTTCTATATGTCAGCTGTAGATCGAGTAACAAGCAAAATAAAGACCTCACAATTCTCTGTTAAGGTTGGTGCCATTTTTTTTATTATTATAAAGTGTGTATATTGACCGAAGATATTGTTTCGATATCTAACACCTTTTAGGGTGTGATCACGATATGAACGAATCTTTTTCAAGTTTTATTTGTTTCAAATTCAATGTTAAAATTATTTCAGTTAAATGAAAGCTGCTTAGAACTTACCTGTTTGTAGGACATAAAAGGAATGCAAAATTTAATATTGTTTTAAGAAAATCTGTCACATTTTCTATAACAATCACAGTTATACATAATTATGAATAAGGATCCTTAAAGGCTGTATTAAATAGGAAACGCCCATCGGTACATGCTATAAATGCCTCAAATACCATTGATTGTACTACTGTTTGTATCGTTAGTGAAAGTTCTGTTGGTGCACTGCATGTCCTATTGAAATTGCATATGCATACATTATCATGATTGTTATCTAATCCATATCATATAGAACTACCACCATGTCGTATCATATTATGTAAAAAAAAAAAACCGTAAAATTGATTATTATTACTATTGCACTCTAACTTACAAGAATTGGAGAGAGAGAGAGAGAGAGAGAGAGACAGAGAGAGAGAGAGAGAGAAATACGTACGTCAGCCTTTGCATTTTTTCATAAGCAGCTCTGTCTTTTTAAAGTAAAGTAATGTTAACCCCTATAATATATAGAGAGTTTCATTGTTTTATTTGGAATCTGTTGAGTTTTGTGTTGAGTTTAGTGGAAATTTTCATTAAAAATTACATCTGCAGTTGTGCCTCTTATAAAAAGTAGAGCGTCAGCCAAGAGGACTGTACTCTTTGTATATTCCTCATTATCACGTTATTTACGCTCAGAACATAGGCACCGGGCGTTAAAAGTTATCTCTTTTCACGATAAAAGTATTTCCCTTACTATAATGATAATGGTATTATTATAATACAGGGGAGAATATGGTTAGAAGACTGCACATGGCTCAGAGCGGAGTAATATTCGGGTACCATACGACGTTTTGATTTTTCGGTGAATAAAAATGATCGATGCCAAATAGTATAATCTACATGTTTAAAAAATGAACATTTCTTAGATATATTTAATCATAAAGTTCAACAATTTTTCACCTTACATTAAAGTGTAGCTAGAACGTCTATTTATAATATGTTCATGGTCTGGGACTTATGTTTTGAAAAATCCTTAGGAAATAACTTTAAATTGCCCGATATTAGGAATATGTATACATAAATGTACACTTCTCTAGATATGGCAAACTTTAACCATAAAAAATTGTCAAATATAATAGATATGATTATAGATGAATTGTATTTAAATATCAACACTTCACAAAATTACTGTTAAAAATCAAGGATGTACTTGTTCTTATCGAAAGAATAAAAATTTGAATTTACCAGGTGGCAGTAAATACATGACAGTTAGATGCCTC
>WFKH01010211.1:43495891-43512520 GCA_016163765.1 Magallana hongkongensis
ATCTTGGATGAAATTCGTCTACGCTTACCAATATAATCTATGTATCTCGAATTTAAACGAATAAAAAAAAGATTTTAAGGTATCCGATCCATAATAGCCCCAGATTCAATGAATCTGGATGCATAACATATATGTATGGGCTTAATACTCAGTATACTTGGACATAAATTTCAAGTTTAAGTATCAGTATGTAGGAGTGGAATGTGTCCTAATTAATGACCTTTTCCTGTTCTTGAAGAGTTGCTCCTCTTTGATCTTAATCAAAAAAAATTTAAAAAAAAATATATACGGTATAAAATTTATTTTAAATAGTTTGTGTTAGTTAACTCCTAAGGATTAAATTCATCTTTTCACCGAAGCATTTATTGATATTCTTAGTATTTACTTTTTTATTTTAAAAAATGTGCTTTTCCCCATAGACCTTAATGCAATCTTCATTAATTAATTACTGCTTAGTTAATAGTATTTTTGAAAATTTCTCTCGGTTAATCTTTTTCTACTCTAAAAAGCTTTGAATTAATATCAGAGTATTTAATGCATGATGGATATTCAGGGTTAGAAAAATTAGGTCCTAAAATGTGTCGAATACCTTAAGTCATATGCTTGATGACAAAAACGTAATCTCCGAGAATCAAGTTGTGAAATTTAGAAATAAAGTGTTTAGAGGGAAAAAATGTTAATTCAAAATTGAGTTTTTAATTTTGATAGGAATTAAACCGATCATTATCAGTAAATGTATGATGTATCGATGTATATATAAAAACAACATTCAAACTATCATGATATCATTTGTATTCTACAGAAATAATTTCAATCTATTTTTAGTTTTAAATTTTAAGCTCGCTTTTCCTCTGGTCAGAATTTGGCATACGGAGGATACAAATTGACGTGGAACAACACGGTCAGACTCTGGCACAGTGAAGTGTCCAAGTTCACATACGGAGGGACCTCGAACTCGGGAGTGGGGCATTACACTCAAGTATGTCATATATATATGAAACTTATGAATTTTTAGCTCACCTGGACAGAAGGTTAAAGTGAGTTTTTCTGATCATCTGTTGGCCGTCGTCCCTTCGTCCGTCTGTCTGTAAACTGTTCATATTCTTTACCTCTTCTCTAGAACCACTGGACCAAATTTAACGAAACTTGGTACAACCCATTATTACAGGAAGGGGATTGTTAATTGTATAAATAAAGGGCGAAACTCTGTTAAAAGATAGATATAGTCATGTATTCATGAATCAGTGAAAATAAGGTGTGTGTCTTTAAACTTAAGGCTATCCGATCCTCAGCCTCAAAGTGTTTTTCGTTATAAGAATGATATTTTTCTTTCAACCTTTATAAATGAAACGATATAAAATATTTAGAGGGTATCCATGCATTTTACAAAGTTATTGCAAATTTGCCTACGATGGATATAATGGAATAAAGAAACAAGTTGAGTTAAAAAAAATAATGACATTTTCAACCTGCAGGTTATTTGGATTTCTTTAAAAATATTTTAACTAATCATTTTATTATGAAGGAATTAATAATGATTGCAAAATCGTTTTATCGTAGGCCAAAGTGTATTCTAAGTGCGCTATACCTCTTTCGAAAGAGATAGAAACTGGTGTTCAGGTGAATGATGTGGCCCATGGGCCTCTTGTTGTTTTATTATTCATTCGTAGATCAATGTTTTACTTATTATCTTATCTTTACACTATATCAAACATGTATTTAAGAAATAAACAGCGAGTTAAAATTATCAACGGGATATGAACTTGGTTGGTCACGTGATCAAATCATGTGAAGCCCTAATGGCTTTTCAAAAGGTTCGATCACGTACCAACTCAGTTCATATCCAGGTGAACTTTTTTTATCATCGCTGTTTATTACTTATATTTACACTTGAAAAAGGCAAATTGTTAGAAAGACCGATGTTTTATTTTTAAAAAAATCCAACCAACAAGTGAAAAGGTTCACACGGAACTGAAAGTTTTCACTATCCTATATATAGGTTTATAGATATATATTTTTATTTAGGTGGTATGGTCGTCCTCCATTAAGGTTGGGTGTGATTTACACTTGAAAAAGGCAAATTGTTAGAAAGACCGATGTTTTATGTTTAAAAAAATCCAACCAACAAGTGAAAAGGTTCACACGGAACTGAAAGTTTTCACTATCCTATATATAGGTTTATAGATATATATTTTTATTTAGATGGTATGGTCGTCCTCCATTAAGGTTGGGTGTGGATATGCCTACTGTAGTGCAATCAATACCCACTACCACGTCTGTAACTATTCTCCAGCGTAAGTCCCGCTACCAACAGTGTTCTACATGTAGCTTGCTTGATGATAATTATAGTGATTAATTCATTCATTAATGATCAATGTTCTACAAATAAGAGATATCACTGTTCCTCTGATAAATTTCTTTGATCATTTTTTTAGTTCTAAACGATGGTTTCTGGCATATATCTAATGCTGATATTTTGAAATATAACTATAATTCTAGAAGCGAGTTTGTTGCAAATTAAACTTTTAAAAACTTGCGTTAATCGATATTATTTTTCTTTCCAAATACTAGTTTTGAATTATTTCTGATTAATTTATTGACATTGATTGTCTTTTATTTACTGTGTTAAATACTTTTTTTCGAAATTGAAAAAAAAAAATCAAACTTCATTTTTCTTGGAGGGACTTAGTTAGAAAGGGGGGAATAATATTTTATTTGTTAGTTTGTTTGTATTTTATCTTTAATCCTATGGCGCAGAATTGTGCATGCATGTACATATTTGTTTTCTAGAGGCAACTCTGCAGGCGTTATGCCCTACAAGAACGGTACCAGTTGTCAAGATTGTCCTTCAAAATGCGAAAACAAAAGAAAAACAAAGAAAAAGAACCATACAATATAAGTTATAAATACAGTACCCATTATATTCCTTGTATGCTTTCCATACTTCCGTTCTTCACTAGCTGAACTACATGCAGAAATATGGTGCAGTCATCTATTCAAACCTCATTTGAGCTGAACAATACCATTAGCTAAGAATAAACATACTCTGTTTGGCTATTTGCTCATTGGAATAGAGGGATGTTCATGATTTTCAAATGGCATTTCCTTGTGCTCGATGATATTTTGGTCATATACCAATTTTGTGACGACATTTTTTTTTATTTGGTTATTTTTTTTTATTTGGTTTCAGATTGTAACGGCCTTATATGTGAAAATGACGGAGTTATGAACAAAGACAAATGCACATGTTCATGTTCATTAGGAAGACCCTACTACGTGGGAGACACGTTTTCAAGTGAGTCCTTCTCATGCTGTAAGCTTTTTAGAAACTAATCTCTGGCCTCTAACTTCGTTTTCTGTTATTTTTTTGTTTTGTTATTTGTTGGTCATACTAAAATGTTATATTTTTAATCAACACATTTGCTTTCACAAAATAAATAGAGAAATAACCTTGATATTTCAGTGAACTGTTCGGCCTTGACCCCTGACATTTCTTGGTGTACAAACTCCCTATCGCCCTCGGATTGTTCTAAGTACTCAAACGTACCGTACACCTGTCCAAACCTGTGTGGGGTCTGTAATTGTAAGAGGTTTTTCAAAACATTTGTCCCCTTGGGAAAACTAAAAAGTCAACAAATAAAATACTGTAATTTAAAACCAACTTTTATTCACATGCGAGAAATTTTCGCAAGGTTCGCGAGAGCCTCTTCGTTGCGATTTTTTCTTGCCGCGAAACGGCCCTTGCCATATGGGTGTTGTAATAACCGCATTGTTGTAAATAATGTTTGATCGCGAAAATTAGTCGCTGCATGCGATCGAGTTTATCTCAGGTTATTCGAGAAATAAAGTCGTTGCGGAAAAAAGTTGGTTTAATGTTACCCATTAGATCAACTTTAAAAGAAAGTGGACGCATAAGATGTAAAATATTAAATATAATTATGGAGGAATTAACTAAATACAGATATATGAAAACGTTGTTTTAAATAAAATTGAAACTTTTTTCTGTCGTTTTTAAGTCGAACACAAGCTAGAAATCCATATCTTTAAGTATTTAGAAGCATTGGCTTGTATGCAGAACTTTTGCCGAAGTTGTGGAGGACCCTTAAAAAACAAGTTTAAATAGTGTTTCAGGTTCGAATCCTGTCGGGGGTTTTCATTTACTTTTTTTTTTTGTTTATTAATTTTTATATAATTTAATTCTGGTTGTAAAATGTTATTTTAAAGGTCAAACGCCCGTTTTCATCTAAAACTAATAGCAGAAAATTAAATTATTAGCAATGAAATCAATATTTATCAGTTTGAAACATCTGCACCGTCCTCTTTATGCTAATTGCAAAAGTTTAAATCCCACAATTACTCATAAGACTAATAAAATACTATCTTTTACTATTACTTAAATAAAATTCTGTCTAAGGTTAAAAATGATAAAAGTTTCAAAATCATTGACTAAAGAGGGATTCATTGGAGACAGTGTTTTATGTTAGACTATCGGAAACTAATGACGCCAGGATATTATACTCTATCGTTTTGCTTTCTGACGCGTATACATGTAAACGGGTTTCACCGGAAAAGCTGTGTTTGTAAACCGTTGGGACAACTTTTAAGGCAAACGAAAGCATGTAGGAAATATACTTCAACCTCCAAGAAAGTGGCACCTTTAAATATTCAAGTAATCAGTTGTAGCGTTTCGATGTTATAGACATTTAAATCACATTTATTTGATTCATGTCAATCATTCCGGCAAACTTCATATCTTGAGCGCCCACTTTCTTTTAGATACTAGTATTATCGAATTAATTTTACTATAAACCCTGATTTAATAAGAAAAGAGTCCAAACTATTTTATCTTTAAAGTTTGATTTTTTTAATAAATACAGATCTCTTCTCAAAAAGCTCAATATCATCGAGTCCAAACGGAAATTATCACGACCCTCTAGCCCTCATAAATAAAGTCTTTTTTCCAATAGATTTTCTTTTTTTAAGATGACTTTTATGCACAACCTGTGACAACCACGACTATGGCCACTACCACAACCGCAAAATCAACAACTTCAAAAGAAACTGCAACTTCAATTTCGAACATTCTGAACTCGCGGGTTTCAACATCTGATACGGTGACTTCAGGTCTGATGACGTCACCAGTGACGCCAACACGTTCCTCGAGCACATGTAATATATATATTTTTTAATTTTCTGTTTGAAAAATAATAAACTCTCAACTTACATGTATGATTTCACAGCAAAGTATTACAATTGTTATATTGATTATGCTTTAGGCCCCAAAAGAAGTGGAGCTCTCTCGATTATCGCCCTTGCCTTATTAGAGAGTAATCATGGATTACTGGTACTATAGTCAGTCCCAAGATATTTATGCAGCACATTTAGACGATTTTTAATAAAAAAAAAAAAAAAATACACATACCTGTGAAAGAAGTGCAATGAAAATAGATGAAAGGGGAAAATTCCAAGATAACTTCATTCATACATTATCATTTTTCTCCCTCGTAAAAATTCACAGGAACGAAAACAGATTTCTAACGGATATTTATAATGGGGAATGCTGACATCTTTTCTCCATTCGGAAGTCACTCAGAATACCTTGCACAATTTTTCAACGTTGTCATCCGGGTACTTTCATCTCTTTTGTAATGCAAAATCCCTGTAGACTTATTTTTAGCTGTGTAATAAAAAAGACAAGCTAGAGGTGGCGTTTTAAAGGGGAAATATTGGGATTTTTTCATAATATTGAATGAACATCGTTTGAACCCAGAGGTTTTATAAATGTATAATAATTTTAAAAAATATGCCGCAAAAATAACTTGGGACAGATTATAGCTTACCTATGCATGTATGGAATTTTTAAATAATGTATAACTTTGTTTTTTGTTTTTATTTACAGGTATTTTGGAACTTTTTCACTATAGCACCAGTTGTTTATTAAAGATTACGAACGTTATTCATATTTAAATATAAAAAAATATGATTGTATTTTATTTTGTTTCATTAAATTTATTTTAATTTGGTACAAATTCGTATAGTTTAAAAATGAAAAACTGTTTAAGATTCTGTAATATATAGCTGTAATCATCTTCTACTCAACTGCAAGTTTGATTCATTTTTGTTGTTTTGCTTCAATTGTACATTGAAGAATTATTATATGTATTAGCAATGATGTAAATATATATATTAGAAAAATGAGTAGTGAATTGGTTTGTTCTTTATTAATTTAAGAATTAAAAAAAAATTGGTAAAGTTGGTACATGTAATTTTGAAAAATCAAATAATTTTTTTCTTGGTGAATTTGTTGATTAAAATCATTTTTAAAGCGCTAAGCATAGCTGCAGCGCTTTTTTGTTGCCAGATTTCTAAACCTACTTCCACTTTCGTTTTCGCGTTTCCTATATACCGCCACCTACTGGCGGATGCTGGAGAAGTCGAACCCTGGAGAAGTCGTACTCTGAAAATATCATAACTATGCAGTAGGGAGAACTTAATTATATTCAAGTTATCCTGCATGCAGATGCATTTGTTCTACCAGTATTAAATTAACAATAAGTTTTATTTTAATGTCATTATTATATATCGGATACGGGTGCTCCAAAAGCCATATTATGATGATTTATTTCGAGAGAAAAAATGGATGTTATATGCATTAAGTTGTGTTTTAGGTGTTAAGTAATAATTGGAAAAATTCTACAATATTAATAGGTTTTGAGTGTTTTTAAACGTTATAGTCTTGAAATTTCTCGCCCGCCGTTCCAAACATTTAAAATAAATATATAAAATATGATTATTGCTAATTCTATCCGGACGGAAAATTTTAAGTGTCAGACACTAAATTGCATTAAAATTCAATATCGGCATGGGGCACGATACCCACGTTTACCCATAATATTTCGGGCTAGATATAATATGTTACAGTTATGAACACCATGTTTTATATAAAAATGCAGAATTTTTTATACACAATTTTTTGATTAACACCTTTTCCACGATAATTTGTGCTGCTTTTTATTAACATTATTTTAGGCTTCGTTTTCGTACGCAATATTTCAGGAATATTTTTCTATCAATTTGCATTGATATGTAATTTTATAATTATCCAAAACCAATGATTTGATTATTATTTATAAAAAAATATATTAATGTCGAGTTACTTGAAATACTACAGTAAATACATGTAATAATCTTTATAAAGTGATACCAGCTAACCTCCTTTAATTTGCAAATATGATTTTATTAATGATCTAATTTATGTGCAGTAATATAAATATTAGATATTTAAATGAATTCGCGTATCATGTGATAACTGTACCCATAATATTGGTATATATGAAATGAAACTTCTTGCCAATTTAATATTGCTTGATAACGTCGAAAATATACACAAAGTTTTCTAGCTGAGTTCAATTTTTCTAAAAGAACCCGTACCCTATTACATGGCTACGAGTTTTCTTTAATACGATCTCTGATACGCTGGTGAAAACAGTTCTTCCATCCAATGGTAACTTCTCTGGCCTTTCCGGCAGACCTTGTATGTATTGCAGTATTAAAGTTTACTATATATCCCTACCATAAATGCGCATCTTTAGATACAAGTTATAAATTCAAAACAAACATGCGAAAATCCTTTTGATATTTTTTAAAACAACACTTCTTCTACAATTTAGTAGCAAAAACACAGGTACATCCAGCAAGGCAAGAGAGTTTGTTTACGTCGAAGTTACACGTGTGCTTGAAAAGCACAAGACCACAAGCCAAAAACTTATCACCCCTCTTCCCATAAAAAAAAACAACACACATCACAAAAAATGACCTAGCTTGCATTATTACAAAACGTGAATAGTCAGACATCTTACACATTTTTTTTCATCTCATAAAAAGGTAGCCCCTGTCGCAGGCGGTATTCGAAGGAGAATTCGGGAATGGTTTTACCTCAGCTAGGTTTTGACGTGAACCTACGGTGAAATACTGTTGTGACATCTGCATAGGGGTCCATGACAACATCCATAAAACTTGTTAAAACACAATGCCGTTTACGTCTGATGAGATGTAAGCTAGACTTCATCAAATTCAATGATATACCCTAAAATATACCCCAGAAGACACCGTCTAGTTGATGCTTAAATGAAAAGAAGCGACTCCATTTTGATATTCTAACATCCGGTAATGTTAATACATTAGGGGTCTTTGCATGGTCTATTGTAAAAGAAGGCTGGAAATATTGTTCGAATTCCAAAGCTTATATTTTGAAGAATAAGTAGCGTTCCCTGCAAGGCAGATCTGTAATGCGATTAGTATTATCTTACTTTTGTCAGAACTTTTTGGCTTTTTATTTTGCAATAATATTGGTATCGTAATTTGCCACTGTATTTTTTAGTGTTCATTTTTTTTTTTTTTTTTTGGTTTGGAAGTTGTCAGATGTAAAAACAAAGAAATGATGAAAATTACCAAATAAACATAAATAAATTATAATCATTATGTGATCGTTGTTATTGGCGACAATCTTATTTTACTTTATTTTCTTCACAAGAAGCATGCACTCTGTAGCTCTGCTATACAGTAGCGAAATCTGTTTAAAACTAACAAGCAATATCATTTTAAAATACTACATATGATCTCGATTTTCAGAAATTGCTAAAATTTTTAAATCAAGCATTATCTTTAACCGGGTTTTCCAACGGAAAAATCCGGTTATTGAAATTGTGAAAATGGCGGGCGGGGGGCTGCCAAAAGGGTACCCTTATTGTACGGATAACTCCTCCTACAGTTTTCAAGATAAGAAATTGTTCTTTTGCAGATCAATTGTACATATATTAGAGGTGTGCACATTGCTAGGATTTTGATTTCTGATAATTTATGAAAAAAATACCAGCTTTTGAACTTAATCATTTTTTGACAAAATATTGCATATAGGGTACCCCTATTGTACGGATAACTCCTCCTACAGTTTTCAAGATGGGAAGTTGTTCTTTTGCAGATCAATTGTACATATATTAGAGGTATGCATGTTGCTAGGATTTTGATTTCTGATAATTAATGGAAAAAATATTAGCTTTTGAACTTAGTCATTTTTTGACAAAATATTGCATATAGGGTACCCCTATTGTACGGATAACTCCTCCTACAGTTTTCAAGATAGGAAGTTGTTCTTTTGCAGATCAATTGTACATATATTAGAGGTATGCATATTGCTAAGATTTTGATTTCCGATAATTTATGAAAAAATACCAGCTTTTGAACTTAGTCATTTTTTGACAAAATATTGCAGATAGTGTACCCCTATTGTACGGATAACTCCTCCTACAGTTTTCAAGATGGGAAGTTGTTCTTTTGCAGATCAATTGTACATATTAGAGGTGTGCACATTGCTAGGATTTTGATTTTTGATAATTTATGGAAAAAATACCAGCTTTTGAACTTAGTCATTTTTTGACAAAATATTGCATATAGGGTACCCCTATTGTACGGATAACTCTTCCTACAGTTTTCAAGATAGGAAGTTGTTCTTTTGCAGATCAATTGTACCTATATCAGAGGTGTGCATATTGCTAGGATTTTGATTTCTGATAATTTATGAAAAAAATATCAGCTTTTGAACTTAGTCATTTTATAGGCAAAATATTGCATATGGGTACTCCATTTCTCTGGATACGGTAGGCAGTGTTTATCAATTAAGGGTTGACATGGATTATGGATACAGTTCACATAAAAGAAAACCCGGTTTGCTGTCACATTGACAGCTTTTCACTTGATTTAAACATGCATTAAGGCAGATTGTTATATTGTAAATTGGAAATTTTCAGTCAAATGGATAAATCATTATATGCTTCAAAAATAAAGATACACTTACATTTATTGCGAAATGCTTTTATTATGATTATATTTTAAAAAGTCATCAGCATTTTGTTTTCACTGTAACACGACAGCATGCATAAATCATTTAAAAAAAATTATGCATTCTATAACTGAGGCATATCAAAATTCTACATCATTTCAGAATTCTGAGCAAGTGCATTTTTCTCAATAACGAACAATATGATTCTTTACATGTATTTTCATATCAATCGATATATTTTTAACACCTTCTTCCCGGCTTAGCGCTTTTCAGTACTTTCAGTACTTTGATTTTCCAAGTCAGTTGTTTTAAAAAGGCGAGTATTTTGGACATGACTTCCGGTGATAAAATATCTCCCATCGTATATGGAACTGATATTTTTTTTAAATCAAAGTGTTCTATTGAATATACATGTAAATACAAATTCCCAAAAAACTTGAAAAATCATCAAAATAAAAATTCAATTCACCCCCCCCCCCCCCCCACCAATTATGGCCATTCAGGTGTAAGAAGAAAATGATCAAACGAAAGATTGCGAATTTTAATTTCGCAGCTAGTTTTTTCGAGGCTCTATGCAAAATCAACTTTTTCCAACTGATTGCCTTTTCTAATTCCATTGCTTAGACATACTGTATATCTAAAAATTAAACAATAGTTTATATTAAACATAATACGTATCTGCGAAGAAAAACCTACTCATTGCTTTGCAACTAGTTTTGCTCTAGTTTTATATATTCTGAGAATAGCTTGAATGAAAATATTCTTTTGGAAATTTACCTTTACTTTGAGAAAGTTTTCTGGTTTAATGCACAAACTATTGAAAATTTTGTAATTTAGCCTCACATTCATCAAGAAGGTAAAAAATAAAAACATTTTAAACTACATTAATATTTTGAGGCTTATGAATATTATAATGACTGGATATCAAAGTCAAAGGAATAACAACAGACAAAGAAGCATTGGACAAGGAAGCTCGTGTCTGCAAGTTTATTTATTTTTTATTCGTTTATTAGAAATACTCGTAGCTACAAAAGTAATCAACGTACTGATAGTACTGAATAGCGCTAACCTAGCTTGGGTCTAAAGGAAATTTACTTTGTGCAAACTGAGTAAGAAAGAATCAATTTGATTTTTTTACATTTCAACTTCTGTATACGCACTATATTATTTTCCTCACCACTGCGTGGCAGCCCCTGCAATGATGTATGCAAGCCCCGCACATTAGATTTACAATAGCCCGTGCAATTATGTGCGTAAACCTCTGAAACTGATTCCCTAACCAATTTAAATGATGTATATTTCTGCTCATAGGGGGCGGTTATTTGATGCACCGGAAGCAGAATTAAGTCTAACGCGATAAAGCGCTGAGCCATGCTTAGCGCTTTCATAACAATGAAATAGTCGGGTTATTCACATATGGAAATTTAAAAACAATTTACAATATGCTGGCGATTGTACAAATATATTCACTAAAACTCATTTAAAAAGGTTGTAAAGGTATTTAAGAATTTTTGCAAGTTTGCGTGTCCGGGGCTGAATCTGGACAAAACAGAATATGTTTGTACGGTAGCTGTAATGAGCATTAAGCGAGATTATTATTAATAAAGTGTTCATTTCCTAAGGATATGTAACATAGATAAGCGTAAAGACATGATTTGGATATTTCTTATAATGTAAAATGTTCACCTAAATTAGTGTGCTGCATTTTAAAAGACTATTATGTAGCTGATGAAGACGAACCCCGGCCGACGGTCTTTGAAAAATGCACCATCGTAAATACATTCATTTATCGGTTTCGAAACTAACACGCAATTGTCAGATTTAAGTTCATCTTGTCCAATCCAAACAAGATTTCTTCAAAACATATCAAACATTGTGTAAAACTTAATATAGACAAAACAGAAAGAATAATAAATTGTATTCCGTGGAAAAATTAAAGCAATGTAGACTGGGCATTGCAGATAAGTACTCGTAAAGTTATTTTTTAAGAATTCAAAATGAAATATTACCAAGCTTGTGTGCAAAAAACTTTAGCGTCAGTGTGAATTAATAACACTGAAAAACATAAAGTTATTTTTATTACAAGATAACCGACAGAATGGTTGAGCGTACGATAGGATAAAACAAACGCAGGATAGAACACGATACACGCACGATACGATAGGATTCATACACGATAGGGAAAGATAATAAACTATGTTCAGGATAAACGAAAAATCCCGTTAAACTATCTTCACAATTAATCTGATAATCATCACCATTCTAACTTGCCAGTTAATCAAGCTTCAAGCCTTGTCGGTTGGAGTTTTGTTTCAATTTATATTTTATATCTCACAAAAAATTTCCTTCTGAAGTCTTTGATGTGAATTTTTTCTGAGTCTGTTAGTTTATGATTTATATAAATAAAGTGCTATCAAAACGATAGATAAACAGGAAGTTTTATGAGAGGTTTCTCATTAAACTCATCAAATCACGAAAGTAATATTGTTCACATCCGATAAAACTAACACACTTATGTCTTCAGTAGATATGACAGGCACGTAGCATCGATATTTAAAAATGGTTTGGGGAAGACCCAACTTATTACTAATCTCCTTCAAGGCAGAAAATATTCGTTTGAACTATTGCCTTTGCACATTCATGTTGCTTATTCTCAGTTTGGGCTAATTATCAAGGTATTGGAATTAATCCCTACGGATAAATTCATTTATACAAGCAACAGCAACCTTATCCTTAGTCGTGATCCTAATAAGGATCGGGTTAGCTTTTAGTTAAACCATCGGGATGGGTGTTCGCAATCGATATCGGGTTCAGCATCCTTTTTCATCAAATTCTTTCGTGATGCCGGATCATCAGACAAAATTTCAACGCTAGTTGGTGTTCAGCTGTTGTCTTTTATAAATACGCTGCTTGACGCTCACAGCTACACATCAAAATACGAGAGAGTAAAGAATCTACAATGTTACATGTAATATGGAGTAATGATTTTATTACAGTTATGGCAATAGCTTTTACTCGTGGCAACAATACACTTAGTTTGCCTGCTCTCAAATCTAAGGGGTTTCCTTGAAATTTGATTGTTGAAAGAAAAAGTAACTCATAACTGATCCCCTCTAGTAAATGAATATTACACTGTATGTCAGAAATGACAGAACGTTAAAGTTATTACTTTTTAAATGGTCGAACAAGAGTAACCTTTGTGACAAAATTGTCACATTGTTTAAAAAAATTTAACAAGACAATATTTTTTGGACCATATTTTAATTTTTAAAAAAGACCAAAAAAAATTTCACGTGTTTTTAGCGAGAAATTGGTTTGAATGAATAAATTTTATAGAACTGCAAATACAATGTATTGGAAACTTAATTCATCTACTGTATAATACAAATAAAGCATATGTAATCTTTAGACTTCTAGCCTATGCACTATTTGTACATGTAGTTGTTCGTTGGTCAGACCGTACAAGAATGAGTTCATTGGTCTTCTCGAAACAAATGCTTCAGAAAATCGGCGAAGAGTTTCATCTCTCTTTCGCGGTTACGTAGCAACTTCTCCATTTTGGAACTAGCTGTGACCTCCATTAATTCATCTTCGGCAAACGGAATTTTGAAGCACCCCAGCTCAACTTTAACGACCTTTAAGAACGCAACTTTGAGAGATATCCGTGCGCATCCAGAAAGACCACTTTTACCGACATCCATGTTGTACAACTGCACGCAAAGTTTGCCCACTTTTTTCAGGTATGGAACATTCAGGCAAATCGCTGGCGGGTTTCTGACTGTAACACAAATGACGTCGACGTCAAAATTTTGTCTAATTCGTGGTCTTGTTAAAAAAAAATGTCGCTATTCTTGTTAGATTGAATTGATTGTATCAGAAAGGAAAATTAACGTTAATAAAGATAACAAACCTGAGACCTCTTTACTGTAAACAACCTTTCCTCCCCAAGTTACAGTCAGCAAAACTCCAATGTTTTTCTTCAAATATTGTACTTTGATACACACTACAAAAAAACCATGTAATTTATTTTCAACCTGTCTTTATTTCCATACAAAATTCATATCTATCTTGGTTAAATAAATATAACGTGCAAATTATCTGCAATTATCATAACTTTGAAACCAAAAAGCACCAATTTGGTTCCTCAACAGAAAATCGATACACACTACCAAAAAAACCCCATGTAAATTATATTCAACCTGTCTTTATTTCCATACAAAATTCCCATCAATTTCGGTTATATATATAACGTGCAAATTATCTGCAATTATCATAACTCTAAAACCATAAAGTACAATTTGGTTCCTCAACAGGAAATTGATACACAAATGTGAGTGAGATAATTAATAAAACTACTTGTATACTTGTAAATGTATCTATATACTTCCGCTTTTAATTGAACTTTGTAGTCTAGACGAATGCATTGCGGGAAATTAAAAAAATCTAAATCAGAAGTATAAAATTTTAATACGATAGAGGGTCATCGTTGCAAAACCAGGGCCAATGTATACAATCCTAGGGGGGCTTCAGAGTATGACGGGCTGATAAAGAGGTTCAAATATGTTTCGATCGTTGTTTTGGTTATGCAAGAGTGGCCGCTTGACCACTAGCTGCAAGATGGGTGTTTGCGCCAAATGAAATAAAAGGGAATACTTTGACAAGCATGCCAGTGATGACGTCATGTACTTGTAATAACAGACACAAGGGATACTTCTAGATTAATTAATAGATATTAATTAACATTAAAATCATACACGTTTATATACAAAATTGAACTTGTATATGGAAGCTTCATGCTTAAAAAAATGAAGAAAAAAATGTTTATTAATAAATAAAACTTAAATATGTTAAAATTTATGACCAATCTTTTATTACCGTCTTTTTTCTCCTTTAAGAAACGGATGGTCTGACAGCATTGACAAGAGGCCCCGGCACACCGACAGTTGCCTGTAACCGTACTATGTACATACTTCAGCCGAGTGTCAGCGACCGCCAGCTCAGTATCTACAGTTTTGGGAAGGCCTGAGGATTTTTAAAAAAAAATAATCAATTAATTTTTCATAAACATGAATCGGTATCTATTTTAGACATTGCTCTTAATCTTATTGGGAAAAACCAAAATTTCAATTTTTAAGAGTTAGTCGTAACTAAACTTAAAGATCTTGCATGTCATTCTGTACGTAAAATTTAAATCATAAATATAAGTTAACAATATTACTAATAAAACAATGACCTTGTTATTGCTGAAATATCATTACAAAATTTAAAATGCTGGACGGTTGTCGTATATCTCTATATCACCCTTCCGAGTAAAAATCAATCATCTCAAAATTACTCACGTTTCTATCTATATCTGTTTATGAGGAAAAAATAAAACATTTAACCCCTTTTTGAGAGAAAAGAAATCAAATTAATTGATCAAAGGGAAGTAGCGTAAGGAAACAAGTCCCTTTCTATTATATCTGAAACTTTCATTAAATTAATCTTTTGAGATGATTCTGAAATATCAACTCCTCAAAGAAAATCGGTAAGAAAAAAAATGGTTCAGACGATTAGGGATCGCAATAAATACGATAAGGTCTTTCAAAGGATCGGAATAGATAAATAAAAAATAAAAAAAAAAAAAAAAAAATAAGAAACCGTAGATCTATAACCAGTTCTTCCGTTGAGAAGGGGATCCTAATATTTAATAGAAGAAGAGGAAGAAAAACTGAGCAAAACAGTCATTTTTTAAAAAAAACTTCTTTCTGCTGAATTAATGAAAGAAAAGTGAAACGATCCACAGAAACTTTGCCTTTCATGTGTACTTGGGGAAATACCGGTCAATGGGTAGAACTACTCTTTCCTCTTTATGAAATATCATACACAACTTTAATAATGTAGAGGTATTGCATCCGATTTGTAATATAGAAAATTAGGAATAAAAATTAATTTTTAATTTTACTTTACCTGTTCCTCCTACATGGAAATCGGACAGGATCCCACTCCAAACAGAAACTACGCAAAGGAAGGTTAACGCGGCTGTCATCTTTAAAGGTGTCCTCTTTATGTATGGCAAACCTGATAATCCGTGAAAATCGCCGATTTAGAAGGAAGTTGTTGATTTTAAATGATCGAGCATTTTTTCTTCCTGGTTTTGAACATGATCACATGATGGACCCTTTAAATTGTTATAATTTATATTACTCAAACATTAAAAAAAAACACTTAAGAATTGATCATTTTTGACTTAAAACGAGTGAACAGACATATTTTATTCAAACAATAGGATTATTTATTTATATGAACAACGAAATAATTGTGATAAAAATGAAGCTACATGTACTAATAAAGTATACTGCTTAATCCGAGGCCTCGTGCATTTTGATGGTCCGTAAAATTCGTCAATGCACCTCATTTTAATGTTGGACAACTTCATTGTTATCAATAAAAACTTTTGCCATATATATGTTTTTTTGTGTGTGAGATAATTTTGAGTTTCCAAAAATTTAATATATTCAATGTAGAAATAAGAAAAAAATTGTGATAGATTTTTTTTAGCCTACTGCATTAATGTCTGAATCGGACATTCACTTAGTTAATGTGCCTTTGAATAAAATATATTTTTTAAAAATTCACACAATCTTAATTTCATCGTTTCTATTTCCAAGTTCTTAACAGAATATTAAAAGTTTCAGATATTCATGAACATGGCCATGCACCGTTTCCTTGACTGTTTTAACCTGCATGTCAGACAATTCACTCAAAGCTGCACTCATGGACGTAGCATCAGGGGGGTGGGCGGGGGCGGG
>WFKH01010211.1:43512620-43529828 GCA_016163765.1 Magallana hongkongensis
CCCTGAAACCTGAAACTTGTTTAGATAATTTGTTTACATAGTCGATGTGTGCGATAGGAAAGGATTATGTAAACAGATCTCTTTCGGTTTTCACCTGTGACTGAAAATGACGCTAAAACTATACTACGATCTCGGTTCGCAACCCTCACGAGCTGTGTACATGTTTTTGAAGCTAAACAACATTCCGTTTGAAGAAGTTTTTGTTTCTATTGGGGCAGGTAAGAATTTTGGACATATAATTTAACCCTACAATGTATATTCCAATCGTTCTATATTCTGACCATAATATCAACCTATGGGAGGTCGGTAGTGAAAAAATGTATATAATTCTGAGATATCATGAGTTCAACTCATTGTGTAACATGCAAACCGGTCTAAACAGTCTTAAAACATTCGATTGAAAATTAATTAAGCATGTGTGTTACTTTTCAGATTTTAATACTTTTTAAGCTTAAAAAAAAAATCTTCAAAAATCTTTAAAAGTTGTACGTAGTACATGCATAGCTTAATGATATTTCCATTCATTAAATGTTATTTTAACAACTAAAATAAAGTGTAGTACTAAACAACTACAGGCAGTCTTACAATAACTTGGATGAATTCATTCTACATGTCATAAATAGAAGTTTGTATTATGTTTGAATAATACACAGGAGAGCACAGGCAAGATGAGTTCCGAAAGATCAACCCCTTCCGGCGTGTACCCGTTATAGACGACAACGGATTCGTCCTCACTGAGAGGTAGGTGGATCTTTAGTTTTCTAATCCACTCTTTTATAAATCGGACATCAATTATTCATAAACTATATAAAACTCAAAACATAAAGGAACAGTTCATAAAACATACATCATTGATACTGATATTATCAGCATACCCCCCCCCCCCCAAAAAAAAAAAAAAAAAAACAAAACGTCATTTTGTTTTAGGATACAGTATCAAAAATTAATCAAACGCACAATAAAACAGAAATTCTGATATCTAATAGTTTGATCGATTAACGGAGGGGGGGGGGATAAAAATACGTGATATCTATTGTGGTTTTAGTATGGCTAATATCAATACTGTTGTACTATTTATTTGCACATCTTTTGCAGTGTTGCGATTTTGAAATATTTGGCAAAAAAATACAAAGCACCAAGCCGCTGGTATCCAGAGACGGACGTTTCAACTACTGCCAGAATTGATGAATACATGAATTGGCAACATCAAAATCTGAGACAAAATTGTGCAATGCTTTTCCAAAATCTGGTAATTTGTGTATATAAATATATACTCTTTTTCACATTCAATTATTCTCCATGTTTAACCAGCCCCCAGCCCATTTAACCCTCATATGTATATCTGAAATTGTAAATTCTGAATGTGATTGATTTCTCAATTTCACTCATATTTGTAGATTTTACCAAGAATGAAAGGAACGCCGATAGATTGGGAAAAGGTCAAGTTTTACCGGAAAAAAGTCGCCGAAATGGTCAAGCTGCTTGACGAATACTTTCTTAAGAACAATCTATTCCTGTGTGGCGATGAAATAACTTTGGCAGATCTTTTAGGGGTGTGTGAGCTGGTCCAGCTTGTTCCAGTCCGTGAACAGATGATGTATGAAAGCAACCCCAAGGTCAAAGCTTGGGTCGATCGCGTCAAATCGAGACTAGGGTCACTGTTTGATCGAACCCATGAGGACATTTTCGGATTGGAAGCCATGTTTGACCCAAAAGACAACTCCAAAATGTGAATTTCTTCTTACACCCATTTTGGAACATTTACCTCTTTTTTCTGAATCCTGGTAATCGGTTGATATTTGTATTCTGACATTGACTTGAAAAGTTATAATTGGTTCTATACCCTGCAAATACTCATGAATTTCTACTATACTGTTTAATATGTTTTAAATAGTAATTGTTATAAAATTCATGGTACAAATCAGTGCATGTGTATTTTCTTTGTTGTCATTGTCAATGATGAGAAAAAGTCATATTGCCGTCTCGAGGTACATGTATGCACGCTAGGAAGGGTATGAATGATGAACATTTTCAACGAGCGAAAACCCCTATTGACCAAATTCTGAATGGTACTACATATATTTACATTTCCATCGTCTTTGTCTGTGATAACATTACGAATCAATTTTGAACTCTAAAACCCAATAACTTCATAAAACATGAGTGACACAAAATGGGCATGTCTTATAGCAGAACCGAGAGACGGTATTCGCTGCGCCGTGCAGTTATACATCGCATGTGCTACATGAAATAATGTGGTTTTAAAATGGTGATTAAAACAGTGACAAATTGGAAATAATGTAAATATAAGTAATAAGGAATCATTCTTTGAATATTATGAGGTGATAATTTCGGTCGGAGCGTGGTCAAATCTATCATAAAGTCCTTCAAGCTTTGTGGATTTGACCACGCCCCGACCGAAATTATCACCTCATAATACTAAAAGAATAATTCATTATTCCTTAAGTACTGCTAACGCTATTCAAAATGCCCTCTAATCAAAGGGAGATTATTGTTAAACAACATATAACATAAATTTCATTGTACATGTATGTTGATATATTAATGATATTTTATTACTGTATCTTAAATACATTAATCAATCAATCATTGAATCAATGACTGTAATTAATATTGCACATATTGAAAACACTCATAAAAAAGATGCAGTGATAAAAGCTATAGCATAAAATGAACCAATGAAAAAATATATTAATTTTACATATTCTGATCATACTACTATACTAGTATAGCAAGAAAAATCAAATGACATCTTATGAGACATTGAAGGCTTGCGTTTGATTTCAGGGGACGATAAGGCCATTACACGTACCTACATATATATACATTGTATATATAACACATACTTAACTACGTTGAAATGTATAAAAGTGACTATTGTACAAACTGTACATTTCAATCGTTGTGATATTCAGGTAGATCACAAAAAAAAACAATGCCCTGAAAGTCAGTGCATGACAGAAAACCACTGAGCACATGAAAACAGTGACCTAATTGGTTGACTCAGTATAATATGACCAATCTAAGCATGAATTTTTTTTTCTAAAAGACAATAAATCTGAGGACAAATTAGGACCAGATTGAATGAAGTAAAGCTTTTAAAAATGACTTTTGTAATCTATGTGAAGATGATGCTTCTGTTAGATACAAATCAAAATTGACACTCTTGTCAATTCTTGTATGATAAAGTGATGATTCTAACCATGTTAATTAAACAATTAAAAATTTAACTTGCTCCATATTACATATACAGTAAAATCTGCATGTAAGGAAGTCATAGGGTCAAGGACATTTTAGTTCCTTCCAGCCTTCATTTTTCATGAGAAAATTTTATGTAAAAAAATTATGTGCAAATACGTGACTGAGTTCCTTATCAGCAGTTTTAACTAATAAACAGATCGAAAGATTGTGATTTCACAATTCACATTTCACATTCAAATCCTACTCAGTCAAAATTACACCTGTAAGTGCGAATAATGTCCTTGATTGGGGCTCGGCACACAGGGCAGTTGGAGTTACGGAACATGAGTTGCCGACCACAGCCGTAACAAACGTACATGTGACCACACTGGTAGAGCACGGAGTCGGATAACTTGTCCAGACAAATCAGACAGTGCGAGTCATTGACTGGTCGAGACTGACGGGATGTGGCTGTCTCGCGCGTGCCATCTACAAAGCATCGGAAAAAGATCATAATTGATGTTAATTTGCAGTATTGAAATTAAAATGCTCTTTAATTTTTTAATTGATGAGCTGGTTTGAATTTTATATGTCAAAAAAATCACAGAGACAGCTAGTCTAATCATGCATTTTTTTCCACTCCTTTTTGAAATTTTCAGTGAAAATGATTTTAGCATTTAACAAAACAAAAGTTCTATTTAATTTAGCTATTGGTCTAAATGATATAAGATTCAAATCAAATGCCATCTACTACATGTAGATTGGTCAATTCATCATTCTACAGATCTCTTTGCACTGATGGAAAATTGCACAAAAATGTACTCATTTTCATGATATCTCATGTTTATTAAACAAAACAAGTTTATGCCCAAAAAGTAAATATTTAATATGTACACATGCCAATCCATCACGGCTTTGAGTTTAGGGCCAAATAAACTTATGTCTTGATCGAATAATAAAGTATACCATTAAAGACCTTTTCAATTTTTTTCTCAGCTAACCTATCTGGACCAAGAAAAAGAGAAATATATCACAAGTTTTTAATCTGCCTCAGACTCACCTGACTTTTCTGACATGGCCGCCGCTTTTCCTGTCTAATGGCCCGCTGGATGTCAAGTTGAAGGTCGAAGCTGACCTTGAGCATGGACTTCATCTCCATCTGGGCCTTCAGACTGGCCATCTCCCGGCTCAGGTACAGATTGGACTGAAATGTTCCATTTCATACTACGTACAGTACATGCATCCGATTTATCTACTTATTGACAGTCATAATGAGTGACGTGATAAATATACTGTATACATCATATTCTTTTTAATAATGCTCTTATGCTGATGTAGTTATCTTCTCCAGATATATATTAAACAAACCAATTAAATTTCATGCAAAACTGAAAATATATACTTTAATATAGACATTAAATGTTTTTGCCTCTTCATATATATGGGAATCAAGAAAAAGAATCAATTAACACGAAGTTTAAGCACTAATGTTCATGCATCACTGTCAGTTAAACATTCTTTGTCCAAAAAATTCAATCGGCATTTAAATCTTAATTCTATGATCTGTGAATAATTTATCAGTCCTGTTTACCTGTGTGTAGGGCACTGCCTGGGCACTAACACTGGTCACAGAAATGTTGTCCCAGTTGTCTACCCCTGGCTGCTGTGGAGGAAGCCTAATGTGGGAGAAGTCGTTACGGATGATTGGTTGCGTTGGTTGTATGGATCGCACAAACTCCTGCACTCGCTGTCCGTCAGTGTCTGAACTGTTCAGGCGATCCTACAAAATGTTCATCATAAACAATTTAATAATCTAATAGTAGTACATGTATTTGACTCTTGTATAGCATTCTGTGGAATCGTTCCACTTAGCCATAAATTAATATCCAAAACAAATAATAAAACAGTCTTCATTCGTAACACATGAAATAAAAGCCACACATTGATACAATGAATCTTTAGAAAAATGCCAGTAAACAAATCGGCCCCCATGAATGAAAATAATTCTACACTATCTATTTTCAAGGCAGGCAACTCTAACAGCATTCGCTTACAATTGTAGGCATAAATGAAATAAATATTTCCAACTTTATACATAGCCTTACATTGTGCATATGAAGTATATTTAAAACGAAGTTCAAAATCATAGTCATACCCTCATGGTCAATTCCAGCGTAGTTCGGAAGTTTCCTTGTAAGGTAGAGGTAACCAGTTGATGGTGAACCAGTTCACTGATCTCCTGTACAAATTCCTCGCGCTGCATTTCCTCCACAACATGGAGAGGTATGGAACTTATGTCGAGACTAAAAAGATATTTTTTTAAAATTCAAAACACATATTAGAGAACACATGAACATGCAGTCCAATAGGAAACAATCACATCAATACTGTAAATTCCTTATATTACGCGAGTACTTAATTCCGCGATCCCGCTGTTTTGTATCAAATCGCGAGAATATCAAATCGCGGACGCGGAACATTTATCCATATTTCTTATGGTTCCCAACTCTCAGAAAATAATGGCGAGATTTTAAAATCCGCCAGGGGTGCTTCTCGCGATTTTACGCGGATATAAATTACTCGCGTTTAATTAGGAATTTACAGTATCTATTTAACCAGCAGGTTTTTTTAACTTACATATGAGAACAAATAAGACAAACATAGAATTCCCTTCAAACCATTGTCAGAAACCAAAAGTTTTGTCTAGCTTAATTTACTTAATGTTTAAGAGTAGCAAAACCAGCTGTAGATTTCTAACAATGCTTACATACAGACAAATCTAAGGTTACTGTATCCTTAAAAAAATGTTAGTTTGGAATTGCCACCATGCTGTTTCCAGACCCAGGAGGGAGGGAGGGAATTTTTTTTTCATTTTTCACACTGGAAGTTCAACTAATTAAAAATTGGTAAAAAATAAAAATCTGAATGAACTTGTAACGATGTGAACATTGTCAGATAAAAAAAAAATAATTAAAAAAGGTTCTTGATATTTTGCTAATAAAATTTTATAAGCGGGGATGTTTCAATAAGGCAGGAGGCAATTCCAAACAAACAATAATTTTATTTTAGCCTGAATCTATGTGAATTACGCTTACATATTCATCTGAGGAGGAACAGCAGGTGGAGGAGGGACCACATTCTCTGTTGCTGTAAAAAAAAAAATTTCAATTTCAGATTTTAAATAACATTGCAAAATTAAAATAATTTCAAATATTCTTTAATCTTATCCAATATTATTTCATGGGTAAAACATGACATGGCATATTCTGTTTAGTGGACAACAGTAAAATTATATACAGTTTTGATAGTGTCCAAATCAAAATCTTACAAATAATTAAAGATCTGCTTCTTGAGCTAGCAATACTATTGCTCCTACTGCGTTCAGCCTCTCTCTGAAGTAGTTCCAACGACCTTGGTCTGTGTGGTACATCAGGTTCTGCCGGAGTACTGTCTCTCGACACTCTGGGGGGTGTAGGTACCCAAGATGGTGTTCCATCTCGAGATAAAATGCTAGGTGTGGATGCATTTGAACTTTGTCGAGATACTTGAGTTGTTCCATCTCGAGATATTACGTCAGGTGTTGCTGTCTGTGGGCTCGGTTGAGATGACTGTGGAGAGTTGCTGTAAGATGAATTTGTCTGCGGTGAAGCTCGCGGTGCTCTTGACACACTTGACAGGGTGCCACAAAAGACATTCTCAAGGCGTCGTTTAAATGCGGTACCCAGAATATTGGATACTCTCTGCTGTTCCACAAGGCCTTGAATTTCTACCACTACGGTCTCGGGGCGAATTTCATCGACATCTTCCACATTTGCTGGAATATTCTCTTTCCCCGATTCCTACTTGGCCTCTTGGACTTGAAGGTGCTAGGCAAAGAAGCTGTCAATGGCGTTCTTATGTCCTGTACTGGTCACTGGTCTCTCTCCATACTGGATTTGGCGCAGTTCATACATACGATCACTAAAATATCGTAAAGCAAAATAATTATAACCACAGATGAAATAAATGATGAACCTTTTTTTAAAAAGTCCTCTTTTTTTATCATAACACCATTTAACTTCTGATTCAAAATTCTTCATTTTTTGTTGGAAGAAATATCGGTCATATTGGCTTTATGAAGCTATATCTATGTTAAAGTTCATTTCACAGTTAAAAAGTACAATAATTTGGGATAAAATTTAATCACGAACGTTTTCGCCTTCTCCAAAAACGCTGACAACTGCAGATCTTTGTCCACTGTCCCTTCTGCTGGCTCCACAACGGTCGAGGGTTCTAATTCCGGATTCACCATTTCTTTGGTCTCCATGTTCAATGATTGTTGTTCACTGTCGCTAAAATCTGTGCAACCACCTTCTGCCATCCTGCTCAACGTGGTCTTCTAACTTTTTATACCTGGGTAAAGGTAAATATAGAGTAATAATCTATTCTTAGACATTACCGCTAGTGACTCACTGTTTTGACAACAATCTCCCGGATTTTTTCGGTGTGTATCGTGACTTTTTCATTTTCGGCTAAGAAAACTCCAAAGAACTCTGACGTCAATCGGTCAGTCTTAGCAGACGCGCAAAGTATAAACACGAGAAAATGTCGACAAGTTTGGACGATCTGTTCAATCAGATTATTCATTCTGAACTTCATGCACAACAGAAGAAGAAATATATTCATGACTAAGATTCTTTTCCATCCATTTTTGATTTGTGTTACGGACATTCACAACTGCACGGTAGCCTAACGTTACACTACGGTAACTGCTCGTAGCATCAAGAGGTGGGGGGGGGGGGGGGGGGGGGGGGGGCTTGCTATTTCTTGCAACATACATTTTCCTAAATTTTACATATAAAGATTTAAATAATTATGGAGTCCCCCACTTTTTTGGGAGCGTGTAATAAATAAAAGTGAAAATAAGGAAATCGACATTGAAATTGAAGGTAAAGAAAGACTACTTACCCTTTCTCTCTCTCTCTCTCTCTCTCTCACTCTCTCACTCTCTCTCTCTCTCTTTCTCTCCCTCCCGTACGGATTAGGATTTTAATGAATCGGAGAATTAAAAAAATATATATTTTTTCTTTGCTTGTCAAGATTTTTTGTATGAGGATGCCCCTTTCCAAAACGACACATATATAGGCCTATATACATGTACGTGCCTGATAGTCATACGGTGTTAGGGTCCGAGAACGTCTTGATCCCAAAACGTCTAAGTCAATCCCAAAATACTTTTTATAATTTTTTTATAGAATTTTATAGGGTAATTGTATTTCAATTCTTACAGCTACTCTAAACTGACAGAGCTGAAGTATATCATCCGATAAAACTCTGAGTATGTCTTTATTCAATCTCATTCAACATTGTACTTTTCCTTCGTGTTGAATTTGCGCGAAATTTTTCTTGATCGAACAAAAATAATGCTACATAGAGAGCACGAACTCTACGGACGTGCGCGAACCGACCCCATCTGAGGTTCCAATACCATGTCATGTTGGTATAAGTCGCCTTAAGCTTTGGATATGAATTATCATTTAGTGTAACATGTATAATATCATAACGTACCTCACACCTATTCGATGAATTGACATTAATTTACATGTGTACCGAAAAAATTGACTTGCCAAAAATATGCCCCCAGTACAGTGAAAAAATTAAACAAAAGAGCAGTGTTATCGATAATTTTTTGGGGGGATGGGGGAGGGGGGAGGTGGGATGGGTAGATCTAACTATAAGATTTGAAGAAAAGAAAGTTAAGACGAACATACTTCACTTCGTTATTATATCAATTGCCACGTTTTCAGTGAAGTGCAGAATTCAATCAACTTTGGCAAGAGGAGAAGGGTTACAGAAAAAGTACAATGAACTGAAAAAGGAACTTATGTATAAAGTAAGTAAATACATTAATTATAGTTTGATGTTTTATATAATGCACAACTCTTAGTTATGAAGTCCTATTGAATATGCATGTGCATACATTAATTATCATGATTATTATCTGATACATATCATATAGAACTACAACTATGTTGTATCATGTTATGTAAAAAAAAAATACCCTAAAAAGTATTATTATTGCACTCTAACTTACAAGAATTGGAGAGAGAGAGAGAGAGAGAGAGAGAGAGAGAGAGAGAGAGAGAGAGAGAGAGAGAGAGGAATGTGACAGCCTTTGCATTTTTTCATAAGCAGCTCTAAAGTTAAGTGAACCCCCATAATATATAGAGAGTTTTATTGTTTTCTTTGGAATCTGTTGAGTTTTGTGGAAATTTTCATTTAAAATGTGCATCTGCAGGTGCCTCTTAATAGAGCCAAGAGGACGGTACTCTTTGTGAATTCCTCATTATCACGCTGTTTACGCTCAGGACATAGGCGCTGGACGTTAAAATTTACCCTTTTTTATGATAAAATTATCTCCGGTACTATAATGATAATGGTATCATTATAATACAGGGGATAATGTTATTGTTAAAAGACTGTGGCTCAGACGAAGATAAGTATTCGGGTACCACATGATGTGTTGATTTTCGGGGAATAAAAATGATCGTTGCCAAATACAGTAGGATAATTTACATGTTTAAAAAATGAACATTTAATTCTTAGATATATAATGATGCAGTTCAACAATTTTTCATCTTACATTAAAGTGTAGCTAGAACATATATTTATTATATTCATGGTGTGGGACTTACGTTATAAAAAAAATTGGGGAAACAACGTTATGTATACATAAATGTACACTTCTCTAGATATGGCAAACTTTAACCATAGAAAATTGTCAAATATAATAGATATGATAAATAGATGAATTGTATTTAAATATCAACACTTCACAAAATTACTGTTAAAGATCTAGGATGTACCTGTTCTTATCGACATAATAAAGATTTGAATTTACCGCGTGGCAGTAAATACATGACAGTTAGATGCCTCGTAATATTCCTGCAATAAAGTGTAAGGAACCTTGAGTTTACACCTTTCGATTTGTTCAGTCCATATTTTTCATATGTTTTAATCCATTTAGACAAATTTATTGATTCAAGAAGAGGTCAACTTGAACACTGAGGAAAACAAAGAAAAAATCCTGCAAGAAAAAGTTTCATCTCTAGAGAAGGAAAAAGACGATATTTCTAAAATTGTAGTGAGTAGATTGACTTGCAGTTTCACTTTTTACTTTTCTTTACAGCTAATGTCTAAACTATATCAAGCTTTGATAATATCATTTTTGGGCCAAAATTTCAATGATTGCTTTAAATTTGAATATGTCTCAGCAAATATTATTTTGCTAAACACAGACTGACATGCAAAATCAGGGGGAGAAAGCTAGAGAACTGTTTTGTCAGACTGTAAGGACATTTATACAGAATTATGGTTTACAAAGCGATGGTCATGAACGCAGAATGGAGGAGCAGAAACAAGCCCTAGTGGAGGCTAGACTTACTGAAGATGACCTAAAAACAGGTGAAATGTTTTGTAATCACTTTTTTCTCTTTTCTCCCTTATGAATTAACCGAAGTGCCAAGTAAATAATATTCCGATGATAAACCATTTATAATTAGCCCATCGTGCATTTTTTCACGATTCTCCGGGAATTTTAAGGTTCTCCGATCGTCAGCCTCAAAGATTTTTTTTCATCATAAAAATATTATTTATCCTTCAAACTTTATAAATGAGATAAAATAAAAAGACATTTTTTGGTGGTATCCATCCATTTTACGAAGTTATTGCAATTTTGGTCATGATGAATATATACTAATAAATAACGTACACAAGATGAGATCAAATTAGAAAAAAAGGTTGTACCGGTGCATCGGTGGCTCGAACCTCTTCACCTCTAGAAAGTAGGTCTCCGTGAAGCCACTAAGACAAGCAGTTCGTTGAATAGCTTAACGTAATATGAACACTTCAAGACTAATTAAATTTGCCTATATAAAAGGCAGATTTATGGAACGAATAAAAAAATTCCGGATAATTTAGAGTTATCGAACATTGCTAAGGATCGGAGATAGTTAAACGACAGTGCTGTATTTTTCTGTTTTTCTATACTATTATTCTAGTATCACTTTTTTCGATGAACATTTTCATTGTAAGATTTTTAAAAAAAAAAGTAAATCCATTATTCGTGTAAAAAATACACCCACAGGAGAACGTACGTAATCTTTATAGCATATTGCATGTTTGTGGTTTCCCTTTTCTACAAGAGCTTGAAGGAATCACTGAGAAAAAGAGAGCAGTTGAAGAACTGAGAGCACAACTTGACAGAGAAAAGCAAACTTCCCAGGGTCTTCAAAAATCAATGAAAGGTATTACAGACAGAAATACAGCGAAACATAATTACAGTAAAGGGACACTAGCTGCAGAAGTGATGACAACAGATTTCAGATTCTCACAATTGCATAGAAATATACATTTTATACACATACCAATCAAATGCTACATAAAATTGCTTATAGTGTTTAGCAAACGATAAATACCTTTTGGATAAAGCTTAAAATAACTTATTTTTATTGTTAAGATATATAAAAGGAATAACTGTTTTAGACATATTTTATAGTTAGGGTGTTGATAACAAGAGATCAGGCACAACCGATGATTAATACATTTGTATACCTTTTTGCAATCTAAATTTAGAACTTGACCAACAGCTTAGACAACTCAGGGAGCAGACTGGTATCCTCAGTGCAAGGAAGTCAGAACTTAACGCTATTCCCCACAGAGATCCAGAGTTTTTAAGGTATGTGTCATGGATCCTGTCTGAAAACAGAACCTTAGAACCTTGCGTGAATCAAGCAAAACACTTATGGATTGAGTTTCCCATGTAACGTTTGGGATCGTAATGTCTGAAAACAGTGCCTGATATAAATCATGCAAGATATTTTCTGATTAAATAAAAAAGTTTATATTTTTAAAATCAATTTTTGTGTGTGCTTGCAACTTTATTCCTTATATATTACTTTCTTTTTTTCTTCCGTTCAACTTAATAAAAACCGTTTGCGATGCTTTGTACTTGTCGATCCGTAATCATTCACATCAAAAGTTTCTCTACATATATATCAATCTTCATAACTTTATATACATCTTGTTAATTTGACTATTTCTTTAGTTTGAACAAAGAACTGGAAAGCTTGAATGAGGTTAGCATGGAGAACAAGTGTATTGCTCTACAGCACGAGCTCCAGCGTCTGCAGCAGATCTGGTGGCAGAAACAGATACGGGAACGTAAGCGGGCTGTGACGTCATCACAACCACAGGCTTCCGCAAATAAAAAGGTAAAACTGCAGTTTATCGCGACCTTTCCACCACATTTGGATGGTCTCTCGGGATTTTTTTAATAAGCTAATCAAGTCTTTTAAACATGGGAAAACATCTTTTTTTTTTAAAGAAATAACTGTAAATTTCGTTGTCATATTGAATTTCACATAATAGGCTTCCAAAACTTACCTTAAAAACGGTTTGGGCTTTGATTCGAAGGGACCTAGACACGATTTTGAGATCATTTTTTTTTTGGGGGGGGGGGGGGACGGGGGGTTGGTTTATGCATTTTGAATGATTGACCAAAATTGGAATTTTAGAAGTCAAATTACAAACGAGCTACAGAGGTCAGAATTCATTATTATGTAAACAAAGCTCGCTTGAATCTTATATAAGTTTTACAAAACTTGTAAAGAAAAGAAATTACCATTTATTTGAATAATGACTCGTGGCAAACTGATTAGTGTGTTCATGAATACTATTATCAAGAAAAGAAAGCAAAAGTTGATCGATTCAAACTCATACCAATATAACACATATGTAAACAATAACAAGACTCAGACTAAAGACTAAATATTGTGGGTTTTAAATCGTCATATCTTAGAAAATAAGAAATGTAAATTAAAGTAACTAAGATAATAAACAATATATTTTTAATGTACCATTTTCTATAAAATAGAGAGTTCTATCGGTACTAATTGATTTAAAAACTTTAAACTAAATGTCATTTCATTAAATGTATTTAAGTTTCATCTTGATTTACTTAACTCGATTCAAAATTCTTTTAAAAAAAGGATTAAATATACAACTAAAAAAGGATCTGTACTTATATGCGTAGAAAAAGACTCAGTGTACTTTGCTTTCAAATGGCGCATAGAACGGTGTGTTTTATTTCAAAATAACAAACCTTGTACGTCCTTTTTTGTTTCATCATCGTAATTTCTTGCTTCATATAAGGCCTTATCAACTAATTATTGACAAAAATATACTAAAATTATTAAGAAATTTAATTTAGATCCCATTCGTTTATTGATGTCTCCACCTGCGCCTTACAGGTCTCAGAGTAGAATTTGAATTTAGTATATTAAGGGAGCTCGCCGGTTTTCATACCATTTATGGTCTTTTTTTGTAATATTACAAATATTGAAGGTATTTCATGTTTTTCTTAATCAGGACTCCCTTTTCTGTATAGGTTTTAAAAACATTGACAAAAATATTACATATAACTCATGGGTTTGATTCGAATAACATTCTGTTATATAATAAATGTAGTTTTCAGTAATTTCTATAAAGAGAGTGAAGTCATGATTGAACAACACAGATAATTTTAATGAATTGAGCTATAATTATTTTGTCGTAATATTTTAGAGGGGTTGTTATGTACAAAATATAGCAATCATTCTTAAGGGGATACCACAGAATAAGTTTTCTTCATCAGACGGTTTTCTATACAACAAATGTGAAGTATACGTGTTAAGTATTGAGTGTCTTGTTTGCAGCTATTATTTTACGTGTACAAAAGTTGTGATTTGACAGAGGCTGTTAGTGCTGTATCCCAAACTTCAGTTTATCAAGCTTAAGCGATACAAATAGTGTGGTTGACTCAGCTGTACTCCAACTGTACAGTTGTGAAGGGGCTCTTGAATCTCGTATTTCATATAGTATAATTATACAACCCATATTGGAACCAAAAGTATATTTCCTGTCCTTTTTTATGCCATTATATAAACTCTAACTTTCGTTCCTTTATACCTTAATGGTATTACCTTATATAACTATAAAATAGTATATATCATCATGACTTGTAAAAAAAATATTATTATTTATTGTAGTTACAATTGTATGAGGAAGAAGCAAGTGTTAACAAAATGACAGTATCAAACTTTGAAAGAGAATAAAACAATCTATGAGTTGAGTAAGAAAAATTGAGAATTAATTGATAGAATAACACATTTTTTCGACGTAAAAAATCAATTTTTACATTATTGATAATAATTACTTAGTTTTATAATCTAGGGGAACCAAGACAAGTTATCTTACAATAGTATGTAGCATTGGAAGACAAATGTTGGGACAATTCAAACATCAACTCACATCCTTATTTTGTTAAACAAACACTTTCCATTACTTGCATACTCATGAAATATTATCGTAATTAAATTGAGTTGTTTTCTTGGAATAAAAAATATGATGCACAAAATTGTTTCCTCTTCATTAAGTTGTACAATTTAGGTTAAAATATATATGAAAGTAGTTATGGTATTATCGAAGTCATACAAAATATTTTTTTTGAGGTTAGCATCCGGTTAATGTAAGTTTGCATTATAGATAATAGATTGCCCATTGTTATTTGCTATTGTTATCTTGTTATCTTTGTATGACTACGGAATATATATATATATATATATATATATATATATATATATTGTATTGATGGTTATTTTCGCCCCGTGTAATTTTCGCCTTTTACACATGCAAACAGTTTCGTCCCGTCTTGAATTCGCCCGGACACATTTGTGTTTTTTGAGACATTAGAATTCGTCCAGTCTTATATTTGCCCTCAGACAACAAAGGCGAAAGGGGCGAAAATAAAAAGGGGAGGAATATTTTCCTGTGTACAGTACATGATCAAGGTAATTGACACTTACTCAAATACTTGAAACATACATTTTTAAAATCAGAATTTTTAAAAATTTGTTAAGGTTTCAAAAACGTACTGTTTTGCATCATTTATCACGGAATTTTAAGAACATGTTTAGGTCTTTGGTGAAAAAACCTAAAACAAATAACTAATATACATTCCGTATTTAAAAGACACAGGAGAAAACCTCGACCACGCCAAGAGTTGTGTTGCAAAGGTTTGCATTACTTTCTATTCAAATTATTTTAAATAAATTCTCATTAGGTCAATAAATTCCGAACCAATATTACATAATGTACAATCATTTCAGTTGATTGGACATTTGTTTAATGATGATGATTTTCATGTTTTTGGTGAGAATAATGTATGTATATGTAGTTAGAAGGGGTAAATAAGCTCAAAAACAATTTGGATAATACATATTTTGTAGGAATAATCAAAGTTTCATTATGTGAATTACCTGTATAGCATGTCAATTTCCAGATGTTAAAAAAAATACAACAATTTGACTGTTGCTGTTGATCAGCTGATCTAGTACTTTAGGAATTGTAGCGTTGTGACATTGGTGCAGAACGTGCGTTGTGACATTGGTCATTGAGAAGAACTCTTAAAGGTATCCATATGGAACTACCTTTACCTGTGCTATCACGTCGTATTAAGTCCAGGACTACAGCCCAGGAAACATCCACGGTGAACCTACGAGAATCACGAATTCCTCACGAACACTTATTGACCCAATTTTTACAACAGAACACAATGACGTAACTGAATTCGGAACTTTAAACGTAGAGGCGCGGCTTAGCGATCACAAGGCAACCTATATGTGTGTTACTATGAATTACAAAATTAATCGTGCATACAAACGTAATGTCTGGCGATACAAAGATGCGAATTTTGATAAACTTAACAAACTAATTAATGACTGCGACTGGCGCAACATAATAAGCAACTGAAAACTTTATTCACAATATTTATAGCTTGTACGCGAGTGTATACCAGAAAAATCGGTCATTATCCGGCCCAAGGACAAACCATGGTTTGACTCAATGCTGAGAAAAACCATTGACTGTAATATGCAGTAATTTTATGCTTAAATGGTCTGTACTATAATGTACAAATTGAACCACTAGTAACGATTATTGACGTAAACGTCTTGTTCCGTTGGTGGATATAATTTTTAATAACCAGTGCTTTATTAAATAGTGATGCTTTATATATTCGTTTCTGTAGATCAATTTTTATTCGAATAATTAACATTTATTAAGGTGCGAAAAAAGTTCGCGATGTTTGCAGACATATACTCATTGCGACATCAATGTTATAGAGGTTTGAGGTATGTCTTGTTTATTTTTTAATTTTTTTTTTCCAACATATGCTAAAAATCAGTTAATTTTGTCGGTAATTGATTGCTGTTGTAAATCCTCACAAGATTCTCTATAATCATCATCAGACGATCAGATAGCACCAATGAGATGCAGATGATGGGATTCTTTCACACATATCTCTACATTTTGTCTAAAACGCACTACGACACAAATATTTTTTTTCTTATAAGATACGTGCATATGCCTAAGCGTCTCATAAAATCACTTGCGGCAATCGAGGAAAAGAAGAAAGGCGAACAAATTAGAAATGACATGAGTTTGTTTGCTGATTGTAAAAAAAAAATTATTTGAATGCAAAATATAAGTCTAAGAACTGGGTAAAATCTCGATCGTATGCAGGTATAAAACTAATGAAACCTTTTACCTCCATGCATTAGATGTACATCTTATATAGAAACTACAGTCACATGACGTGTGCTATCCAATGATAGATCGTTTTTCGAGACAAGACACACAAAGAAGAGAATTTACACTTGTTAACAGGCATCAAAACTGCCACTTGACACAAATAGGAAAAATATTTTATAGAGTCGTAATCTTTTACTTTATTTTTTTTTCAAAAAACATAATGCATCTTTTTTAAATTAACGAATTGCATTGCTACATAAAAATGGTGTTCCTACCTTGTATAGAAAATACTGAACAACAACAATTGTTACGCAAAAATGCTTAGTTTGGTTTTTTTCAGATTGTGTAAATTTATACCCTCGAGGTCAATCAATTCCAAATACCAAGCCCATAACTGTT
>WFKH01010211.1:43547175-43561440 GCA_016163765.1 Magallana hongkongensis
TGTAGTTTACATCTATCCAAAAAATAAAAGCGAAATTTTTTAATTCGCGAGATGTGCTTCTCGCGATTTTACGCGGATATTAAATCCTCGCTTTTAATTAGAAATCTACAGTATATATATGAAACTTATTAAGTTTTAGCTCATCTGATCTGAAGGTTAAAGTGAGTTTTTCTGATGATCTGTTGTCCGTCGTCCGTCCGTCCGTCTGTCTGTTTTGATCTCTTCTCTAGAACCACTGGACCAAATTTAGCCAAAAGTAATACAAACCATCATTACAGGAAATAAATTGTATAGATAAAGGGCGAAACCCTTTTAAAATGTAAATAATTATGAAACAGTGAAAATAAGGTTTGTATCTTTAAAAATCTTCTTCTCAAGAACCACTGCACCATAAATGCTATATGATTATTTATACCAAAGCTTGTATATATAGTGGAAACTTAAAATTAACCCCCAGACCAATACCGAGGGCCAAAGAGGGGTTAAAAGTCAACATAGAAATATGTAGAAAAAATGTTTAAAAATTTTCTTCTCAAGAACTACAATGCTGCAATTTGAGAGATTCCTATGCAAACATCCTCAGTTAGTGTAGATTTTATATTCTTAAAACCATGACCAATACTGGGGCCCCAAGAGGGTTTCACAGTTCAACTAGAACCAATAGGGAAAATGTTTTCTGAAACTTCTCAAAAACTAGAATGCACAATTTGCAATATTAGTTCATATGTACGTAAGCATCCTAAGATAGTGTACATTGTAAACTGTATAAACTGTTACCCCTGGACTAATACTGGAGCCCCAAGAGGGGTTCAAAGTTCAACATAGACATATATAGCGAAAATGTTTTAATATCTTTTCCTAAAGATATACAATGCTACATATAATGATATCACTATGTAAGCATCCTCCTATCTTTATATTCTCATAAATTATGAAGATCTTTCACTTTTTAGTAATATTCATAAATTGTTAATTTTCCAATTTTGTTAAATTTGATACGTTGAGGTCAAGGATAATTAGTTAGTTGATGAATCTCTGATCTTATGATTATAATATGTCATAATGTGAAAAATGATGTCCAAAAAAATTAGCTTCTTTTTATATATTGTTTTTATGTATTCTCAAATCTTGGATAGCCTATAGACGTGTTTTAACGAAAAGTATCTCTTACTAAAAATAGATACAGGTACCTGACGTTTAGGTTCTGATTTTATGATTGTGCTATAACCACTGATTTGCCATAACTTCTGGAAACCAACATCGAGATATGAATATTTAGAACTCTGTATATAAATTCAGTTGATACTTAGTACTAGTATTCTGAACCGTGATTATTTTCAGCAAAATGTATTGTAAGTGTAAAGAGTGTAGTGTTGTGTACAAGAGAATTTAAATCAAAAAATCCAGCAGATTAGATGCATGTTGTTTGAACTTTGTATTCTAATCATTCTTTAAGTGAAAAGAAAAAATATATTTAACACCCATGGGAATCGATCCAGCGATCGCAAAATCAAAAAGACCCATGCGATACCACTAGGCCTCGCATACAACAAACGAATTGATTGTCTTTTCAATATATATATGACTATACATGAATGTTTTGGATTAGTCACTAAATGGAATACAATGTATACCTGCCTAATTTTTAGTACAAAGACCACGTTAAACCATAATTAGTTCATTGTAAACATGTACTGACTGTCTACAATATCTTTAGAACAAAATTTTAATCAGATTTCTTTGGATTAAAGTGGTCCAAATACCCAAAAATCCAAATTGTTACTGCATGCCAACTATTTTTCTATATATCTTTAACATGAAGATTTTAATGATGTCGTGTAAGATAACTAAGACTCTTTTAACCTGGTAATTTGGATTTCTTTAAAAATAGTTTAACTAAATATTTTATTATATAGAAATTACTTATGATTGCATAATCGTTATATTGTAGGCCAATGTGTATTCTAGGTGCGCTATACCTCTTTCGAAAGAGATATGGGAACTGGTGTTCAGGTGAACGATGTGACCCGTGGGCCTCTTGTTGTTTTATTATTCATTCGTTAATCAACTTATTAATAAACAGCAAGTTAAAAAGTTCACCGGGATACGAACTTGGTTGGTCACGTGATCAAATCCTGTGAAGCCCGAGAGCTTTTCAGAAGATTCGATCACGTACCAACCAAGTTCATATCCCAGTAAACTTTTTAACATTGCTGTTTATTACTTATATTTACATTTGAAAAAGGCAAATTGTTCAGAATTGTTAAAATTACCGAGATTTTATGTTTACAATAATCCAACCGACAAGCTAAAAAGTTCACACAGTATTGAACGTTTTCGCTAATCTATATATATAGGTTTATAAATATATATTTTATTTAGGTTGTATGGTCGTCCTTCATTAAGATTGGATGTGGATATGCCTACTGTAGCGAAATCAATACGCACTACCACGTCTGTAACTATTATCCCGCTACCAACAGTGTTCTATCTTCAGTTGCTTGATGATAATAGTGATTAATTTATTAATTAATGTTCAATGTTCTACAAATAAGAGATATCACTCTTCCTCGGATAAATTTCTTTGATCATTTTTTTTTAGTTCTAAACGGTGGTTTCTGGCATATATTTATGCTGATATATTGGAATATAACTATTCTAGAAGCGAAAACATGATATTCAATTTGGTGTACAAATACTAGTCTATGTTGCTTAATTAATGTTTTAAAAGCGTGCGTTAATCGGTTTTTTTTTCCAAATATTAGTTTTGTGGACAAGCAGCTGTGATTAATTCCTGATTAATTTATTGACATTGATTGCCTTGTATTTACTGTGTTAAAAACTTGGTGTTTTTTTTGTTTTGTTTTTTTGTGTTTTGGTTTCTTTTTGAAATTGACAAAAATAAATTTCAAACTTCCTTTTTCTTGGAGGGACTTGGTAAGAAAGGGGGGGTTATAATTTTTGGTTTATTAGTTAGTTTGTTTGTATTTTATTTTTAATCATATGTCACAGAATTGTGCATTCATGTACATATTTGTTTCGTAGAGGCAACTCTGCTGGTGCTATGCCCTACAAGAACGGCACCAGTTGTCAAGATTGTCCTTCAAAATGCGAAAACAATCTATGTGGTTAGAAAGAAAATGAACCACTAAGTTATAAAATACCCATTCCTTGTATATTGCCATACTCCCGTCCTACACTAGCTGAACTTTATGTAGAAATAGGGCGCAATCGTCTGTTCATACCTCATTTGAGCTGAACAATACCATTAACTAAGAATAAACTTACTCTGTTTGGCTATTTGCTCATTGTAATAGAGGGATGTTCTTAATTTTCAAATGTCATTTCCCTGTGCTCGATGTTATTTTGGACATATACCAAATTTGTAAAGTTATCTTGCCATTATCACGAGCAACTTAACCTCCATTTATTCCTCTAACCATTTTTCATACATTTAATTACCAGAGGATTTTAATTATTTGTTTTCAGATTGTAACGGCCTTATATGTGAAAATGATGGAGTTATGAACAAAGACAAATGCACATGTTCATGTTCATTAGGAAGACCCTACTACGTGGGAGACAAATGTTCAAGTGAGTCCTTCTCATGCTGTAAGCTTTTTAGAAACGAATCTCTGGCCTCAGACTTCGTTCTCTGCTGATGTTTATCCTACATGTATTTGTTAGTCATGTTGAAATGGCATTTTTTTAATCAACACATTAATTTGCTTTCACAAAATGAGAAATAACCTTGACAGTTCAGTGAACTGTTCGGCTTTGACCCCTGACATCTCTTGGTGTACAAACTCCCTATCGCACTCGGATTGTCCCAGGTACTCAAACGTACCGTACCACTGTCCAAACCAGTGTGGCTTCTGTAATTGTAAGCGGTTTTTATTTTACTAAACGTTTGTTCCCTTGGGGAAACCAAAAAGTCAACAAGTACTGTAAACCAACTTTTATTCGCGTGCGAGAAATTTTTGCAAGGTTTGCGAGAGCCTCTTCGTCCCGAATTTTCTCGCCGCGAACCGGTGCTTGCCCTATGGGTGTAATAACCACACGATTTTAGATAAGGCTTGATCGCGAAAATTATTCGCTGCGACCGAGTTTATCTCAGGTTATTTGCGAAATAAAGTCTTTGCGAATAGTAATTGTTTTACACTTGCCCATCAGATCAACCTTAAAAGAAAATGGGCGCATAAGATGCAAATTCAGCAAGAATCTTGGAGCGTTAAAAAAGTGAAAATTTCATCATGACAAAGTGCACATTTTTCGATTTTTTTTATTTTGTTTCTTGCGATGAGGAAGTTGGCAAAAAAACCTTTGAATTGGCATTTAGTGTTATCAAAATATGGGTTTGAATATATTATTTATAGCTGTTATTAAATGATTTTCTTGTCTCTGGATCTTCTCTCCACGAATTTGAAACGGGTAGAAATTACATGCTTCAACATAAGATATGCTGCTGCTGTTTAAAAAAAGATGGAGAAATGACCTGGAGATAGCTAATATGTACTTTTATAAACATATTGAATGTAATTATGGAGGAAAATAACTAAAAACGTTGTTTTAAATAAAAATGAAACTTTTTCTGTCGTTTTCAAGTCGAACACATTCATGCTAGAAATCATATCTTCAAGTCATTTAGAAGTATGGGCTTGTATGCAGAACTTTTGCCGAAGGTGCGGAGGACCCTTAATAAACGAGTTTAAATAGTGTTTTAGGTTCAAATCCTGCTGAATTTTTTTTTCTTAAAAAAATTTTTTGGTTTATTTTTTTTATATTGGTTGTAACGCGCCTTCTGATTGGCTAAAAAATATTTTATATCGTATAAAGAATGTTGCCTACATATACGCCTTAGTAAAACTAACGTCAAAAAACGCATCAATCCGCCTGACGTTACGATTGAATTTTGTACAATTTGGTGTCATTTTAAAGGTCAAATGACCGTTTTCATCTAAAATTAACAGCAAAAAATTAAATCAAAAGCAATGAATTCAATATTTATTAGTTTTATACGATATAAAATGGTTTGGGACAGTTTACGCGTTTTTTATAAACCGCTTCGCAGTTTTTTTAAGCGTAAACTGTCACAAACTATTTCATTTCATATAAAACTAATAGATATTAAATTCATTCCTTAAATGAGTTTATATTTGGTCTTTTTTTTTTTTTGAAAACATTTCATTGTCTTTTGCAACTATGGTATACCCTTTTCGAAAGTTTGACACAATATCTAATCGATTGTCTTATTTCCGAATTTAAGGGCGTTTAGAGCAAATAAACTATTAATACTGTACACTTACTACCGTTTTGCTTTCTGACGCGTATACATGTAACTGGTTTCACCGGAAAGGCTGTGTTTGTCAACCGTTGGGACAACTTTTGTGGCAAACGAAAGCATGTAAGTTTTTAAACAGCAGAAAATATACTTCAACTTCCAAGAAAGTAGTACCTTCAAATACTCAATTGTAGCTTTCGAGGTAATAGACATTTAAATCACAATTGATTCGTGTCGATCATTCCTGCAAACTTACTATCTTGAGCGCCCACTTTCTTTTAGATACTAGTATTATCAAATTAATTCTTACCATAAACCCTGATTTAATAAGAAAACATTCTAAACTATTTTATCTTTAAAGTCTGAAATTTTTGTACAGATCTCTCCTTCTCAAAAAGTTCAATATCATCGAGTCGAAACGGAAATTATCACGACTATCTACCCCTCTTAATTAAAGTCTTTTAATCGATTTTCCCCTTTTAAGACGACTTTAATGCACAGCCTTTGACAACCACGAAATTGGCCACCACAACAACCGCAAAAGCAACAACTTCAAAAGAAACAACATCTGCAACTACAACTTTAAACCTTCTGATCTCACGGGTTTCAACTTCTGATACTGTGACTTCAGGTCAGATGACGTCATCAGTGACGCCAACACGTTCCTCAGGTACAGGTAAGATATCCTTTTTTTATTTTCTGTTTGAAAAAATAATAAACACTCAACTTAAATACAGTATGATTTCACAGCAAAGTATTACAATTTTATATTGATTATGCTTTAGGCCCCAACAAAGTGGAACTCTCTCGATTATTGCCCTTGCCGTATTAGTGAGTAATCATGGATTACTGGTACTAGCTTTACTCTACATGTATGGAATTTTGAAATGCTGTTTAATTTTGTGGGTTTTTTTTATTTACAGGTATTTTGGAACTTTTATTCACTATAGCTCCAGTTGTCAATTAAAGAACTCGAAAGTTTTTCGTATTTCTTAAATCGATGAAATAAATTGAACAAAAAAATGACTGTATTTGTTTCATTAAATCTAATCTAATTACATTAAATCTAATTTATTATAAATTTGTATAGTTTAAAAATGATAAACTGTTTAAGATTTTGTAATATATAACTGTAGTCATGTTCCATTCATTTTTTGTTGTTTTGCTTCAATTGTACACTGTAGAATATATGTATAAGCAATCATGTAAATCAATGTACACATATATTATAACAATAGTGAATAGTGAAGTAGTTTGTTTTTTTTATTGATTTAAGAATCATCTAAAAAAGTTACCATAAATTCGGTTTGTACTTTTTCAAAAAATCAAATAGATCATTTTTTTCTTGGTGAATTTGTTGATCAAAATCATTATTTTCTAGTCAGTTGTTTCAAAAACGCGGGTATTTTGAACATGACTTCCGGTGATAAAATATCCCCCAATCGTATATGGTACTGATATTTTTCTAATCAAAGTGTTCTGGTGAATAAACATGTAAATAGCAAGTCCCCAAAAACATGAAAAATCCACAAAATAAAAATCCAATTAAAAAAAAACCCTAGAGAAGTATGGCCATTCACGTATAATAAATAAATGATCAAACGAAAAGTCACGACTTTTAAATAGCAGCTAGTATTTTCGAGCTTCTATGCAAAATCAACTATTCCCAACTGATTACCTTTTCTAATTTGAATACTTAGACATACTGTACATGTACATTCAAACATTAAACAATATTTCATATTATAAACATACATGTAATTCCGATCCATTCTAACGACGCTTCATTGGCTCGTGTCTGCGAAGAAAAACCTACTCATTGCTTTGAAACTAGTTTTGCTCTAGTTTTATATAGTTTGAGAATCGCTTGAATGAAAATATTCTTGGAAATTAACCTTTTTTTAACTTTGAGAAAGGCTTTCCAATTTCATGCATAAACAATTGAAAATTAGTAATTTGGCCACACATTCATCAAGAAGGTGAAAATATTGCATTTCAAACTACATTTGATCGAGGGTTATGAATATTATAATGACTAATAATAATCAAAGTCAAAGGAAGTACAAAGAAGCATTAGACAGGGAAGCCTTGTGTCTGAAAGTTTATTTTTTTCTATTCTTTTGTTATCTCGTAGTCTACAGATAGTCGTTCTCGGAAGTAAAAATGAAATAATCGGGTTGTCCACATATATGGAAATTAAAAAATTAAAATATATACAACATGCTGGTGATTGTACCGATGTATTCACTGAAACTCTTTGAATAAGACCGCACTAGAAGCATTAGATAATTCCGGCAAGTTTGCGAGTCCGGGGCTGAATCTGGACAAAGCAGAATATTTTTGGGCAGGAGCTGTCATAAGCATTTAGTGGCATTATTTATATGTATATAGTGTTAATTTCCTAAAAGATATGTTACAAATATAGATAAGCGTAAAGACATGATTTGGATATTTCTTATAATGTAAAATGTTCACCTAAATTACTGCATTTTGAAAAACTATTATGTATTTGATGAAGACGAACCCCGACGGTCTTTGAAAAATGCACCATCGTAATTATATTCATATTTATTTATCGGTTTCGAAACTAACATGCAATTGTCACAGTAAGTTCATCTTGTCCAATTCAAAGAAGATTTCTTTCAAAACGTATCAAACATTGAGTAAAACTTAATATAGACAAAACAGAAAGAATAATGAAATGTATTCTTGTCGAAAAAATAGACCAATGTAGATTGGGTATTGCAGATAAGTATATGAACTCGTAAAGTTATTTTTTAGGAAATGGAATATTACCAAACTTGTGTGCAAAAAACTTTAGCGTCAGTGAACTTGTGAATTAATTACACTGGAGAACATGAAGTTATTTTTTTCACAAGATATTGCCGCCTTAAGTAATTCTACGTTTAACCTCACTTCAAAATTCCAAACCTATGAGGGAGGGCGATTAAATTTTAACAAACAATTTTTTCAAACAAATGATTTTTATTCATTTACATTAATACAAATACAGTGAGTATTCAAACAATATAGGTTATCTCTTTAATAGTGATATTTCCTGATAATCCTATTAAGTATCTGATTTATAGTCCATAATGTGCTCTAAACATTTCGAATTTCTATAGATTACAGTATTTTAGTATAATCAAACTTAAAAAAAAAAACAAACTAAAATAGGGCTTTTGGGTTTTTTTCAAAACCCAATTTCTCCTAAACCTACGCGCGCGGGTTACGTTAAACGTAGAATTAACTTTGGACAGCCTAACCGATAGAATGGGTTGAGCGTACGATAACAAACACACGATAGAACACGATACACGCACGATACGATATGATTTCATACACGATGGGAAAAGATAAACTATTTTCAGGATAAACGAAAAATCCGGTTAAACCATCTTCACGACTAACCTGATGATCATCACCATTTTAACTTGCCAACTATAATCAAGCCTTGTCGATTGGAGTTTTGTTTCAATTTATATATCTCACAAAAGGTGTCCTTCTTAAATCTTTGGTGTGATTTTTTTTTCTGAGTTTGTTTGTTTGTTTATTTTTTATATAAATAAAGTGCTCTCAAAAAGATAGATGAACAGGAAGTGTTATGAGAGGGTTCTCAATAAACTCATCAAATCACGAGAGTGATATCGTTCACATCCGATAAAATTAAGTAAACACACTAATGACTTCAGTAGATATAACAGGCACGTAGCATCGATTTTTAAAAACGGGGTGGGGAAGATCTAACCTATTACTAATCTCCTTCAAGGCAGAAAATATTTGTTTAAACTGTTGCCTTTGTACATTCATGCTGTTTATTCTAAGTTTGGGCTAATTATCAAGGTATATACGCTGCCTGACGCTCACAGGAGCGACACATCAAAATAATAGAGAGTAAAGAATCAAGAATGTTACATGTAACAAGGAGTAATGATTTTATTACAATTATGGTAACGGCTTTTCTTACTCCTGTCAACAATACACTTAGTTTGCCTGCTCTAAAATCTAAGGGATTTCCTTGAAGTTTGATTATTGAAAGAAAAAGTAAACCGTAACTGAACCCCTCTGTCTAAGTGAATATTACACTGTATGTCAGAAATGACAGAACGTTAACATTGTTACTTTTTAAATGGTCGAACATGAGTAATCATTGTTTGAATGAACCAAAATTGTCACATGGTTTAAAAAATTAACAAGACAATATCTTTTGGATCATATTTTAATTTTAAAAAAAGACAAAAATTAACTAAACGTGTTTTTGCCGAGAAATGGGTTTGAAGAATAAATTTTATAGAACCGCAAATATTGAAAACTTAATTCATATACTGTATAATACAAATAAAGCATGCATATGTAATCTTTAAACTTCTAGACTATACACTTTTTGTACATGTAGTTCATGGGTCACACTGTACAAGAATAAGTTCATTGGTCTTCTCGAAACAAATGCTTCAGAAAATCGGCGAAAAGTTTCATCTGTCTTTCGCGGTTACGTAGCAACACCTCCATTTTGGAACTAGCTGTGACCTCCATTATTTCATCTTCGGCAAACGGAATTTTGAAGCATCCCAGCTCAACCTTAACGACCTTTACGAACGCAATTTTGAGAGATACGCGGGCGCATCCAGACAGACCACTTTTACCGACATCCATTTTATATAACTGCACGCAAAGTTTGCCCGCTTTTTTCAGGTATGGAACATTCAGGCATATCGCTGGCGGGTTTCTGACTGCAACACAAAATGACGTCAAAACATTGTCTAATTCGTGGTCTTGTTAAAGAAAATGTCGCCATTCTTGTAAGTAACGTTATTAAAGATAACAAACCTGAGACTTCTTTACTGTAAACAACCTTTCCTCCCCAAGTTACAGTAAGCAAAACTCCAGTGTTTTTCTTCAAATATTGTACTTTGATACACACTACAATAAAAACCCATGTATTTTATTCAACCTGTCTTTATTTGGTGTACACTACGAGACAAAATTAATATCAATCTCGGTTAAATATATAACGTGCAGATTATCTGCAATCATAACTTTCATAGTTATTAAGCACAATTTTGGTTCCTCAACAGGAAATTGATACACCAATGTGAGTGAGATAATTAATATAACTACTTGTACGTGTATCTACTTCCGCTTTAAATTGTCCAATGAACTTTGTTGTCTAGACTCATCGTGGGAAAATCAAAAATCTAAATCAGAAGTTTAAAATTTTAAGACGATAGAGGGTCATCGTCGCAAAACCATGACAATATGTACGATCCTATGCGGACTCCAGAGTGTGACTTGAGACGAAATAGAGGCTATGTTTCGTTGCTTTGGTGATGCAAGAATAGTCGCTTGACCACTGCGCGGTGTGTGTGAGCCAAATGAAATAAAAGGAAATTCTTTGACAAGCATGCCAGTGATGACGTCATATATTTGTAATAACAGACACAATGCATGGATACCTCTAGATTTATAGATATCAATTAACATCATAATCATACACGTGTACAATACATAAATAAACTTTTATCTGGAAGCTTCATGCGTAAAAAAAATTTTAAAAAAAGATAAAACTTCAATATCTTAAAATTTATGATCAATCTTTTATTACCGTTTTGTTTCTCCTTTAAGACACGGATGGTCTGGCAGCATTGACAAGAGGTCCCAGCACACTGACAGCTTCCTGTAACCGTACTCTGTACATATTTCAAACGTGTGTCAGGGACCGCCAGCTCAGTAACATCGCCTGTGGATTTTAAGGAAAAAAATCATTATGTCAATCCTCAATGACATATACATACATAATTAAAGGATTTTTATTTCAAAACGGGGTTGGGGTTTATAGTGCGTCTTATCTCTTCTCTAAATTTTGTTTTTTAGGTCAAATTTCACTATAATTTATAACACTGTCCCAAATAAAAATTTCAGATAAAACCCTGTTTTGAAAAATGCAAAAAAAAAAAAATGGGGGAAGGGGGTTAACCCCCTCCTGATGAAACGCTCCCGTATTGTTTATTCTTAAAGACGTAGAGTTGTCAACACAATCTGTAGCTGCAGAACTGTAGCTCCACGGGAAATTCAGTTTGACGAACCGTGGGCCGTCAATCGGAATTTCCCGTGGAGCTACAGTTCTGCAGCAACACAATCTGTTAATGTTAATGGTTCACAAATTTAATATATAAGGTAGTACGTTTACTACCAATCTGTCATTGGTATAAAAATGTATGTAATCTAAAAACGCGAGTGCCTGCATATTTATTTGTGTGATTTTAACCAAAGTTGTCCGATCCAAGGTATCTGCCCGATGCATGATGAACTCGCCCTACACTCTCCGCCATGATGTTAAATTAGTCGACCCGCGTTCTTGATTAGTCCGTTCTGGAAAGCATTCAAGAAATGAATTGGCTCATTTACTTTAATTATTTAACATTTGTCAAATCTTAATTTCAATGTACACTCTGAATAAATTCCTGGTAATTATAATTACTCGTTATACGTAACTATTCAATATTATTTCATTGCAAACAGATCCCACCGACTTTGATCCGCCAAAACGTGTTGATACTCTCAAATTTGCTATTTCTGGCTGGTTTATCGAAAATGAAAGTAGGTTTTAAATAATTTCACAATAATTAGCTATCAGGTAGAATTCAATTATAGTTTACGGATATCATCTCACACATGTTGAAATACCAAAAGTGTAAGCAGTTAATCTGGTGCAGGCATTTGGTAGTTTGCTGGCAAAATGTTTTCATTATCATTTAAAATTTAAAAAAAAAAAAAGTCATGTGACCCTATTTTGATGAGTTATATGTAGTTCTCTTTCTGGATATCAACCATAAGATCTTGTCATTTTGAGAATTTCCTTTTCTTTTTTTTTTTTTTCTTTTTTTTTTTTTTTGCTTGTCAATATTTTTTGGATGAGTCTGTCCCCCCCACCCCCCTCCCCACTTTCAAAAACGACATTACGTGCCTGTTGCTGAAATTTCACTTATACAGAACTGAAATGCTGGAAGGTCGCTGTACACCCTTAATTCACCCGTACGAGTATATGTAATATTAATTTATCATCACTGAATATCTCAAGTTTCTATCTTAATATGTTCATGAAAAAAAGGTAAAACATATAACCACTTTAAAAAAAAAAAAAAAGAAATCAAATGATTTGATGGAACGAAAGTGACGTTAGGAAACAACTTACAAGTATCTTCCATTATTTCTGAAAAATTCATCAAATTAATCTAAAACTGTTTCTGAAATGTCGCCTTTAGAGTAAAAATAGGTAACAAAAAATATAGAACCGTTTTAACAAGAGCTTGGACTTTCGGTGGGATGTTACTATCTAGTTTGCTTATCAAAACAAGCTTTCAAATATTGACCTCCTTTCTTCTAATTCTAAGAGAAGCTCATTAATATTCATAGACTGTCAAAACCGGAAAGTTATTTGCCAAGATCTGCTCTGTTGTGTGACATTGACGCTGTTTCAACGAAATATACAGCCCTGGATGAAGTCGGACGAGTGTCATTGCGTTCAATGCATTCATATCTATTAGCCAATGACTAGACAGTTAACCATGAGTAGACTCCGCCTTCATCAAATTGGAGTTTGTCACGTATACGTACTGCCCAAAGTCTATGGAGGGTAATCGTGTTCAAAAATCCAGACCTGTAAACTTGTAAATTCAAATATGCAATCGTGTTGGTGTGTGAGTCTGAGTATGAATGTGTGTAATTCTGATTGCGTAACCTATAAAAACTCGGACAATAAACGCTTTAAGATTTGACTCAGTTCCTTCCTATGATGCACAGTTTGCAGCTTAATTGTTTTTGTTGGTTTATATAACCTTCAACTTTGCACATTTTTAATCCATAGATTCTGCAATTGTGTCTTCATGCTCGGAAAAAGCACATCTTACATGTTACAAATCGACAAATGTAAAGTCTACAAGTTTGTCGAATTTTGACATGACCTTATATGGAAAATGCTTGCTGCGGGAAAAGGCATGCCGTAATCGCCGGAATGGACTAAAATAAACATAAAATTCAGTTAAACTGTTCTAATGAACGATACTATTTTCTTAGGATCGAGAATATTAGTTTGAGAAAAAGATATTGAGGTGTGATTGAAACTGGACCAGACAAGAAAAGGTGAATGTAAAAATCGGTGCCGGTGTGATGAATGCGCTAGTTTCTGAAATATAATTTCCATGGACACTGGTACATGTATAATACGATAACGGTTAACTTTTACTAAAGAAGAAATGCCTTTATCTATTTTAATATCGCTAAAATAATTTGACATTTAATGTAAACTGGAAAATATAAGTTTCTAGAAATAAGAAGGATCAAGAAATTTCCTAGGGAGTGAATATATTTTGAGCGGCATGGGGTTTGGAGACCGCCGTGAGGCCCCATTAAGGTTCATTGCTTATCTGAATTCATCATTTATTTAGAATTAAACGACTTGCAAAGAAATTTGGTAATTTTTCGCGGAAAAATATATGTGTCTATATATTTTTCTCAAATATCAAAATGACTTTGTTGTGCAAGTGCATGATAAATAATAAAACAATCTGAAACTTATAAAAAAAAGTTTTTTTTATTATTAATTAAAGTACAAAATGTTGTCAAAATTGAAAGGTCTTGAAGAAATAAAAAAGGGATACTAGTATGTTTATGTTTTTTTGATTATATTTTTTCTTTGAAAATCGAATTTCTGAAATTAAGGAACGGGTGGGTTAAACAGATTTGATCATATATGAACTGGTGAAGTTTTACTTATTTTATCTTATAAAATATTTACTGTATTGACAGTAATTTAACAAAACTAAGTAGCTGCTTTATGGTAAATCAGTACATGTTCACAAGTGGCTGTAAAGCTATAAAGCTTTCCGGAAAATTGAAAAATGAAATATTTTTGTTATAATTTAAACACATTTTAATTTCACGACAGTTAACCTTATCTTCGGAATTTTTTTTTTCATTTAAAGGGG
>WFKH01010211.1:43567531-43581795 GCA_016163765.1 Magallana hongkongensis
TGTAGTTTACATCTATCCAAAAAATAAAAGCGAAATTTTTTAATTCGCGAGATGTGCTTCTCGCGATTTTACGCGGATATTAAATCCTCGCTTTTAATTAGAAATCTACAGTATATATATGAAACTTATTAAGTTTTAGCTCATCTGATCTGAAGGTTAAAGTGAGTTTTTCTGATGATCTGTTGTCCGTCGTCCGTCCGTCCGTCTGTCTGTTTTGATCTCTTCTCTAGAACCACTGGACCAAATTTAGCCAAAAGTAATACAAACCATCATTACAGGAAATAAATTGTATAGATAAAGGGCGAAACCCTTTTAAAATGTAAATAATTATGAAACAGTGAAAATAAGGTTTGTGTCTTTAAAAATCTTCTTCTCAAGAACCACTGCACCATAAATGCTATATGATTATTTATACCAAAGCTTGTATATATAGTGGAAACTTAAAATTAACCCCCAGACCAATACCGAGGGCCAAAGAGGGGTTAAAAGTCAACATAGAAATATGTAGAAAAAATGTTTAAAAATTTTCTTCTCAAGAACTACAATGCTGCAATTTGAGAGATTCCTATGCAAACATCCTCAGTTAGTGTAGATTTTATATTCTTAAAACCATGACCAATACTGGGGCCCCAAGAGGGGTTCACAGTTCAACTAGAACCAATAGGGAAAATGTTTTCTGAAACTTCTCAAAAACTAGAATGCACAATTTGCAATATTAGTTCATATGTACGTAAGCATCCTAAGATAGTGTACATTGTAAACTGTATAAACTGTTACCCCTGGACTAATACTGGAGCCCCAAGAGGGGTTCAAAGTTCAACATAGACATATATAGCGAAAATGTTTTAATATCTTTTCCTAAAGATATACAATGCTACATATAATGATATCACTATGTAAGCATCCTCCTATCTTTATATTCTCATAAATTATGAAGATCTTTCACTTTTTAGTAATATTCATAAATTGTTAATTTTCCAATTTTGTTAAATTTGATACGTTGAGGTCAAGGATAATTAGTTAGTTGATGAATCTTTGATCTTATGATTATAATATGTCATAATGTGAAAAATGATGTCCAAAAAAATTAGCTTCTTTTTATATATTGTTTTTATGTATTCTCAAATCTTGGATAGCCTATAGACGTGTTTTAACGAAAAGTATCTCTTACTAAAAACAGATACAGGTACCTGACGTTTAGGTTCTGATTTTATGATTGTGCTATAACCACTGATTTGCCATAACTTCGGGAAACCAACATCGAGATATGAATATTTAGAACTCTGTATATAAATTCAGTTGATACTTAGTACAAGTATTCTGAACCGTGATTATTTTCAGCAAAATGTATTGTAAGTGTAAAGAGTGTAGTGTTGTGTACAAGAGAATTTAAATCAAAAAATCCAGCAGATTAGATGCATGTTGTTTGAACTTTGTATTCTAATCATTCTTTAAGTGAAAAGAAAAAATATATTTAACACCCATGGGAATCGATCCAGCGATCGCAAAATCAAAAAGACCCATGCGATACCATTAGGCCTCGCATACAACAAACGAATTGATTGTCTTTTCAATATATATATGACTATACATGAATGTTTTGGATTAGTCACTAAATGGAATACAATGTATACCTGCCTAATTTTTAGTACAAAGACCACGTTAAACCATAATTAGTTCATTGTAAACATGTACTGACTGTCTACAATATCTTTAGAACAAAATTTTAATCAGATTTCTTTGGATTAAAGTGGTCCAAATACCCAAAAATCCAAATTGTTACTGCATGCCAACTATTTTTCTATATATCTTTAACATGAAGATTTTAATGATGTCGTGTAAGATAACTAAGACTCTTTTAACCTGGTAATTTGGATTTCTTTTAAAATAGTTTAACTAAATATTTTATTATAAAGAAATTACTTATGACTGCATAATCGTTATATTGTAGGCCAAAGTGTATTCTAGGTGCGCTATACCTCTTTCGAAAGAGATATGGGAACTGGTGTTCAGGTGAACGATGTGACCCGTGGGCCTCTTGTTGTTTTATTATTCATTCGTTAATCAACTTATTAATAAACAGCAAGTTAAAAAGTTCACCGGAATACGAACTTGGTTGGTCACGTGATCAAATCCTGTGAAGCCCGAGAGCTTTTCAGAAGATTCGATCATGTACCAACCAAGTTCATATCCCAGTAAACTTTTTAACATTGCTGTATATTACTTATATTTACATTTGAAAAAGGCAAATTGTTCAGAATTGTTAAAATTATCGAGATTTTATGTTAACAATAATCCAACCGACAAGCGAAAAAGTTCACACAGTATTGAACGTTTTCGCTAATCTATATATATATAGGTTTATAAATATATATTTTTATTTAGGTTGTATGGTCGTCCTCCATTAAGATTGGATGTGGATATGCCTACTGTAGCGAAATCAATACGCACTACCACGTCTGTTACTATTCTCCCGCTACCAACAGTGTTCTAGCTTCAGTTGCTTGATGATAATAGTGATTAATTTATTAATTAATGTTCAATGTTCTACAAATAAGAGATATCACTCTTCCTCGGATAAATTTCTTTGATCATTTTTTTTTAGTTCTAAACGGTGGTTTCTGGCATATATTTATGCTGATATATTGGAATATAACTATTCTAGAATCGAAAACATGATATTCAATTTGGTGTACAAATACTAGTCTATGTTGCTTAATTAATGTTTTAAAAGCGTGCGTTAATCGGTTTTTTTTTTTTTCCAAATATTAGTTTTGTGGACAAGCAGCTGTGATTAATTCCTGATTAATTTATTGACATTGATTGCCTTGTATTTACTGTGTTAAAAACTTGGTGGTTTTTTTGTTTTGTTTTTTTTGTTTTGGTTTCTTTCTGAAATTGACAAAAATAAATTTCAAACTTCCTTTTTCTTGGAGGGACTTGGTAAGAAAGGGGGGGTTATTAGTTAGTTTGTTTGTATTTTATTTTTAATCATATGTCACAGAATTGTGCATTCATGTACATATTTGTTTCGTAGAGGCATCTCTGCTGGTGCTATGCCCTACAAGAACGGCACCAGTTGTCAAGATTGTCCTTCAAAATGCGAAAACAATCTCTGTGGTAAGAAAGAAAATGAACCACTAAGTTATAAAATACCCATTCCTTGTATATTGCCATACTCCCGTCCTACACTAGCTGAACTTTATGTAGAAATAGGGCGCAATCGTCTGTTCATACCTCATTTGAGCTGAACAATACCATTAACTAAGAATAAACTTACTCTGTTTGGCTATTTGCTCATTGTAATAGAGGGATGTTCTTAATTTTCAAATGTCATTTCCCTGTGCTCGATGTTATTTTGGACATATACCAAATTTGTAAAGTTATCTTGCCATTATCACGAGCAACTTAACCTCCATTTATTCCTCTAACCATTTTTCATACATTTTAATTACCAGAGGATTTTAATTATTTGTTTTCAGATTGTAACGGCTTTATATGTGAAAATGATGGAGTTATGAACAAAGACAAATGCACATGTTCATGTTCATTAGGAAGACCCTACTACGTGGGAGACAAGTGTTCAAGTGAGTCCTTCTCATGCTGTAAGCTTTTTAGAAACGAATCTCTGGCCTCAGACTTCGTTCTCTGCTGATGTTTATCCTACATGTATTTGTTAGTCATGTTGAAATGGCATTTTTTTAATCAACACATTAATTTGCTTTCACAAAATGAGAAATAACCTTGACAGTTCAGTGAACTGTTCGGCTTTGACCCCTGACATCTCTTGGTGTACAAACTCCCTATCGCACTCGGATTGTCCCAGGTACTCAAACGTACCGTACCACTGTCCAAACCAGTGTGGCTTCTGTAATTGTAAGCGGTTTTTATTTTACTAAACGTTCGTTCCCTTGGGGAAACCAAAAAGTCAACAAGTACTGTAAACCAACTTTTATTCGCGTGCGAGAAATTTTTGCAAGGTTTGCGAGAGCCTCTTCGTCCCGAATTTTCTCGCCGCGAACCGGTGCTTGCCCTATGGGTGTAATAACCACACGATTTTAGATAAGGCTTGATCGCGAAAATTATTCGCTGCGACCGAGTTTATCTCAGGTTATTTGCGAAATAAAGTCGTTGCGAATAGTAATTGTTTTACAGTTGCCCATCAGATCAACCTTAAAAGAAAATGGGCGCATAAGATGCAAATTCGGCAAGAATCTTGGAGCGTTAAAAAAGTGAAAATTTCATCATGACAAAGTGCACATTTTTCGATTTTTTTTACTTTGTTTCCTGCGATGAGGAAGTTGGCAAAAAAACCTTTGAATTGGCATTTAGTGTTATCAAAATATGGGTTTGAATATATTATTTATAGCTGTTATTAAATGATTTTCTTGTCTCTGGATCTTCTCTCCACGAATTTGAAACGGGTAGAAATTATATGCTCCAACATAAGATATGCTGCTGCTGTTTAAAAAAAGATGGAGAAATGACCTGGAGATAGCTAAATTTGTACTTTTATAAACATATTGAATGTAATTATGGGGGAAAATAACTAAAAACGTTGTTTTAAATAAAAATGAAACTTTTCTGTCGTTTTCAAGTCGAACACAGTCATGCTAGAAATCATATCTTCAAGTCATTTAGAAGTATGGGCTTGTATGCAGAACTTTTGCCGAAGGTGCGGAGGACCCTTAATAAACAAGTTTAAATAGTGTTTTAGGTTCAAATCCTGCTGAATTTTTTTTTCTTAAAAAAATTTTTTTGGTTTATTTTTTTTATATTGGTTGTAACGCGCCTTCTGATTGGCTAAAAAATATTTTATATCGTATAAAGAATGTTGCCTACATATACGCCTTAGTAAAACTAACGTCAAAAAACGCATCAATCCGTGTGACGTTACGTTTGAATTTTGTACAATTTGGTGTCATTTTAAAGGTCAAATGACCGTTTTCATCTAAAATTAACAGCAAAAAATTAAATTAAAAGCAATGAATTCAATATTTATTAGTTTTATACGATATAAAATGGTTTGAGACAGTTTACGCGTTTTTTATAAACCGCTTCGCAGTTTTTTTAAGCGTAAACTGTCACAAACTATTTCATTTCATATAAAACTAATAGATATTAAATTCATTCCTTAAATGAGTTTATATTTGGTCTTTTTTTTTTTTTGAAAACATTTCATTGTCTTTTGCAACTATGGTATACCCTTTTCGAAAGTTTGACACAATATCTAATCGATTGTCTTATTTCCGAATTTAAGGGCGTTTAGAGCAAATAAACTATTAATACTGTACTCTTACTACCGTTTTGCTTTCTGACGCGTATACATGTAACTGGTTTCACCGGAAAGGCTGTGTTTGTCAACCGTTGGGACAACTTTTGTGCAAACGAAAGCATGTAAGTTTTTAAACAGCAGAAAATATACTTCAACTTCCAAGAAAGTAGTACCTTCAAATAATCAGTTGTAGCGTTTCGAGACATTTAAATCACAATTGATTCGTGTCGATCATTCCTGCAAACTTACTATCTTGAGCGCCCACTTTCTTTTAGATACTAGTATTATCAAATTAATTCTTACCATAAACCCTGATTTAATAAGAAAACATTCTAAACTATTTTATCTTTAAAGTCTGAAATTTTTGTACAGATCTCTCCTTCTCAAAAAGTTCAATATCATCGAGTCGAAACGGAAATTATCACGACTATCTACCCCTCTTAATTAAAGTCTTTTAATCGATTTTCCCTTTTTAAGACGACTTTAATGCACAGCCTTTGACAACCACGAAATTGGCCACCACAACAACCGCAAAAGTAACAACTTCAAAAGAAACAACATCTGCAACTACAACTTCAAACCTTCTGATCTCACGGGTTTCAACTTCTGATACTGTGACTTCAGGTCAGATGACGTCATCAGTGACGCCAACACGTTCCTCAGGCACAGGTAAGATATCTTTTTTTTATTTTCTGTTTGAAAAAATAATAAACACTCAACTTAAATACATGTATGATTTCACAGCAAAGTATTACAATTTTATATTGATTATGCTTTAGGCCCCAACAAAGTGGAACTCTCTCGATTATTGCCCTTGCCGTATTAGTAAGTAATCATGGATTACTGGTATTAGCTTAACTCTACATGTATGGAATTTTGAAATGCTGTTTAATTTTATGGGGTTTTTTTATTTACAGGTATTTTGGAACTTTTATTCACTATAGCTCCAGTTGTCAATTAAAGAACTCGAAAGTTTTTCGTATTTCTTAAATCGATGAAATAAATTGAACAAAAAAATGACTGTATTTGTTTCATTAAATCTAATCTAATTACATTAAATCTAATTTATTATAAATTTGTATAGTTTAAAAATGATAAACTGTTTAAGATTTTGTAATATATAACTGTAGTCATGTTCCATTCATTTTTTGTTGTTTTGCTTCAATTGTACACTGTAGAATATATGTATAAGCAATCATGTAAATCAATGTACACATATATTATAACAATAGTGAATAGTGAAGTAGTTTGTTTTTTTTTATTGATTTAAGAATCATCTAAAAAAGTTACCATAAATTTGGTTTGTACTTTTTCAAAAAATCAAATAGATCATTTTTTTCTTGGTGAATTTGTTGATCAAAATCATTATTTTCTAGTCAGTTGTTTCAAAAACGCGGGTATTTTGAACATGACTTCCGGTGATAAAATATCCCCCAATCGTATATGGTACTGATATTTTTCTAATCAAAGTGTTCTGGTGAATAAACATGTAAATAGCAAGTCCCCAAAAACATGAAAAATCCACAAAATAAAAATCCAATTAAAAAAAACCCCTAGAGAAGTATGGCCATTCACGTAAAATAAATAAATGATCAAACGAGAAGTCACGACTTTTAAATAGCAGCTAGTATTTTCGAGCTTCTATGCAAAATCAACTATTCCCAACTGATTACCTTTTCTAATTTGAATACTTAGACATACTGTACATGTACATTCAAACATTAAACAATATTTCATATTATAAACATACATGTAATTCCGATCCATTCTAACGACTCTTCATTGGCTCGTGTCTGCGAAGAAAAACCTACTCATTGCTTTGAAACTAGTTTTGCTCTAGTTTTATATAGTTTGAGAATCGCTTGAATGAAAATATTCTTGGAAATTAACCTTTTTTTAACTTTGAGAAAGGCTTTCCAATTTTATGCATAAACAATTGAAAATTAGTAATTTGGCCACACATTCATCAAGAAGGTGAAAATATTGCATTTCAAACTACATTTGATCGAGGGTTATGAATATTATAATGACTAATTATAATCAAAGTCAAAGGAAGTACAAAGAAGCATTAGACAGGGAAGCCTTGTGTCTGAAAGTTTATTTTTTTCTATTCTTTTGTTATCTCGTAGTCTACAGATAGTCGTTCTCGGAAGTAAAAATGAAATAATCGGGTTGTCCACATATATGGAAATTAAAAAATTAAAATATATACAACATGCTGGTGATTGTACCGATGTATTCACTGAAACTCTTTGAATAAGACCGCACTAGAAGCATTAGATAATTCCGGCAAGTTTGCGAGTCCGGGGCTGAATCTGGACAAAGCAGAATATTTTTGGGCAGGAGCTGTCATAAGCATTTAGTGGCATTATTTATATGTATATAGTGTTAATTTCCTAAAAGATATGTTACAAATATAGATAAGCGTAAAGACATGATTTGGATATTTCTTATAATGTAAAATGTTCACCTAAATTACTGCATTTTGAAAAACTATTATGTATTTGATGAAGACGAACCCCGACGGTCTTTGAAAAATGCACCATCGTAAATACATTCATATTTATTTATCGGTTTCGAAACTAACATGCAATTGTCACAGTAAGTTCATCTTGTCCAATTCAAACAAGATTTCTTTCAAAACGTATCAAACATTGAGTAAAACTTAATATAGACAAAACAGAAAGAATAATAAAATGTATTCTTGTCGAAAAAATAGACCAATGTAGATTGGGTATTGCAGATAAGTATATGAACTCGTAAAGTTATTTTTTAGGAAATGGAATATTACCAAACTTGTGTGCAAAAAACTTTAGCGTCAGTGAACTTGTAAATTAATTACACTGGAGAACATGAAGTTATTTTTTTCACAAGATAATGCCGCCTTAAGTAATTCTACGTTTAACCTCACTTCAAAATTCCAAACCTACGAGGGAGGTCGATTAAATTTTAACAAACAATTTTTTTCAAACAAATGATTTTTATTCATTTACATTAATACAAATACAGTGAGTATTCAAACAATATAGGTTATCTCTTTAATAGTGATATTTCCTGATAATCCTATTAAGTATCTGATTTATAGTCCATAATGTGCTCTAAACATTTCGAATTTCTATAGATTACAGTATTTTAGTATAATCAAACTTAAAAAAAAAAAAAAACTAAAATAGGGTTTTGGGTTTTTTTTCAAAACCCAATTTCTCCTAAACCTACGCGCGCGGGTTACGTTAAACGTAGAATTAACTTTGGACAGCCTAACCGATAGAATGGGTTGAGCGTACGATAACAAACGCACGATAGAACACGATACACGCACAATACAATAGGATTTCATACACGATAGGAAAAGATAAACTATTTTCAGGATAAACGAAAAATCCGGTTAAACCATCTTCACGACTAACCTGATAATCATCACCATTTTAACTTGCCAACTATAATCAAGCCTTGTCGATTAGAGTTTTGTTTCAATTTATATATCTCACAAAAGGTGTCCTTCTTAAATCTTTGATTTGATTTTTTTTCTGAGTTTGTTTGTTTGTTTATTATTTATTTAAATAAAGTGCTCTCAAAAAGATAGATGAACAGGAAGTGTTATGAGAGGGTTCTCAATACACTCATCAAATCACGAGAGTGATATCGTTCACATCCGATAAAATTAACACACTAATAACTTCAGTAGATATAACAGGCACGTAGCATCGATTTTTAAAAACGGGGTGGGGAAGATCTAACCTATTACTAATCTCCTTCAAGGCAGAAAATATTTGTTTAAACTATTGCTTTTGTACATTCATGTTGTTTATTCTAAGTTTGGGCTAATTATCAAGGTATATACGCTGCCTGACGCTCACAGGAGCGACACATCAAAATAATAGAGAGTAAAGAATCAAGAATGTTACATGTAACAAGGAGTAATGATTTTATTACAGTTATGGTAATGGCTTTTCTTACTCTTGTCAACAATACACTTAGTTTGCCTGCTCTAAAATCTAAGGGATTTCCTTGAAGTTTGATTATTGAAAGAAAAAGTAAACCGTAACTGAACCCCTCTGTCTAAGTGAATATTACACTGTATGTCAGAAATGACAGAACGTTAACATTGTTACTTTTTAAATGGTCGAACATGAGTAATCATTGTTTGAATGAACCAAAATTGTCACATGGTTTAAAAAATTAACAAGACAATATCTTTTGGATCATATTTTAATTTTTAAAAAAGACAAAAATTAACTAAACGTGTTTTGCCGAGAAATGGGTTTGAAGAATAAATTTTATAGAACCGCAAATATTGAAAACTTAATTCATATACTGTATAATACAAATAAAGCATGCATATGTAATCTTTAAACTTCTAGACTATACACTTTTTGTACATGTAGTTCATGGGTCACACTGTACAAGAATAAGTTCATTGGTCTTCTCGAAACAAATGCTTCAGAAAATCGGCGAAAAGTTTCATCTGTCTTTCGCGGTTACGTAGCAACACCTCCATTTTGGAACTAGCTGTGACCTCCATTATTTCATCTTCGGCAAACGGAATTTTGAAGCATCCCAGCTCAACCTTAACGACCTTTACGAACGCAATTTTGAGAGATACGCGGGCGCATCCAGACAGACCACTTTTACCGACATCCATTTTATATAACTGCACGCAAAGTTTGCCCGCTTTTTTCAGGTATGGAACATTCAGGCATATCGCTGGCGGGTTTCTGACTGCAACACAAAATGACGTCAAAACATTGTCTAATTCGTGGTCTTGTTAAAGAAAATGTCGCCATTCTTGTAAGTAACGTTATTAAAGATAACAAACCTGAGACTTCTTTACTGTAAACAACCTTTCCTCCCCAAGTTACAGTAAGCAAAACTCCAGTGTTTTTCTTCAAATATTGTACTTTGATACACACTACAATAAAAACCCATGTATTTTATTCAACCTGTCTTTATTTGGTGTACACTACGAGACAAAATTAATATCAATCTCGGTTAAATATATAACGTGCAGATTATCTGCAATCATAACTTTCATAGTTATTAAGCACAATTTTGGTTCCTCAACAGGAAATTGATACACCAATGTGAGTGAGATAATTAATATAACTACTTGTACGTGTATCTACTTCCGCTTTAAATTGTCCAATGAACTTTGTTGTCTAGACTCATCGTGGGAAAATCAAAAATCTAAATCAGAAGTTTAAAATTTTAAGACGATAGAGGGTCATCGTCGCAAAACCATGACAATATGTACGATCCTATGCGGACTCCAGAGTGTGACTTGAGACGAAATAGAGGCTATGTTTCGTTGCTTTGGTGATGCAAGAATAGTCGCTTGACCACTGCGCGGTGTGTGTGAGCCAAATGAAATAAAAGGAAATTCTTTGACAAGCATGCCAGTGATGACGTCATATATTTGTAATAACAGACACAATGCATGGATACCTCTAGATTTATAGATATCAATTAACATCATAATCATATACGTGTACAATACATAAATAAACTTTTATCTGGAAGCTTCATGCGTAAAAAAAATTTTAAAAAAAGATAAAACTTCAATATCTTAAAATTCATGATCAATCTTTTATTACCGTTTTGTTTCTCCTTTAAGACACGGATGGTCTGGCAGCATTGACAAGAGGTCCCAGCACACTGACAGCTTCCTGTAACCGTACTCTGTACATATTTCAAACGTGTGTCAGGGACCGCCAGCTCAGTAACATCGCCTGTGGATTTTAAGGAAAAAAATCATTATGTCAATCCTCAATGACATATACATACATAATTATAAGGATTTTTATTTCAAAACGGGGTTGGGGTTTATAGTGCGTCTTATCTCTTCTCTAAATTTTGTTTTTTAGGTCAAATTTCACTATAATTTATAACACTGTCCCAAATAAAAATTTCAGATAAAACCCTGTTTTGAAAAATGCAAAAAAAAAAAAATGGGGGAAGGGGGTTAACCCCCTCCTGATGAAACGCTCCCGTATTGTTTATTCTTAAAGACGTAGAGTTGTCAACACAATCTGTAGCTGCAGAACTGTAGCTCCACGGGAAATTCAGTTTGACGAACCGTGGGCCGTCAATCGGAATTTCCCGTGGAGCTACAGTTCTGCAGCAACACAATCTGTTAATGTTAATGGTTCACAAATTTAATATATAAGGTAGTACGTTTACTACCAATCTGTCAATGGTATAAAAATGTATGTAATCTAAAAACGCGAGTGCATGCATATTTATTTGTGTGATTTTAACCAAAGTTGTCCGATCCAAGGTATCTGCCCGATGCATGATGAACTCGCCCTACACTCTCCGCCATGATGTTAAATTAGTCGACCCGCGTTCTTGATTAGTCCGTTCTGGAAAGCATTCAAGAAACGAATTGGCTCATTTACTTTAATTATTTAACATTTGTCAAATCTTAATTTCAATGTATACTCTGAATAAATTCCTGGTAATTATAATTACTCGTTATACGTAACTATTCAATATTATTTCATTGCAAACAGATCCCACCGACTATGATCCGCCAAAACGTGTTGATACTCTCAAATTTGCTATTTCTGGCTGGTTTATCGAAAATGAAAGTAGGTTTTAAATAATTTCACAATAATTAGCTATCAGGTAGAATTCAATTATAGTTTACGGATATCATCTCACACATGTTGAAATACCAAAAGTGTAAGCAGTTAATCTGGTGCAGGCATTTGGTAGTTTGCTGGCAAAATGTTTTCATTATCATTTAAAATTTAAAAAAAAAAAAAGTCATGTGACCCTATTTTGATGAGTTATATGTAGTTCTCTTTCTGGATATCAACCATAAGATCTTGTCATTTTGAGAATTTCCTTTTCTTTTTTTTTTTTTTCTTTTTTTTTTTTTTTGCTTGTCAATATTTTTTGGATGAGTCTGTCCCCCCCACCCCCCTCCCCACTTTCAAAAACGACATTACGTGCCTGTTGCTGAAATTTCACTTATACAGAACTGAAATGCTGGAAGGTCGCTGTACACCCTTAATTCACCCGTACGAGTATATGTAATATTAATTTATCATCACTGAATATCTCAAGTTTCTATCTTAATATGTTCATGAAAAAAAGGTAAAACATATAACCACTTTAAAAAAAAAAAAAAAGAAATCAAATGATTTGATGGAACGAAAGTGACGTTAGGAAACAACTTACAAGTATCTTCTATTATTTCTGAAAAATTCATCAAATTAATCTAAAACTGTTTCTGAAATGTCGCCTTTAGAGTAAAAATAGGTAACAAAAAATATAGAACCGTTTTAACAAGAGCTTGGACTTTCGGTGGGATGTTACTATCTAGTTTGCTTATCAAAACAAGCTTTCAAATATTGACCTCCTTTCTTCTAATTCTAAGAGAAGCTCATTAATATTCATAGACTGTCAAAACCGGAAAGTTATTTGCCAAGATCTGCTCTGTTGTGTGACATTGACGCTGTTTCAACGAAATATACAGCCCTGGATGAAGTTGGACGAGTGTCATTGCGTTCAATGCATTCATATCTATTAGCCAATGACTAGACAGTTAACCATGAGTAGACTCCGCCTTCATCAAATTGGAGTTTGTCACGTATACGTACTGCCCAAAGTCTATGGAGGGTAATCGTGTTCAAAAATCCAGACCTGTAAACTTGTAAATTCAAATATGCAATCGTGTTGGTGTGTGAGTCTGAGTATGAATGTGTGTAATTCTGATTGCGTAACCTATAAAAACTCGGACAATAAACGCTTTAAGATTTGACTCAGTTCCTTCCTATGATGCACAGTTTGCAGCTTAATTGTTTTTGTTGGTTTATATAACCTTCAACTTTGCACATTTTTAATCCATAGATTCTGCAATTGTGTCTTCATGCTCGGAAAAAGCACATCTTACATGTTACAAATCGACAAATGTAAAGTCTACAAGTTTGTCGAATTTTGACATGACCTTATATGGAAAATGCTTGCTGCGGGAAAAGGCATGCCGTAATCGCCGGAATGGACTAAAATAAACATAAAATTCAGTTAAACTGTTCTAATGAACGATACTATTTTCTTAGGATCGAGAATATTAGTTTGAGAAAAAGATATTGAGGTGTGATTGAAACTGGACCAGACAAGAAAAGGTGAATGTAAAAATCGGTGCCGGTGTGATGAATGCGCTAGTTTCTGTAATATAATTTCCATGGACACTGGTACATGTATAATACGATAACGGTTAACTTTTACTAAAGAAGAAATGCCTTTATCTATTTTAATATCGCTAAAATAATTTGACATTTAATGTACACTGGAAAATATAAGTTGAATACGTACTCTTTTCTAGAAATAAGAAGGATCAAGAAATTTCCTAGGGAGTGAATATATTTTGAGCGGCATGGGGTTTGGAGACCGCCGTGAGGCCCCATTAAGGTTCATTGCTTATCTGAATTCATCATTTATTTAGAATTAAACGACTTGCAAAGAAATTTGGTAATTTTTCGCGGAAAAATATATGTGTCTATATATTTTTCTCAAATATCAAAATGACTTTGTTGTGCAAGTGCATGATAAATAATAAAACAATCTGAAACTTATAAAAAAAAGTTTTTTTTATTATTAATTAAAGTACAAAATGTTGTCAAAATTGAAAGGTCTTGAAGAAATAAAAAAGGGATACTAGTATGTTTATGTTTTTTTGATTATATTTTTTCTTTGAAAATCGAATTTCTGAAATTAAGGAACGGGTGGGTTAAACAGATTTGATCATATATGAACTGGTGAAGTTTTACTTATTTTATCTTATAAAATATTTACTGTATTGACAGTAATTTAACAAAACTAAGTAGCTGCTTTATGGTAAATCAGTACATGTTCACAAGTGGCTGTAAAGCTATAAAGCTTTCCGGAAAATTGAAAAATGAAATATTTTTGTTATAATTTAAACACATTTTAATTTCACGACAGTTAACCTTATCTTCGGAATTTTTTTTTTCATTTAAAGGGG
>WFKH01010211.1:43589068-43601639 GCA_016163765.1 Magallana hongkongensis
ATTTCGTTGTTTATAAACGAAATAAAATTTCGGTGGCATTTAATTTCGTCATATCGTAATCTATTTGTATTCATTAATACTTGCCAATGGGTTAAAATTTCGTCATGGAGTTAATTTCGTTGATTTATACTCCCAACGAAAATAACGAAATTAAATCCTTAACGAATATTTCTGCTTCTACAGTATAAAGCAAAACTGAAAATATGTACTTTGATATAGACACTATGTTTTTTGCCTCTGCATTTAAGGGAAACGAGAAAAAAAATCAATTAACATGAAGTTTAAGAATGAATGTTCATGCGTCACTGTCAGTTTATCATTCTTTGTCAAAAAAATTCAATCGACATTTAAATCTTAATTCTATGAACTGTGAATATTTTCCCAGTTGTTACCTGTGTGTAGGGCACTGCCTGGGCACTAACACTGGTCACAGAAATGTTGTCCCAGTTGTCTGCTCCTGGCTGCTGTGGAGGAAGCCCAATGTGGGAGAAGTCGTTACGGATGATTGGTTGCGTTGGTTGTATGGATCGCACAAACTCCTGCACTCGCTGTCCGTCGGTGTCTGAACTGTTCAGGCGATCCTATAAAATGGTCATCATGAACACTTTATTAACTTTTTCAAACAATCAAAGAAAATAAACGTCATTTATTAATGCCATTGCCATAATAGTGCAACAGTATTTTGACTCTTGTACAGCATTCTATGGAATCGTTCCCCCTAACTTACCATGAAATAATATCCAACAATAAAAGTCACAAATGACCATTTTTATGATCAATCATTGGTCCCCATGAATGAAAATGATTCCACAGTGTTTATATTCAAACTCTATCATCATTTAACTCTAAATTTCTTTTAAAATATTTTATGGTAAAAAAGATACATGTAATTGTTTCTTTCTAAGATAGACAACTCTGAATGGCCTCTCATTCTGCATTTTAAATTTTTTAAAAGCAAACTGAAAAAAGTATAGAATCATAATCATACCCTCATGGTCAGTTCCAGTGTAGTTCGGAAGTTTCCTTGTAAGGTAGAGGTAACCAGTTGACGGTGAACCAGTTCACTGATCTCTTGTACAAATTCCTCGCGCTGCATTTCCTCCATGACATGGAGAGGTATGGAACTTATGTCGGCACTGAAAATAATTTTTTTTAAATACAAAACACATAACTTAAGGAAACACATGAACATGCAGTCCAAAGAAACAATCACATTAATATCTGTCTTTAAACCAGCAATTTGTTTTTAACTAATATAAGAACAAATAAGACAAATGCCTAATTTCCTTTGAACCAATGTCAGAAATTAAAACTTGGTCTAGCTTTTATTACCTTGCAAAACCAGCTGTAGACTTCTAACAATGCTTACATACAGACAAATCTAAGGCCATGCATCCTTAAAAGAATGTTTGCTTGGAATTGCCGCCTGGGCATTTCCAGACTCAGGAGGGAGGGAGGGAATTTTATTTTTATTTTTCAAACTGGAAGTTCAACTAATCAAAAATTAGTAAAAAATAAACATCTAAATGAACTTGTAACTATGTAAACATTGTCCAATGAAAAAAACCAATAAAAAAAAGTTCTTGATTTTTTGCTAATAAAATTTTATCAATGAGGCGGGAGGCAATTCCAAACAAACAATAATTTTATTTTGGCCTGAATCAATGTGAATTACACTTACATATTCATCTGAGGAGGAACAGCAGGTGGAGGAGGGACCACATTTTCTGTTGCTGTAAAAAAAATTCAATTTCAGATTTTAAATACTATGGCAAAATTAAAATTATTTCAAATTTCCTTTAATATTATCTTATATTATTTCATGGGTAAAACATGCCATGGCGTATTCTGTTTAGTGGACAACAGTAAATTATATACAGATTTTGTATTAATATTTTGAAAGGAGATGTCCATCTTAATATCAAAATATGTTGTACACGTGTAATTGATAGCGTTCAAATCAAAATCTTACAATTAATGGAAGATCTGCTTCTTGAGCTAGCAATACTGTTGCTTCTACTGCGTTCAGTCTCTCTCTGAAGTACTTCCAATGACCTTGGTCTGTATGGTACATCAGGTTCTGCTGGAGTACTGTCTCTCGACACTCTGGGGGGTGTAGGTATCCAAGATGGTGTTCCATCTCGAGATAAACTGCTAGGTGTAGATGCATTTGAACTTTGTCGAGATACTTGAGTTGTTCCATCTCGAGATATTACGTCAGGTGTTGCTGTCTGTGGGCTCGGTTGAGACGACTGTGGAGAGTTGCTGTGAGATGAATTCGTCTGCGGTGAAGCTCGCGGTGCTCTTGACACACTTGACAGGGTGCCACGAATGACATTCTCAAGGCGTCGTCTAAATGCGGTACCCAGAATATTGGATACTCTCTGCTGTTCCACAAGGCCTTGGATTTCTACCACTACGGTCTCGGGGCGAATTTCATCGACATCTTCCACATTCGCTGGAATATTCTCTTTCCCTGATTCTAACTTGGCCTCTTGGACCTGAAGGTGCTTGGCAAAGAAGCTATCAATGGCATTCTTATGTCCTGTACTGGTCACTGGTCTCTCTCCATACTGAATCTGGCGCAGTTCATACATACGATCACTAAAATAATGAATAGCAAAATAATTATAACCACAGATGAAATAAATGATTAACCTTTTTTAAAAAGTCCTCCTTTTTTTTTATAACACCATTTAACTTCTGATTCAAAATTCTTAATTTTTTGTTGGAAGAAATATCGGTCACATTGGCTTTATCAAGCTATCTATGTTAACGTTAATTTCACAATTAAAATTTACAATGAATTTGGGATAAAAAATAATCACGTACGTTTTCGCCTTCTCCAAAAACGCTGACAACTGCAGATCTTTGTCCCCTGTCCCTTCTGCTGGCTCCACAACGTTTGTGGGTTCTAATTCCGGATTCACCAATTCTTCGGTCTCCATGTTTAATGATTGTTGTTCACTGTCGCTAAAATCTGTGCAACCACCTTCAGCCATCCTGCTCAACTTGGTCTTCTAACTTTTTATACCTGGGTAAAGGTAAATATAGAGTAATAATCTATTCTTAGATATTACCGCTAGTGACTCACTGTTTTGACAACAATCTCCCGAATTATTTCGGTGTGTATCGTGACTTTTTCATTTCCGGCTAGGAAAACTCCAAAGAACTCTGACGTCAATCGGTCAGTCTTAGCAGACGCGCGAAGTATAAACCAGAGAAATGTCGACAAGTTTGGACGATCTGTTTAATCAGATTATTCATTCTGAACTTCATGCACAACAGAAGAAGAAGTATCTTCATGACTGTAAGATTCTTTTTCATCCATTTTTGATTTGTTTTACGGACATTCACAACTGTACTGTAACTGCAGTACGGTACTACGGTAACTGCACGTAGCATCAAGGGTGGGGAGGGGGGGGGGGGGCTTGCTTTTTCTTGCAACATACATTTTCCTAAATTTTACATATAAAGAATTAGATAATTATAGAGTATCCCCACTTTTTTGGGAGCGTGTAATAAATGGAAGTGAAAATAAGGAAATCAACAGTGAAATTGAAGGTAAAGAAAGACTACTCACCCCCCTCTCTCTCTCTCTCTCTCTCTCTCTCTCTCTCTCTCTCTCTCGCCCCCCTCCCCTACGGATTAGGATTTTTATGAATTGGAGAATTAAAAATAACTTTTTTTTCTTTGCTTGTCAAAATTTTTTTTATGAGGGTGCCCCTTTCCAAAACGACACATACGTGTACGTGCCTGATACATTTACTATGATACAGTCATATGTATACATGTAGCAAGGGTGATTTCACTATGCATCGGACACCCTTGAATTTTTCTTTTTGATCACGCATCAATTATAGTCCAGATATGAAAAAAATGTTTTAAAAGCTACAGGTTTTCCCTTGCTTGGAGAAAAAACAGTGAAATTGTTAAAAACGCAGAAAATAAAGCAATTTAATGAAGAGTTGAACTATTTCACCATGGATCGGACAATATTTACCAAGCATTGGACAGGTAAACAGAAGAGATTAACAATAGCAAAATTTTCTGGTTTTAATGCAAAAATACAGAGGTTCGGAAAAATAAATATATTAAATTGCTATTCAGATTTCTTTTAATGTAAATCCTCGAATCTACAGTCAGGAATTTGGACTAGTGATTCTGTTTAAAGGAATATTTATCATGAGGGGTTCTTTATCGTGCCAGCTGCTACAGGAACTTTGGATTAAAAAGACAGTATCCATAAAACTCGAATTTAAAGTGGTCTGAGGAAAATGTTTTTATCAATTATTGTCAAAATTTTTATTTTACTATACATTTATAGTATGTCACAAGGAATGGGCACCTACCATGTTAATTATTAGAAAAAAATCACTGTCCGATGCATGGTTAATTTGTGTCCGATCCATGGTGAAATAAATATATGGAGAAAAAATGACCTTGACATTAATTGTTCAAATTTCTAAGACTAATTTTATCAAATTTTGTTTCAAAACTTACTTCGTTCTAATTATTTTAGGTCAAGGGTGCACAATCAAATACACAACATTCAAATAATGCTTTTGTGTAAAATCTTCTTAACTAAATTTTCAATGATGGCGTATTTGACGTCATTTTACGATGCCTATATTGCTATTTCTTTGACAATGTGACTGTCAAATTCTTTATAATATACTAAAGTTCATTAGCTCTTATTCAGGGATATACGAAACAACACATAAGTGCATGAACAATTATTTGACTGTATATTTATAACCAAAGTTGTCCGATCCAAGGTATATGTGTCCGATGCATGGTTAACTCACCCTATACGGTGTCAGGGTCCCGAAACGTCTTGATCCCAAAACGTCTAAGTCTATCCCAAGATATTTTTGATATTTTTTTATAGAATTTTATAGGGTAGTTGTATTTCAATTCTTACAGCTACTCTAAATTGACAAAGCTGAAGTATATCATCCGATAATACTCTGAGTATGTCTTTATTCAATCTCATCTAACATTGTACTTTTCTTTCGTGTTGAATTTGCGCGGATTTTTTCTTGATCGAACAAAAGTAATGCTACATAGAGATCACGACGAACTCTACGGACGTGCGCGAACCGACCCCAACTAGCTTCCAAAACCATGTCATGTTGGTATAATATAAGTCGCCTTAAGCTTTGGGTATGAATTATCATTTATTATATTGTTACACGTACATGTGTATAATATCATCACGTACCTCGCACCTAATCAATGAATTGACATAATTTACATGTGTACCGAAAAAATTGACTTGCCAAAAATATGCCCCCCCCCCAGTACAGTGAAAAAATTAAACAAAATAGCAGTGTTATTGATGCTTCCAGAACAAATAATCGATATTTTTGGGGGTGGGGGGTGGGGGTGGGATGTGTAGATCTAATTATAAGATTTGAAGAAAAGAAAGTTAATTAAGACGAACATATTACACTTCGTTATTATATCAATTGCCACGTTTTCAGTGAAGTGCAGAATTCAATCAACTTTGGCAAGAGGAGATGGGTTACAGAAAAAGTACAATGAACTGAAAAAGGAACTTATGTATAAAGTAAGTTAATACAGTATGGTTTGATGTTTTATATAATGCACAACTCTTAATTATGAAATCAAATAAATCACATGTATTAAAATCGTGAGTTAATTGCTTAAATATCCATTATATAGTTAAATATTGAATTTTTTTTTAAATATCCTTGAATTTAACATCACAGTATAAATAATTTAAAATTGTTTTCAATGCAAACAAAACGTGAAAAATTCATGATGAATTAATTGGAAAAATTATATCAATTTGATACTTTTAACTTTTGGAACATTTATCAATACATAAATTACATGTGATTAAATATGATTGATTAATATATTAAAGGGACGTTCGTGCCTATCATTCAAACTAAACCTTTCTTTTAATTTTATATCCCCCCTTTTTTTTTAAGTCAGCTGTAGATCGAGTAACAAGCAAAATAAAGACCCCACAATTCTCTGTCAAGGCATGTGCCATTTTTTTTTATTATAAAGTGTGTATATTGACCGAAGATATCGTTTCGATATCTAACAACTTTTAGGGTGTGATCACGATATGAACGAATCTTTTTCAAGTTTAATTTGTTTCAAATTCAATGTTAACAAATTATTTCAGTTAAATGAGAGTTGCTTAGTACTTACCTGTTTGGAGGACATAAAAGGAATGCAAAATTCTAATGTTGTTAATAAAATTTGACACATTTTCTATAACAATCACAGTTATACATAATTATGAATAAGGATCCTTAAAGGCTGTATTTAAATAGGAAACACCCATCAGTGCTATAAATGCCTCAAATACCATTGATTGTACTACTGTTTGTATCGTGAGTGAAAGTCCTGTTGGTGCACTGCATGTCCTATTGCATACATTATCATGATAGTTATCTAATCCATATCATATAGAACTACCACCATGTTGTATCATGTTAAGTAAAAAAAAAAACCCTAAAAATTATTATTATTACCCTCTAATTTACAAGAATTGGAGAGAGAGAGAGAGAGAGAGAGAGAGAGAGAGAGGGAGGGAGAGAGAGAAATGTGACAGCCTTTGCATTTTTTCATAAGCAGCTCTAAAGTAAAGTGAACCCCAATAATACTGCAGTATATAGAGAGTTTCATTGTTTTCTTTGGAATCTGTTGAGTTTTGTTGAAATTTTCATTTAAAATGTGCATCTGCAGGTGCCTCTTAAAAAATAAAAAAAAAAATAGAGCCAAGAGGACGGTACTCTTTGAGTATGCTGTTTACGCTCAGAACATAGGCGCCGGACGTTAAAATTTAACCCTTTTTATGATAAAATTATCTCCGGTACTATAATGATACTGGTATTATTATAATACAGCTAGGGGATAATGTTATTGTTAAAAGACTGTGGCTCGGAGCGAAGATGAATATTCGGGTACCACATGATGTGTTGATTTTCGGGGAATAAAAATGATCGTTGCCAAATAGTATAATCTACATGTATAAAAAATAAACATTTAATTCTTAGATATATAATCATGAAGTTCAACAATTTTTCACCTTACATTAAAGTGTAGCTAGAACATATATTTATTATATTCATGGTGTGGGACTTATGTTTTGAAAAATCTCTGGGAAACAACTTTAAATTGCCCTATATTAGGAATATGTATACATAAATGTACACTTCTCTAGATATGGCAAACTTTAACCATAGAAAATTGTCAAATGTAATAGATATGATTATAGATGAATTGTATTTTAATATCAACCTTCACAAATCTAGGATGTACATGTACCTGTTCTTATCGACAGAATAAAGATTTTACGTGGTAGTAAGTACATGACAGTTAGATGCCTCGTAAAATTCCTGCTATAAAGTGTAAGGAACCTTGAGTTTACACCTTTCGATTTGTTCAGTCCATATTTTTCATATGTTTTAATCCATTTAGACAAATTTATTGATTCAAGAAGAGGTCAACTTGAACACTGAGGAAAATAAAGAAAAAATCCTGCAAGAAAAAGTTTCATCTCTAGAGAAGGAAAAAGACGATATTTCTATATATGTAGTGAGTAGATTGACTTGCAGTTTCACTTTTTACTTTTCTCTACAGCTAATGTCTGAACTATATTAAGTTTTGATAATATCATTTTTGGGCCCAATTTTCAATGATTGGTTTAAATTTGAATATGTCTCAGCAAATATTATTTTGCTTTACACAGAAAGGCATACAAAATCAGGGGGAGAAAGCAAGAGAACTGTTTTGTCAGGTTGTAAGGACATTTATACAGAATTATGGGTTACAAAGCGATGGTCATGAACGCAGAAAGGAGGAGCAGAAACAAGCTCTAGTGGAGACAAGGCTTACTGAAGATGACCTAAAAACAGGTGAAATGTTTTGTTATCACTCTTTTCTATTTTCTCCCTTATGAATTAACCGAAGTACCAAGTAAATGATATTCTGATGATAAACCATTTATAATTAGCCCATCGTGCATTTTTTCAAGATTCTCCGGAAAATTTAAGGTTCTCCGATCCTCAGCCTCAAAGTATTTTTTTTTTCATCACAAAAATATGTTATTTATCTTTCAGACTTTATAAATGAAATAAAATAAAAAGAATTTTTTTGGTGGTATCCATGCATTTTGCGAAGTTATTGCAATTTTGGCCACGATGAATATAATAGAACAAATAACGTATACATTAGATGAGATCAAATTAGAAAAAAAAGGTTGTACCGGTGTATCGATGACTCGAACCTCTTTACCTCTAGATAGTAGGTCTCCGTGAAGCCACTAAGACAAGCAGTTCGTTGAATGGCTTAACGTAATATTAACACTTCAAGACTAATTAAAATTGCCTATATAAAACGCAGATTTATGGTACGAATAAAAAAAATCCGGATAATTTAGAGTTATCGATCATTGCTGAGGATCGGAGATCGTTAAACGACAGTGCTATATTTTTCTGTTTTTGAATACTATTCTATTATCACTTTTTTATTATCACTTTTTTCGATGAGCATTTTCGTTGTAAGATTTTAAAAAAAGTAAGTCCATTATTCGTGTAAAAAATACACCCAGAGGAGAACTTACGTACATCTCTATAGCATATTGCATGTTTTTGGTTTCCCTTTTTTGCAAGAGCTTGAAGGAATCACTGAGAAAAAGAGAGCAGTTGAAGAACTGAGAGCACAGCTTGACAGAGAAAAGCAAACTTCCCAGGGTCTTCAAAAAGCAATGAAAGGTATGACAGACAGAAATACAGCGAAACATTGTTACAGTAAAGGGACACTAGCTGCAGAAGTGATGACAACAGATTTCAGATTCTCACAATTGCATAGAAATATGCTTTTTATACACTTACCAATCAAATGCTACTTAAAATTGCTTATAGTGTATAGCAAACGATAAAAACCTTTTGGATACCGCTGAAATAACTGATTTCATTGTTAAGATATATGAAAGGAATAACTGTTTTAGACATATTTTATAGTTAGGGTGTTGGTAACAAGAGATCAGGCACAACCGATGATTAATATACCTTTTTGCAATCTAAATTTAGAACTTGACCAACAGCTTAGACAACTCAGGGAGCAGACTGGTATCCTCAGTGCAAGGAAGTCAGAACATAACGCTATTCCCCACAGAGATCCAGAGTTCTTAAGGTACGTGTAGGGATCTTGTCTGAAAACAGAACATTAGAACCTTGCGTGAGTCAAGCAAAACAGCTATGGATTAAGTTTCCCAACGTTTGTGATCGTAATGTCTGAAAACAGTGCCTTGTATAAATCATGCAATATTTTTCTGATTAAATTAAAAGGTTTATATTTTTTAAATTAATTTGTATGTGCTTGCAATTCTGTACCTTTGTATATAGTTTTCATTATTTTTCCGTTCAACTAAGAAAACCGTTTGCGATGCTTTGTGCTTGTCGATCCGTAAAGCCCCTTTCACAATTGCCGCACGAGCAGAAGCGACAAAATATTCGTGCGACCGAAAAAATTAGATATGGTTCGTAAACTGTTACCAAAATAATCGCATATGAAAAAGTACTCGTACGAAACTCGCACGATTCAGAGCGACCGTTGTGCGATGTAAACGCATTGAATCTTGCGATACATCTTGCGTCTACATGCGACTGTTGTACAATGAAAGCGAGTGTTGTAGGGTAATACGATAGGATCGCACGAAAGACCTGATGATCGGACGATTGAACGTGCGCCAATGCGATTGGACGAGCGGCGCTCGTCCGATCATGCGTTTCATCGTACGAATGCTCGTACGAGTCAGAGGGTGTATATATACCGCCCGTTTCCGACGCTCTTCAGTAGACATAGCTGAATGCAAGAGAAGATACCGCCCAAGAAGATGACAAAAGCAACAGCCAAAGTCAATGTCAATTGTGGCCTGAAACAGATATGCTTATACAGTGTACACCGTATAAGGGAACTATTCGCCCCCGTTTTATTTTCGCTCATTTCGCTCTTTTTGTCAGTTAGCGGATTAAGACTTGGCGAATTCCAATGTCTCACATTATCTCTCTTTTACTACAACATTGCTGGGGCGAGTTCAAGACGATGCAAAACCGTAAGTAGAAGTGAAAATATCACGGGGCGAAAATAACGCTGCATCCATATATCCTAGTGGCAAAGCATGGAAACTGAAACCGATAAATCTTGCAATGATCGTAAAACGTTGCAAGATTACATGAGACACGTTGTGCAACAGTCTCATGGTCGCACAACACACGCATAAACAGCTGCAGTTTATCATACGATCTTTAGAAATCGTGCATCGCTCTTGCGAGTACACAAAACGTTGTAAAACGTTCGTACTAATGTTCGTGCGTTGCATTGCAATAATTTAAATCGCAATCGGTCGCGTCTGAATAGTGTGCATGTCCACTATTTTGAGGAGACTTGATGCGACCATAAAAACGCATGCAACGAATGCGAGAGCTCGTGCAACATATGCGATAGCTCGTGCGAAGCCAAAAAATTCCGATCGTAAAGTGTTGTAAAGTGCTCGTGCGCCAATTGTGAAAGGGGCTTAATCGTTTACATTAAGCGTTCCTCTACAGGTACCGGTATATTAATCTTCATAACTTTATATTTACATCTACCGAAACTTATAGTTAATTCATAACTCTATAGAACACATGTAGAAACTGACAGGACTGAAATCTACACGCCCGTTTATCGATTGGTCGAAACCTACAGCGACCTAAGAAAAATCACGGACTGCACGAAATAATCACAATGATGTCAGACTCAAATTCCCATAGGAGACGATTTGGCTGTTTCTTTTAGCTAACGTACCGATGTACATATACAATAAACAATAAAATGCTTTCTTTGATGATGTATGCGGGTTATATTATGAAGGTAGCGATCATTGCAGAAAAAAATTATATATGTATTTTTTCTGCAATGTCGCCACCTTCATATCCCGCATGATTAACCAAAGAAAGCATTTTATTGTTTTAATATACATCGTGGTAATTTGACTATAATTTCTTTAGCTTGAACAAAGAACTGGAAAGCCTGAATGAGGTTAGCATGGAGAACAAGTGCACTGCTTTACAGCACGAGCTCCAGCGTCTGCAGCAGATCTGGTGGCAGAAGCAGATACGGGAACGTAAGCGAGCTGTGACGTCATCACAACCACAACCCTCAGCAAATGAAAAGGTAAAACTGCAGTTTATCGCGTCATTTCAACCACAAGCGATTTGGATGGTCTTTCTGGTTTTTTTAGCTAATAAAATCTTTTAAACATGGGAAAACATATAATTTTTAAAAGAAATAACTTCATATTCGTTGTCATATTTTATTCACAAAATAGACCTTCCAAAACTTACCTTAAAAACGGTTCGGGCTTTGATTCGAAAGGACTTAAACACTATTTTGAGATTTATTTTTTTTTGGGGGGGGGGGTATGTATAAAATTTATGCATTTTGAATGATTGACCAAAATTTGAATGTCGAATCAAGTAACAAACGAGATACAGAGGCCAGAATTATTTGTTACGTAAACAAAGCTCATTCGAATCTTATAATTGTTTTACAAATCGTGTAAAGAAAAAAATACCATTTATTTGAAAAATGGCTCGTGGCAAACTGATTAATGTGTTCATAGATACTATTATCAACGAAAGAAAGCAAAAGTTGATTGAAACTCATATCAATATACATGTAACATATATGAAAGAAAAAACATAACTCGAGGTTTGTTTACAAAACAAAAAAATTCAATCTCTGTATCTTACTTGGAACGCGATTTTTTATTTTGATTTTTGACGTAGCATTGAAAATACAGTACCGTGAACACGGATCCCGTATTTTCCGCGCACCCCCACGGTCCAAATTGCAACGCGGTTTAAAACAGGTGTCTGGGGTAAAACCGCGTACCCCCGCGGTAGAGTTGTCCAGCAAATCAACACCGCCGCGGTCTTGACGATAAATTACAGGTGAACAAACATATCGGACTGAAATGCGAGTTATCTCCCTCGACTAAAAGATAATTGACAGCTACACGACACTACACGTATATATCATTTTATTTAATGGAATTATCTAGAATATTTTTAAAATGTTAAATTAGTAGAGTGCGTTTAAAATCATTCATCAATGCTTCTTCATTTAGATACTTGACCCCATATTAACCATTCTAGGCATTAAAAATGTAAAAATAAAATTTAGAAATTTTTGAGCTCAAATCGTGTCTAGGTCCCTTTAACATATTATGCTAAAAAATGTACTGAATGATAGAAAAGATAGAAAGATAGAAAATTGATGGAAATTGAACAAGGGGCCCATGGGCCACATCGCTCACCTGAGGAACAATAGGTATGATAAAATCAGCTTAATGAATGGAGTCATAATACAAACTATCTGGACAATGTAGTATGTAGATCCTGTATAAATAAAAATCAATTTCCTTCTGGATATTCTTATGTTTATTATCATTAGTCCCTTTTCTAACAGGATGATGTTATTGTCATATCATATGATGAGCATTGCAGTTCTCAAAAAGATCCTTAACAATTGTTTATATATA
>WFKH01010211.1:43607255-43630834 GCA_016163765.1 Magallana hongkongensis
TTGACAAAAATATTACATATAACTCATGGGTTTGATTCGAAAAACATTCTGTTATATAATAAATATTATTAGCGTTACAGCTGTCAGTGAAGAGAGTGAAGTCATAATTAAACAACACAGACAATTTTAATCAATTGAGCTTTAATAATTTTGTCGTTATATTTTAGAGTTGTTATGTACTAAATATAGCAATCATTCTTAAGAAAAAATTAAAATACCACGGGATAAGTTTTCTCCATCAGACGGTTTCCTATAAAACAAGTGAAATGAAGTATACGTGTTAGGTATCGAGTGTGTCTCGTTCCATGGTTGCCGCTATTATTTTACGTTTACAAAAGTTTTGATTTGTCAGAGACTGTCAGTGCTGTATCCTAAACCTCAGTTTAAAAAACTTAAGCAATTCAATTACATTATGCATGTGTTGCATGTAATTATTCGTTTCATGTACTATTGAGAAAATGAACAGTGTGGTTGGCTCAGCTGTACTCCAAATGTACGGTTGTGAAGGAGCTCTTGAATCTCGTATTTCATATAATTATACAACCCATTTTGGAACAAAAAAATATATTTCCTGTCTTTTTTATGTCATTATGTAAACTCTAACTTTCGTGTTTTTTATACCTTAATGGTATTACTTTATATAACTATAAAATACTATATATCATTATGACTTATAAAGAAAATATTATCATTTATTGTAGTTACCAATGCATGAGGAAGAAGCAAGTGTTTACAAAATGACAGTATCAAACTTTGAAAGAGAACAAAACAGTCTCTGATCGAGTTGAGTAAGAAAAATTGAGAATTAATTGACAGAATAACATTTTTTTCGCCGAGAAAAATCAATTTTTACATTATTCATAATAATTACTTAGTTTTGTAATCTAGAGGAACCAAGACAATTTGTCTCACAATAGTATTACCATTCTAGCGTTTTAGAAGGAAGAAAAATGTTGGGACAATTCAAACATCAACCACCATCCTTATTTTGTTAAACAAACACTTTCCATTACTTGCATTCTCATGAAATATTATCATAATTAAATTAGTTGTTTTCTTGCATTAAAAAATATGATGGACAAAATTGTTTTCTCTTCATTGAGTTGTACAATTTAGGTTATAATATATATGAAAATAGTAATGTTGTCATCAAAGTCATACAACTTTTTTAGAGGTTAGCATCAGGTTAATGTAAGTTTGCATTATAGATTGTCATTTGTAAAATGAGAGAACAAAAAAAACCCCAATGGTTATCTTTGTATGACTACGGAAAATATAATTATAGATAGATAGATAGATAGATAGATAGATAGATAGATAGATATGGTGTCTGAAAATAACTATACAATAAAATACAATAACTTTCAGAGAATCAATAAGGTTTAGAAGTTAGTTCAGATATGTCCTGAAATCCTTTGAGTTTTATGACTGCTGCTTAGTTCTGAAGCGTCCTGAATTTGACAGAGAACGCCCCTTCGCTTTGATCGTAAGCTGCATTGTCTATGGCCATTTTTAACTCTTTTTGATTTCTGTCTATGAAAAAATTGAAACATCCTTCACCGGTCTCGCATCGCCTTCCTGCTTCCAACATGAAGAGATTCCTGGTGTGGAATCCATATCGACGTATAAATTTCAGCGGCCACCTAATCATGATTTCTTGTCCTTTGAAATCGCCAAGGTCTATTGAATCCTTAGTGACAAAGAGTTTGTAATTTCCACCGTTTTCTAAATTCAGTCTTTTTGAAGTCTTAATTTCCTGCACGCCAACATCAAACACTTGTGCTAAAAAATAAAGGTCTCGTTAAAGGGCTTATTATAATTTTTTATAATTGTATATTAATAACTTGACAAGTATCTATTGAATAAATATAGAACATGGAATCATTAGTTTGTTAAAATCATTAGTTTATCATTAATATTTGAGTATGGAAAATGAAAGCCATATTGCAAAATTATTTATGTTTTCAGCACAGATACTGGATGAAAATACCCCACCGATTTAGACACCTGGAGTAGTTGAATCTCTTATTGGGATTTTTTTTAAAATCTGGAAATAAACCCCGATTTAGCCCGCCCATCTCCTTTATAAAACAAGTGGATCTCGAGAGAAGAGTCAACTATCCATAAGGTCAAAAATAGACAGAGCCACCCCACCCAACATCCCCGCCAAGGTGAAGGAGTTTGTTTCATCTTCAAGCACCCGGGTTTTTGACTTTAATTACAAGTTCTAGTAACTGACGACTAATTAAGCCAGTTCGAAGGTCTTTAAATTACAAAAAAAACATATTATTAATGAATCTCGCATTTTAACACAGTGGAGTATTATAATTTTGCATTACCTTCCCACTCGGCAACGAAAAGATTTCCGCTGTTGTTTATACACAGAACACGAGGAAAATGTAAGTCGTTGTGTTTAATATCGCGGAGGAACTGTCCATCTTGATCTAGGATGTGAATACGCTGGCTGTGACTGTCTGCTGTCAGGATCTGACTCTGGCTATCTGTTGCGATGCCACATGGAAAAAATAATCCCTTGGTAGTACCCGGGGGACCAGTATATGTAAACCGCAGTTTACCGGTCTGATTCGCCACAACTATTGCACCTGCTCCATAGTCAGATACACATATATCCAGGTTTCTATTCTCACAGAGGAATTTGTTGTAGTAACCGATGGAATAGAGTGGCTTGCCATCATCGTTAAAACGAATGGTTTGTTTTTTGGAGGAGTCGGTGTAGCGCACAATTTGTGTTTGTTTTTCATCATAACTGACCTCCAGAACCAGGATGTCACCAGTGTGAGTTCCACATATAGATCGTGGTATCCAATTTTCTAGTCTTGTCACCATCTGTATCTGATTATTTCTAACTTTGTTCACAGTTTTATCTTTTGGGTCAGTATACAAGAGGTCTCCACTCTTTGTGATTGCTATATCCCAAGGCCAGTTTCCTGATTCGGTCTGAATTGACGATAGTAATTCACCTTGTAAGTTGTAAAGCTTCATGGTGCTGTCTTGACCAGATGTCCAAATTTTATTGTCATTCAAGCAAACCACACAATTTAAGACCCCATGACCTGCGTTTCTTGCAACTATGATTTTTGGTTCTTTAGGCATCGAGGCTTCTTTTTCTGGAGTATTTATTGTGAATTCATTCTCGTATTCAGCATTTACATCAGACACCAGATTCCCTAATGCAAATTCATTCTCGTACATTGAATCAGACATCGATGACAGGGAACCAAATTGTTCTTGAAGCTGTTTTGTATCAATTTTCTGAGAATGGAAAATTGGTAAGGACACGCTGATTTCAGGCGGCAGGTTCCTGAATTCAGTATTCCTGGATTTGTTACGGAAGACAAAGGACATATCATTTGAGACTAGCACTTTCTTCAAATTAAGAATGACTTGCTGTAGTTCAAAAATGATTTGATTCATTTCTTCCTGTTGTTTATCTAGGACAGCAATTTGATTGGATTCTATCTCGTGAATTTTAAATTTTAGAATCTTGACGATAGCGTCTATTTCTCTGTGCCAGATTTCTCCCTGAGTGTCAATATCTGTTGTCAATATCTTTGTCTTTTCTTGAAGGTTGGCCTTTTTTATTTGGATGTTTGATGCAAATTTCTGATGATTAGGGTATATTGATGTTTCTAACTCTTTCAAATCTTCTTGCAAGTCTTTTTGTCTTCTTTCAAAAATTTTCATTATATCAACAAATTCATGGCGCTTGTGATCTTTCGAAGATGCACATTGTACACATATAGGAATTTCACATTGTTCACAATAAATTTCACATTGCCTGGAAGTGTGGTTTGTACAAGTTGGATAATTAGGGGTAGAATTCCGCTGTTCGAATGGCACTACTTTATGAGATTTGGACAAATCTAACATATGTTCGCCAACACAGCTTTTACATAAACAGATATTACAAACATTACAGTGCATCGAGGGGAGAGAGATTGCACAGATGGAGCACCGTAAGACATCTTGGGCTCTGCACTGAGGATCCATGGTTTCGTGTCTTATTTACACATAAACATTGTCAAAAGTCACCTATAAGAAAAAAAAAATGATGTATTCATGTATCAAGATATGATTAAGATTTAAAAAGAAAGAGTGCATCTATTTAAAGCATTAGTAAAAGAATTTGAATTCTCACCCTTCACATATTTACGCATGAAACATGAAAATACGCATTAGAAGAAGATAAATATCCGCTTCTTGAAAACGTGAAACCGTTTGAAAATCATTGATCGTATATGATAATCAGTTACACATGTTTAACTGAATGATATTCGCTAAAACAGCAAAATAAATAGTTTTATGCTAATCTACAAATAACAAACCTTGTCAATACACCACGATGAATTACCCTAAACTTCCTGGTGTAGCGATTTACAAAAATGAAATATCACATGATGTAAACACTTATTATGAACTGGTTTTTATTATCCTTTCAAATTTAAAACCATAACATCCTCTACCAGTGTTTGTCCATTATGCAACACGAAAATTTCAAATTGATAAATAATCCAAATTCAAATTAGATTACTATCTCATTAATTGAACAGTCATAATACAGGATACCCATGATATTTTGCGTGACTAAATTAGGTCCCCCAGGACCCGCCACGAACATTGATATAATGTTCTCCATTACACACACACACACAAACCAGAAAAAAAAACCAACTCCCCCCCCCCCCCCCCCTTCATGACATGCGTTGTTAAACCAAAATTGTCTTAGGAGAATTCCCTGGCCGTGTTGGATAAAAAATTAAAATGTGAACAAGCCCCTTCCAAGTTTTTGAGGTACTATTCATTCCCTGTTCGTGACAGGTGTGTGCCGTGGTGTCTAAATAATTGCGTAAACTTTGCTAAATTGTTTCGGTGTGAAATAAAAGCCCCTCCCAAATCTAATACAATTGATAGCGTGGCCTGGTATTGTGACGGACAGACTGCTGGGAGAGATATAAAAATTAGTTGTCTCAGGAGGGGGTGAGTGATTGGACCTTCAGTGTCAACTGTCTTGCCCTTGGGTTTAAGACCTTTGCTTTGGATACAAGAAAAGACTTAGTAGTGTCGTGTTGTGCTTAGTTTATGATTGAATGAAAGGGCACATACATAGAGTTCCACTGTCTTAGCCGAGTATTTTTGAATTCACAGGTATGCAATGAATTTAAGTAATGTGTCAGTAGGTATGGGCAAGATGTCTGGGAGGTTATAGAGATCAAGGAAAAGGTGATATTTTTTGTAAGCCGTACTATAGGCTAGTTTGGAGTTGTGTGACAGTGATGTGTAAATTAATCGCAGATGATTGCTGCATGGGTTCCATCACAATACTTGCAGCTGTGTTTAAACCTGCAATTTGGGTAAAAACGACATTGTTTACCGCTGTTGTACAAGTTGCAGTAGTCGTTATTGCTTAGTGTGTTTGGCCGGTGTTGATATTTGATGGGAGGGGTGTGTGGATTTTGAGGCTGGTCAGAATTGAAAGGTGACTTGTCGTTACTGACAAACAGCAACCATAATTCAGTGTTGATTTGACCCCATGAGGTGTGGGGGTCTGACACTTTTCTCAGTCTAAATTGTTCATCGTACTTGTACCAGCCAGAGGATTTAGATGCCGCAATGCGGATATCCTGCATATATTTCAACAGTTCCTGTGCTCTTGTATGATATTTCTCCAGCATAACGCTGGAAAAAATTATAAAAGCAGTTGTCCATTTTTCAATAGAGAGGAGAGAATTGGTTTTTTGCTTTACCAGGCACATTTTACCTTCCCTGATTTGCAGTTCCCCTTTTGATTCAATTTCATTAGCGAGTTCTATTGCGGACTTGAGGAGGAGTGCCAAATCGATGAATTTCCCCTCCCAAATTTTTTGCTTCAGTTTAGGGGGGATGTGGCCGCCAAGTGGGTCAAAAGTAGTTATAGTTTGAACAGGTTGGTAATCACTTATATCAAATAGATTAAAATCGTATTCCTCGAGAACTGAGGGGATGTTAAAAGACTCACCGGCTTGCTGTGGTGGTTGCTGTCTCTCATCTATTTGTGTGGACATAATGGAAGCAGACACATTGACGGTGTCTGAGGACGTTGTTGCTTCATCAGGTTCGAATGTCTGAGTCCTTCGCCTCCCTCTTCCCCTGGCCGGTGAGGTCCTCTGCCTCTGGACCTGTTTATTTGACAGTTTGGACTGTCTCAAGCGGACGGGTGGCATGATGCTTACAGATTTTTTCAGAGGTAGTTTTCAACAAAGGCTGTTCTTTGGCGGGAAAAAGGAAGAGGAAGTTGAGGAATTTGATAGCTTGTACCAAGAATTACCTTTACTTCCTGTGCATATTTGGCAATTAGTACCAAGTTTATTCTCCTTGTAATAACTTGTACAATTCTATGAAACAGCGTTAAATATGTTTTTTCCTATATTCCGTCAATTAAGTTTGATTATTTGTATATTGCATAAAATAATCATTATTATATTATTATATTGTGTAACCATGAGGTATATTAACATTTGTTATTATAAATGCATCGATTTATCAAAGGCTTGTCGCAATTTTTTAATATTGAAAGAAAATAAAAAAGATACAATTTTAAATGGCAAAAATAAACTGAGTTTTATGTGATAAAGTAAACTATCATTCAATCATAATTTGCAACTTTTTATGTCCCCCTTCGAAGAAATTTAGTATATAGATTTATCATAATAATATCTAGGTCAAGTTTGATTTGGGGTCTGATCGAGCAATTTTCGACAGAGTTATGCCCCTTGAACGTAGGAAAATCCCAATTATTTGCAGTTTCCGTTCTTTTTCTTTGCAGAGGTTGCACATATTGCAATGAAATTTGGTGTACAGATTTATCATAAAATATCTAGGTCAAGTTCGATGTAGGGTACGATCAAGCAATTTTCGACAGAGTTATGCCCCTGAACGTAGGAAAATTCCAATTATTTGCAGTTTCCGTTCATTTTCTATGCAGAGGTTGCACATATTGCAATGAAATTTGATGTACAGATTTATCATAATAATATCTAGGTCAAGTTTGATTTTTGGGTACGATCGAGCAATTTTCGACAGAGTTATGCCCCTTGGACATAGGAAAATTCCAATTATTACATTTGATTTGTTTGCCTTAAAACTTTATTGCGCACTCAAATGCAGTGTAAAAAGATGGTTAGCAAGATGGTTAGCACTTTAAGTTTTATAATAAAGCGGGACTACTGTCTGTTTGTATGTTCAACTAAAAACGTATTGATTATGTATATTCGATAGCTAACTTGATGCGGCAATCATGCTGTGTATATTGTAAGCGCATCAATTTGCAAATATCGATATTTATATTGCAAATCTTAACTGCACTCCGATACAAATACAGACCCAATGTTTAAACTGACTCAGCTCTTGGCAACTCGATCGTTCTTGTTAATACACTAGAGTAAAGCGTGCACATTATTGTTGCAGTTCGTACATTTGATCTATCGATTTAGATCTCATTTTAAATTCTAAACGAAACTAATATCCGTCTGCCAACATATACAAAGAATAAAACCTTAGATCGTTGTGTTATTACAAACAGAGACATGGAGGATTCTGATCCAACATTCCTATTTGGATCTCCTCAAGAGCATATTCCAATGTGTATTAAACACCAGTCAATAGTATGCGAGGACTGTGATGAGTTCATTTGTTCATAATGTGCAAAAAAACACCACAAGGATCAAGACTGGAAAACAATACCCACAGCAGCCATTCTTAAGAGACGAGAGCTAAAGAAGACTCTTTCTAAAGCTAAGGAACAAGATGTGCAAGAGATTGAAGAGAGTATACAGAAGGAAGTCAAACAACTGGAAGACAACCAGAAAAGTTGTGATTCTGAGGTTTCGAAACTTCAGAAACATTATGACGCTATTGTGTCAACACTTAATGAAATCAAGAAGAAAACTGAGAACTCATAAAAGGAAATTCTGGAAAGAAAAAATGCTGAAGTGAGAAATAAAAAACCAAATCTCGAAAAGAAAAAAAGAATATATGTTAGATCTTGTTAAATATCTGGAAGAAAAACATGGTACTATGTAAGATATAGTTTTGATAGACAACATCAGAGATTTGAGAAGACTCATGCCAAATAGAGAAAGAGATGTTCAGAACAGAATTCATTCAGTGCAATACAGAAAAGGGGAAATTGGGGAAGGATAACTGGATTCCATTATGGGACAAACTTATGATTTAGATGAAATTGATTAAGATGACCATCGGACATGGTGTACTTAATGCTATTAAAACAGGACCATTTTATACGGAGATGAATAGAAATAATTTGGGGGCATCAGTATTGGTGTCTTTACTGTCTATTAATATTATTTGACATATTTTTAACGAGTTTAAATTTAAAAGAAAAAGCGATATAGCTATGATATAAATGGTACGAGTGTATTTATCAACGGGGATGTGTATGTCGCTGATCTTATTTACCTCTTAATTTCACGCCAGTGACCGTAAGGCTCACTCTCACCAGCACGTCGTACAGTTCCTGATACTCGTAGACATATATGCCGATTAATAAAAAGGGTAATGATGGTCACATCAAGAGATGTCAACCAGACTCACACAGCAGACGTCTGGTCAGACAAGTGACACTGAACGGTGACGTCATCCGTGGAAATGAGTATCAGGAGGACGGTCAGAGCAAGCTGTTTACTATACAAAAGTCTATCAGAACGGAAACAGTAGTATTTGTGTTGTGAACTTCTCAAGCAAAAATAAAAATTGAACTTGCAATTTTATTTTTATTCTTAATGTCTGAAGTTAGTTATTTACTTTATTTATTTCGTGGATTATTAAAGTACCATTTGAAATATAATTTCAAGGACATATATTTTTTTTTAAATTTGATTTTAAAAAAATAAAGAAAATGGAACAATGTTTTGGTAACAAATTAGACAATACAATTTAGAGTTCGATATTTTCTTTAAATGAATGTATAATACTATTATATGATTAAAACATCCAGACGTATAAATACATAGTAATCAAAATGCACTCTTGATACATTATAGTTGGAGTCGCATCCCGATACCAAAATCCACGAAATTCATATTTATCGAGAAGAAACAAACATTTCTTATCCTCATCGGGCACTCATTTACCTGCTAAAATACAAAAAATAAATTTTGAAATAATTGTGCGAAGTCATTAATACTTTATGGCCCATAGAGCACCCTGATGATAACAGAATTTCTCGAACAGTGGTCAAGAATTTCAAAAGTAGAGGCATCAATTTTTATTCAGGTGAATAAGCGCTCTCTTTGCATATTCTATGTTCAGTTGCAGAAATCACTGCAAAATCAGTGCATGGCCAAAAGAGCACCCCCTTTCTACCACCCCTTTAAAAATGAATGTGCATATTTATCAAGATGCATTGTGTATTAAAATGATTTATATCTTAAAGGCCGAACATTTTACAAACGCCCCCTTTTTTACCTGTACAAACTTCAAAACGATGCCGCCTGTCAATCAATTTTGAAACAATAGCGCCCAGTTTGATTGACGTGTTCGTCCGAGCGTGATCTGGCCAGGTCAGTGGAATTCTGTTTACTAGCAATTAACAACATTATCTTTGATATCTTCCGTCACGTATTTAAAGGGGAGAATAAAAATTCGATTTTTAACATTACGGAATTTGATTAAGAAAATTAATCTTTTAGTAATTGAAAATACACAATTTATATTTGAATTTACGTGACCTTATAAATTCCACAAAGATGAGCAGCTCCAAAATATATCAAACTTTCTTTGTAAAACAAACGTATGAGCTACTAAAGTTTTATTTACTGGTAAAACAGGCAATTGGACCTTGGTGCACGAGTTGGGAAACGAACTACATCGTCATCGTAACATGGTTGCCTACTTTTCACATTGTTATTGCATGATCGCATGGTTTTCTTACAGTACTATAATTTGTTAAAATTAACTACATTAAACAATGTCAAGTGCTAAACACAATGTACTGAGCTATTTATGAATTAAGATATGAATTATTTTACTGCAATTATTCACTTGTGTTTTACACAAGTGTGTTTAGAGAATATTCGGACGACACAGGACGTCGATGTATGACGTAACAGTCCAACTGTTAGATTGGATTCATATGGAAATTTAGAACAATAAGTTATTCCAACTAAGACCAATTCTGACTAATTATTTATTTTCTGTGTATTAATTTGCTCCCTGTGTATAGAGATTAGCAGCGTTCACGACCGCAGGTACACTGCAAGCCCCAGAGGCTTTCACACCTCTAAAAAATAACCCCCGCCCTCACCTGAGATTTACCACCCAGTAAAAATGTTCGGCCTTTAAAAGATAAAACATATCCCTAATTTCCTTTGAAGGGCAACCTTTTCACTTCCATGATTAAGGAGGCTGGATGGTCAACAAATTGATATTACCATCAGGACTGGGTTGCTCAAAACTCTGGTTAACTTTAACCACTGGGTAATTTAACCATTAGTCAAAGTCAGTATCCACTGGTTTAATAACCAGTGGTCAAAGTTGTGTTGCTCGAAGTGACTTTAGCCGGTGGCTATCTAACCACTGGTTACTATTGTTAAACTAGTGGTCAGTATCAATAATGCACTTACTTTGTCTGTCTGTCAATTGTGGCTGAAAAATAAACTGACAGCTCTTTGGACAGACAACAATTAATTTATAATTTAACAAGTTAAAGACTTGATATATCTGTCTATAAAACTATATAAAAATACAAGGGAGCTGATCCGCTGCATAAGGCCATTGCTATTAATCAATTCAATGTAAAAGAAATCAGAAGAATTTCATGAAGTGTACAAACCGATCCTTACGAAGACCCCGGGGATAGCTAAAATTGCACACAAGTGTAGTTTCGGGGGGGGGGGGGGGGGGGTAAATCAGTTTTTAAAATTATTTATTGAGCTCACTAAAACCCCACATTGTTTTAATAAAATGCTTATTTACCAACAAATAAGGAAACAAATTTAATTTAATTAAGGTTGGTTTTAGGGTATAAAGATTCATAATAAGTCCATACAGCTAGGGATCACATGGGTCATTACCATTAGAAAAGCAATCATCACTGCACACTGCATTGTATTAGTCTGGAACTTGTATGTATGTGTGTAAGGGGGGATAATTGGATTATGATTAAAAGAAATAGAAAAGGAAATAATTTTGAAAATAATAATAAATGAATATGTATTATATATATCAGATTATTCAAAACAATATGTAAATGTAGTGACAGGAGGGGAAACCACCGAATATAGTTTTATCACAGTACCAATATATAAGGAGTAAATTTTTAAAAAAGCTGCAGGGCCGAAAGGGCAAGTCTTCTCTTTAAAAAGATAAAAAATATTGTACTAGACCATCAGGCCATCAGTTATTTCGAGACCAGATTCCCAGATTGAGGGGGAAATGGTAGAAATAAATTTGTATTAAGGGTACATGTACAATAATAAATATTATTCACTTAAAACACTTTTCATTTATATATATTTCCTTGAAACTATGCATATTATAAATATACTTCTGTTTCAAGATCGCATGGTTTTGGTAATAGTTTCTTAACTCATTTTCTCAAATCACGTCCATTTTAATCAACCTGTGCAAACACAGGTTAATGTCTAGTATTAATTATTCAATCAAAACAAACAAATCGGATCACAAAAAAGGGGTTACAATTATTTTCCACAACCTTACTTCTATCGCTGAGCGCTTCTCTGTTAGCATTACTGTAGATTCCTAATTAAACGCGAGGAATTAATATCCGCGTAAAATCGCGAGAAGCACCTTTCGCGGATTTTAAAATCTCGCCATTATTTTCTGAGAGTTAAAAACTATAAGATATGTGGACAAAAGTTCCGCGTTCGCGATTTTATATTCTCGCGATTTGACTCAAAACAGCGGGATCGCGGAATTAAGTACTCGCGTAATATAAGGAATTTACAGTAATTCTTACCTTTAACACCCCCACCCAACTTACTTAAAATAATTTCGATTTTGGAAGTAATAGTATATTACAATATATTTTTGTACCCCTTTCCCCTTTTTTCAGATTTTTTATTTTTATTTTTCGGGAGAATCTATTACCCCTTAAAAATAGTATAAAACTGCACTGTTTCATAAATTACTAGTATCATCTATTAGAAAATACATGTTTTTGCATTGCTATGATAGACACTAATAGCAATATTTAACTTGCATGCTCAAGCTAGTAAATAATTCATCTGATACAGTTCAGAGATAATTTGTATTTCGCATTTCATTATTTCTCAGATGCAATATACAGTGGAGCCTCAGTTATCTGGACGCTTTCGTTCCCAAGTCCAGTCGTCCGGTTAGGTGAGGCGTTCAGATATCTGAAATGTGTCTATTGTAGTCATAAATGATAATTTGTTTATATTGGGTGTTGATGCTGTTTTCTTTGCCTTTCATACTAAACAGCAACAAATTAGAGTTGTCCTTTGAAATTCACCTGTTTTTAATACAAGAAATCCTGCTTTATATTGTTATTTAGTCAGAAAATATTAACCAAACTGCAATAATAGCAAATTTATTATGTCCAAGTGTGAAATGTGCCTATGTACGTTTTGTTCTTTAACACTCTATTTCTAGACACGTCAATTTTCCACCAATGCACTTCCGATCAGTTGACATGCTTTCCTTTTTTTTCTTCCTATACTTCCGGTTTTGACTTAATCTATCAAGAAATTCGCAAGATTTTTCGATATAAGCAGACTGTCCTGATTTGGAATGGGAATTGATACAAAATAAGAAATCTGTTCCCAAATAAAATGGTCTGTAAACTGAAGCGTCCGGATATCTCGCGCCTGGATATCTGAAGCCCAAATGTATTTAGATATGCATGCATAAAATTAATACATGTATATATTACAATTAAAATTTAAAAAATATATCTCATTCATGAATTGTATATGTTGTGTCGAAATAATGACAAAAATATATATTTAATCAATTATTCTTGTGTATTCTACCAAAATTGACATCAACAACAAGCGAGAATATATATATATGTTAAACCACTGGTTAAAAGACTTAGCCCAGCTTTACAGAATGGTTAACTTTAGTCGAAAGTAAACCAATGGTTAAGCATTTTAACCAGTAGTTAACTTTTGAGCAACAGTGAGCAACAGAGTTTAACCACTGGTCAAAATTTAACCACTGGATAAGGGATTTAACCAGTGGTTAAAGTTAACCAGTGTTTTGAGGAACCCGGTCCAGATCTACCTAAAATTTTAAGATATGATTTGTTAAGCTATAAACTATTATTTAGTAAAGGAAAATCCATACATTTAAACTTTAAAATTTGGGGATTTTCCTTTATTTTTAGATAGAGCTCTTGTTCTAAAGGAGATCAATACAGTCTAAAATGGCCACGGCTATCAAGCCCTCTTAAAAAAAAGAAGATAAAATATAAAATCAAGGGATTGTAATTGTAAACCTTAACCTTCAAAACACCTTTTAATGTTGCATTTTTGTACTGTATCATATTATGGTTGCAGCCAATGCTTTTAAGAGCCTCCTGACACATATTTTGCTGTCTCAATTTTGTTATCATGAATGATTTTTAATTCAATTTAACTAAATATGTTTGTAGAACATAAAATTCTGTTAATAGTTTAAAACCCTTGAATGATGATCTGCTATTCAAACGGTATATAATAAATAACGAGAACCGTTAGATACTTTTTCAAGCAACGCAAATATCCTAGAGCCATTGGATTTCATCGTTAGATTTTTCTGAACATATCTCTCTTACGTACAAATTATAAAGATGCACTTAAACACGCATTTGGAATCATTAAATATAATAGTTTCTCGTTACAATAGTTAAAAACTACATAAGAAATTATTTATTTAAACAAACATAAAAAAAGAAAGTCAAAAATTCCGGGCAGTCGACATCGTACATTTGAATATGGTTAGGCATATAATTATAAGTTAGCTTTAGCCCAGCACTGAACTAAAAACCTTAGTTCTCGAATTGTCAGACTTCAACTTAGTTCTGAAGAATTTTAAATTTGATAGAGAACGCCTCATCTTCTTTGTTGACCCTTGTTGCTTTATCAAGGGCCGACGTCAAGTGTTCCTGGTTTTGGCATACTAGAAAATTGAAAAAGCCTTCCCCGGTTTCACATCGCCTCCCTGCTTCCAACGAGAAGAGAGTCCTGGAGTGGAAGCCATATCGGCGAATGTATTCAAGCCGCCATCTGACTTTAATTTCCCGTTTGTCATAATCCCCCAGACCTATTGAAGCCATAGTGACATAGAGTTTGTATTGTCCGCTGTTCTCTAAATTTAGTCTTTTTGAACCTTCGGTTTCTTGCACGACCACATCAAACACTTGCGCTGAAAGAAATTAAAATATTCTTAGCATTTCCCCCGTATAATCATATACACAAAATAAATATATTAACAACTCTAGCCTCAAATTGGCAGTTATCCAATAAATATGAACTTTATTGCATTGCGTACAAGGACTCATTAAATGCAACACGTTGATGTTGAATACTTTAATTATAGTTTCATCATTTTTTTTTACCTTACACACAATGCCAATGTTCTCACAGCAAAGCTACTGAAATGGTCTTGACTTGAATTCTATTTCATTAGTAGTTCAATTAATTTTAGCATGTTTCATGAAATGATTTTACCTTCCCACTCGGTCACAAAAAGTATTCCGCCTTTGCTCATACAAAGAACACGAGGAAAATGTAAATCTTTGCTTTCCACATAGCGAAGAAACTGTCCATCTTGATCAAGGATGTGGATACGTTGTTCGATACTGTCTGCTGTCAAAACCCGACTCTTGCTATCTGTTGCAATGCCACTTGGAAAAAATGATGCCTTTGTTGTAGCTTGGAAACCCCTGTATGTAAACCGCAACATACCAGTCTGATTAACCACTACTACTGCACCTGCTCCATAGTCAGATACACAGATATCCATGTTCCTATTCTCACAAATGAATTTTTTGTAGCAGCCGGGTGAATAGAGAGGTTGACCATACTCATTAAATTGAATGGTTTGTGTTTTGGAAGAGCCGTTGTAACGAACAATTCGTGTTTGTTTATCGTCATGTCGTACTGAGAGCACCAGAAAATCACCAGTGAGAGTACTGCAAATAGATCGTGGTATCCAACCTTCTACTTTTGCAACTGTCCATATCTGATCATTTTTTGCCTTGTTCACAGTTCTGTCTTTGGGGTCAGTATAGAAGAGATCTCCACTCTTTGTAATTGTAATATCCCATGGCCAGTTTCCTGACTTGGTGTGAATTGAAGAAAGTAATTCACCTTGCAAATTGTAAAGCTTAATAATGCTGTTCTGACCAATTGTCCAGATTAATTCATCATTTAAGCAGACTGCAGTATTCAATGTTCCACTACCGGTGTTTCTGGCAACAATCATCTTTGGTTCATCAAGAAGCGAGCTTTCAGCATCTATGGTCTTGACTATTGAATCATTCTCGTACATTGAATCATCATCAGGCACTTTTTTCTTCAATGCGAATTCATTCTCGTACATTGAATCAGGCATCGATGACAGGGAACCAAAATGTTCTTGAAGCTCTTTTGCACCAATCTTCTTAGGGGTAAACCTTGGTAATGACACGCTGTGGTCAGGGGGCAATTTTCTGAATTCATCATTCCTTGATCTGTAAGCATATACAAAGCTGATATCATTTGAGTCTAATGCTTTCTTTAAATCAAGAATTGTCTGTTCTATTTCAAACATTACTTGATTTATTTCTTCTTGTTGTTTATTTAAGACAGCCATTTGTTTGGATTCAATCTTCTTGACTTCAGATTTTAGATGTTTAATTATGACGTCTATTTCTCTGTGCCAGACCTCTCCTTGAGCATCGATATCTGTTGCCATTATCTTTGCCTTTTCTTGAAGATCGGTTGTCTTTAATTGGATGGTTGATGCGAATGTTAGATAATAAGGATATAATGATCTTTCTAATTCGTTCAAATCTTTTTGTAAGGCTTTTTGTTTGCTTTTCAAATTTTTCAGCATGTCAACAAATTTATGACCTCGGTGACATTTGGAAGATGCACATTGCACACAAATAGGAATGCCACATTGTTCACAATGAAGTTCACATTGCCTTGTGGTGTGCTTTGTACATCTAGGATAGTTAGGTGTTGCGTTCCGCTGTTCGAAAGGCACCACTTTATGAGATTTAGACAAATCTGAAAGATGTTCACCAACACAGCTTTTGCAAAGACAGACATTACAAGCATCACAGTGCATCGAGGGGATGGATAATTCACAGATATAGCACCGTAAGGCATCCTGGGCTCTGCATTGAGGGTCCATGTTTCATGTCTTACTTGAATGTAGAAATTGGTAACTCTCCTTTAAGAATTAAGAAGATAACGTTAGATTACTGAGTATGCAAAAATATTATCCATTGGCAAGTAGATAATTAATATTCTAAAACTATCGTCTTGTGTGTGCTTATGCAGGAAATACATGCTAAAGTCGACCTATCAGGTGCTAACTGCGAAAGAAAATCATAAAAATCGAAAGAGCTCTCTGGGAATAATGTACCAAATGTAAAATACAAGGTCACCGCTAAGCGGAGCATCCCCTCGCGACATGACTTGTTGTAGGGGGAGATGCATTATTTAGGAAAATACATGTAAATTTAGCAGATCAAAAAAAAATATGACACAAGTATTTCTTAAAACCACTTTGAATTCATAATATCTATTTTATCTTCGTGGTGTATAAATTGGGGCGGGGGGGGGGGAGGTACATTTACGTGGTTGCACAGTTTTCCTATTCCTAGCAGAAACCCAACACATATGCTTTAAAGTTAAATAATTTAGATTCAGTTAGTGACATTCATTTTTATAAACGCATACATAAACGGTCCCTATACAATATGAAACGTAGCTGAAGATCTAGCGATCTGTTGTCTGCCCTGATGGACAATTCTAGTTGCTTGTCGTATGTCAACCCATAGTAATAGATATGCAGCTATTATTAACATGAAACAATTTTCGCTTGATAAATGTGTGATATCTGTCAAAGTCTTTTCTGAATTTTTGACTAATTCTATTGTAAGTAATACGGGAAAATTTGTCCGAAGTCGACTGCTTGTTTCGATGTAAATCGGATGCCTTTTATCTCTTGCCCGCTTCAACTTTCAATTATGGGCAAATTTCTAACCTTCCAATGCTACAAAACGTTTGTTTTTTTACCTTTACTAGATTTAAATCCCAAAAAATGTCAAGTTGTTGATTTGAACTGCATATGGTAGCGATTTACTTCAAATCGCACATAAAATTACCGGAAATGTCTATTGTCAAATCGTACATAAAATTTCTGTTTTAACCTCGGGTTTTTTTTACGATAATTTAAAAAATATTGAATCAATTGACTTGGAAATCAATAGGGTTTGTCCTTGTACCATTCCAAAGAAGTGTACAAAGTTTGATGAATATTCATAAGAGGGTTTTCTTGGAATTTTGCTAAAGAGCTGACAATGGTCACACATACATACACACATACATACACACACACGCACAGCAGCGATGCTATATCCCCCTCGCAACAAGTTGCGCGAGGGGATAACAAGAGCAAATTACATGTTGAGTTGTGTGACATGAAATCTATGATACTGCTAAAATATAGTTATAAAATAAATACATTTACAAGCTTCAAACCTTGTCATTCATCATAATGGTAAATCCAAGGCTATAAACTTCCTGGTCTGGCGATACACAAAAAACCCCTAGATATCACATGACAGGCTTTACTTGTTATCAGATTAATTTCTTGCCAGATATCAACCCTTCCAACTGCCGCTAGAGTTCGGCGCAATGAACGATTCCTTTTAAAAGGAAACTGTTCATAGCACAATTTGTTAATGTTTTGCTTTTTTCACTGTTTATCAATACAAGGCAAGCTACCTGAGTTTAAACATATTAATTTACTTTACTCTTTATTTACAACACTTTCATAACGCAATATATTAAATTTACTCCGAATAATACATGTACATTGCCCTATTTTTTTTTTCATTTTCTTCCTTTTTAGTGTAAGGGACATTAGAACCTTATATAAATCTAGTTTTCCTTTGGGGGGGGGGGGGGGGCATTGTGGGAATTTACATTATAGCGATATCATTAAAATAAAAATATCAGCTTGTTTGAACTTGAACTGTAAGAATCATGTATCTGCCACACACAACAAAGCAGGGGTATGAGAAGTGCCAGTTGTAATAGCAAATAACTAAATCACTAGACTAACAGAAGGTTTTTGATTTAATCAGTAGATTACTGCATATTTGAATAATCAATACTTGGGACTTGGTATTTTGAATACTACCTTGTATGCTTTGAATATTCAGAATATTTTTATAACAATTAATTCAATGCATGTGTATTATACAATATGATAATGGCATAATTGCTTATTTCATCTTGTGAAATATAAATGAAGAACGACAGTCTTTGTCAATTTGTTTATGTGCATAGTAGCAGTTATAAATTATATACATATATATGAAATAAATCCCTGGATTATCTCTCAAACTGTAATGTAAACTCGAGGTACTGTGAGCAAGCTCACAAATTATACCCCCGCAAAGAAAATATAGCAACTCAAGTGTTTCTCCGTTGAAAAGTAATAGATGCACCATTTTTCTGATAATGACCTTAAACTTGCATAAATGACCAAACCTCAAGGTAAGGACCTATAAAAGGTCACATGCAATCTTTTTGACAAATTTTGGCTTCTTATCGTTTTCCATTACAGGATATGGCCTAGACAGGAACTATGCAGTTTCTTTTTAATAATGACTATGAACTTGCACAATTGACCCTGGGTCAATTTTAAGACACACCCTTAGGTCATAAGCAATATCTATGTGAAGTAGAAACCTATAATGTTTCCCTATAAGAAGAGTATAGAGAGTATAGAGCAGACACAAATTAACTTTTTAATGACCTTGAATTGATTTAATTCATGCAGCTATTATAGCAATATTAGTTTAATAACGTGACTTATACACCAATTTAAACATATCACCAACGATGGAGGAAATCATATGCTATTTTACAACTCAATGGCTTCGAAGATTTTTGAAATATGTCTCCTTTTCGTTTTTCAAATAGAGAAATGTATTTATTATTGGAAATACTTTTTTCACAATGGATACAAAAAATGTCGTATAAAATATAGCCTTTTAATTACCACTGTGTGTTTTATAATAACATCGTGGTTTTGTCGATTCCATCCTTTTTAATTTTGTAAAAAATTGAAAAATAATATTTGTTTGGAAGAATTCTATACAGAGTGCTATAATTAAGATGCAATTTTGAAGCAGCGTTGTGTAGAAGGATTGCCATGACTCATTATTTTTTTTTTAAATAGTGATATCAGACAACTGCGTTGCATGTGTGAAGGCGAATACTATCAAGACATGAATTATTTGGTTTTGAGTTTGAAAACAGAATAAAATCTTTCATGCAAAAATTAATGAGAGGAAAAATTTGTCTTATCTGAACTTCCTCTGTGGTTGAAAATGCATCGATTTTCTGTCAAGATATTTATTTCAGTTACACATTTTATCCACTGTCAAAATGTTCAATATTTGTTGCACAAGACATTTAAATCCAACAAACAGCCAAGTGCACAGATCGTCAATGCGTCAATGCACCAAGTCCACTTGTTAGAACTTCAGATAGAATTTTAATGAATAATGCAAAATAACTCATTAGCAATGATGAATAAGAGTGAATTTAAATATGAAATTCAAACATGTACCTTAGTAAACTTTTACGAAATTGATTGTCTGCATGTTTTAGATAATACCTAGGTATCATAGGCGACCTTTTTTGCATTCCCTACGATAGTTTGGTTTAAAAACTCGGATTCGACTATAATCCCAGATAGCATGCTAATATTGGGCAACAAAACATGATCAATAACTAAGGACCGTAAATGTTTTAGCAACATTTTGCATCTGTTCAGAAAATATATATCATATCCACATTTTTAAATTTTAGTTCCATTAAAATAGAATCTTAGTAATTTAATCATCTATTCCACTCACGTCTTAAATACTTTTTTCTCGTTCATTCCTATGCTATAGTCACACGCATGATTCACTTGTTTTTCCTTCATACTCAGTAAAATAGTCCATGTTTTACAGAAAACAGTATTTTCAGGTTTTCAATTTCATCATTTTCACATTCCCATAAACTATAAAGCTAAAATCTTTCAAAAGTTCTCAAAAAATCTCTTTAACACATATTTAAAGTTAAACAATAAATGTTGGGTCAATGTTGGGCATACTTCTTGGTGTAAACTAACATGGATGGCAAATCTACAGCATCTGCCCCAATGTTGTGATTCCAACTAACTCAGTAAGAATGTTTTTGTGGACATTGAACAATATTTGACCAACGTTGTATACCCAACGCCATTACTAACCAATCATCATCCAAAGTTGGCCCAACGTAAGCATGCTATCTGGGATGCAATTACTACATGCATTATAACTAACAGAAAAGATTATGTATAGATTGATGGTCTGGCCGATTCACTTTAAAAGGACCTAGACGCGATTTGAGCTCAATATTTTCAAATTTTATTTTTTCATTTTTAATATCTAGAATGATTAATATGGGTATTTTTGATGCCCGTCAAAATTTTAAAGTCCAATATCGAGTTTCAAGCAAGATACAGAGTTTGATGAAATTCTTTGTTTTGTAAACAAAACGAGTCTTGTAACTCTTGTTATTGTTTACATATGTATTGTAATGGTATATGTTTCAATCAAATGTAAGTTGCTTTCTTTTGTTGATAATATTATTTTATGAACGTATTGAATCAGTTCATTGGTTTGCCACAGGTCATACTGTCAAAAAATGGCAATTTCTTTATTTTGCATTATTTGTGAATAAATATGACTCGATCTTTGTTTACATAACAATGATTTCTTACCTCTGTATCTCGCTTGTAACTTAACTTCTAACATTCAAATTTTGGTCAATCATTCAAAATGCACAAGTAAACTATTTTAATCATAAAAAATAACAAATAAAATTTTGATCTCAAATCGTGTCTAGGTCCCTTTAAGAACTCGAAATTGGGTCGTCATCTAGTGATCTACTGATGATAATGTACTATCATTTAATGCTTCGACTTAACTGTTGGTTTTTTTGGGCTATCCATTAAGGAACGGTGCATGAAGATTATTTACTAGCTGTCAGAATGAACTAGAACTGTCCTAATGGGACTAATACCCCCGCAAGGCTAATTTCAAATGGGACGAATAATTTAATTGAATAATAAAGGATTGCAGCAGATATAAATTAAAAAAATTCTAGAATTGTAAAAAAAATAATAGTTAACAAAGAAAAATTAAAATCAAAATTGTCAGAACTTCAATGTAAATACATATGTATAACAGTAATACTTTTACAAATTTATGTATCTGATGATATTTTTTTTTTATTTTATTGTTTTAAAGAAAACCAACAAAGTGAAAATAACCCCTCCCTTTGCAGTAAATGAAAATAGCCTGTCAATGCTCTTCTGTTGATAAAACTTTGAATATTATCTTTCTGATAAGAGTCTTGACAGATGCAATTAGTTGTTTCAAATTTTCCTCACTTTCTCCCATGGTACAATGCAACTCCATATCAGAAAATTGATCCCATGGGACTATGATTTTCTTTGATGAGCTTGTTAAATTTAATAAACTCCCAAAACATTACCATAATTAGCATACTATGTAAAAATATGTAAAAAAAAAAAAAAAAAATAATAATAATAATAAATAAATAAACAAATAAAAAAAAAAAAAATTGATATTACAAACAATTTTAAAATTGCCAAAACACTACAGTCATATCAGTAATTTTGAATTTCATTTAAATTAATGCCCTATAGGGTCACTTCATCAATTTACTTGACTGATAAATTTAAACAACTTCTGAAAATAGTTAACTTCTTTATTAATAATGATAATATTTATTTCCTTAAAATGATAGAAACTTTTTGATTACATGAAACAGTTTTAAAATAGCCCCAAAACCACCGCCCATTTTACAGATTATCAATTTTCCCTAAACACATGCTCCATTCTAAACCATGGCTCAGATAATGGCCCCCTTGGGACAAATGAATTCAGCCACACTTGTCTTTGATGTTTTAATACTATTCATTAATTAATAAAATCTGTAAGGATAACCTCCCTTACTTTTCAATGTCAGTGTACAATATATAGAATAAGGAAAATGAAAACTGTCATAAAATCATTAAATCTTGTTTGATCTTTAAAAAAAATTGCAGGTGCACATCTTCAGATGGTGTTTAACATATGTACAAATTTTCAGACTGCTCCATGCAGTAGTAAAAAATTCTATAGGGGAACAAAGTTGCGTCTACAGACAGACGGACAGACAGACAGACGGACTGACGCACAGGGTGAAACCAATATACCCCCCTAAACTTCGTTTGCGGGGGTATAAATATGTGACGTTGGTTATATTACCACAAGGGAAACACTCTGCATTCATGAGCGTGACTTATAAGAGCGTCCCACCAATAATCAGTCGGCATCGCCAACCTCATGCTCTAAGATCAGCATCTACCCAATATCCAATGAAATTCAAGTTAAACTAAATAATACAGAATTTGGTCATTATTATAAACATCATCGGTTGCACAAATATCAAACGATATTTTTCTTTCGCATCGATATCACAATGCTTAGCATGATACTCATGCAAATAACAATGATAAATGCGTTGATTTTTATCTTTCAGACATATTTTTTTTTACAATCACAAGTGTTTGCAATAAAAAACATAGGTAATCACAGATTACAAAGCTCACCGAGACGAGGCATCAACTTTATGAGGCATCACCTTTATAAAACCACCTTTATCATATTATATGAAAATCATGGTGAATGATCTTGGATATTCATGTATACTGATTTGACACAATATCGTATATCATATGTTAAAAATGGTATGATGATCATATTTTCATTTCATACAATATTATAAGATACAATGTTTATCAATACAATAATATAAAATATGATACTGCATCCTATGATACTTACAATATATCATTTAATACAATATAATACTGTAATAAATAATGATACAATATGATATTGTAACATTTAATATGACATTGTATCGTGTTATACATTATTGTATTTAATCACATAATACAATATCATAATATCTAATATAAATACAATATAGTATATATTTGATACTATATCATATCACATAATACATCACAATATTGTAACATATGATATTATATTGTATAATATAGTATGATATTGTATTGTATGATACTGTATCACATTTAATAAACGATATTGTATCATATGATGCAATATAATTTGATAAAACATTGTATCATATCATATGATACAATATCATCTGATAGAGTGATATATTATATAAAACAATATTAAACAATATCATATTATACAATATCATATATCATATCATATCATTATATAATAT
>WFKH01010211.1:43630934-43652310 GCA_016163765.1 Magallana hongkongensis
ATCATATTATACAATATCATATATCATATCATATCATTATATAATATTATATGATACAATATAATATTATACAATATCATATTATATAACATCTTATCATATGATTAAATATTAAATATTACAATATCATATAATACAATTTCATGTATTTTAACAATGTATTATATAAACCAATATAATATTAATATACAATATTGTATCATATGATACGATATTATATATTATACAACATCGTATCAAATGATACAATATCACATATTGCAATATAATATGAATCAATATCATTCGATAAAATAATATATTATACAATATTATATTCTACAATATTGTATAATAATATACAATACTATACATAACAATATCATAATACAATATCACATCATACTGTTCAAACAAATTTATACAATATCATATCGTATCATATAACTTTTTACAATATAATGTATGATATTACATTGTATCATATAAAACAATAGTGTATCATATCATAGAATACTATATCATAGGAATCATGTTATATCATTTAACAACAAACACATCTATCAAGCAAGTTTGAGTGAGGTAGGAGAATTTTTTAGCATCCTTAATAATGGAGATCAGGCTCTGCATCTGAAGCTACCTCTGCAATTCATTTATTTATAGTTAAATCAATTATGCAAGCTATTATCTATAAAACATGTATACTGTTCCAAAAAAAAACACATCCAGCATCCGAAACCTTTGGCTCAGATTCAGCATTCAAGCCTGTCAGATGCATCAGTATCATGAGACGCATCATCCATGCAAGTTTGGTGAAGTAAGGACCAGTAATAACTAAGATATAATCATCAGAGGGCACCTGCTCCAAAAACTTTAACCAGCTCTTAAAACCTTAACCTCATCCAGCATCCGAAACCAATGGCTCAAATTCAGCATTCATGCCTGTCAGGTGCATTAGTATCATAAGACGCACCATCTATGAGAGTTTGGTGAAGTTAAGACCAGTAATAACTAAGATATAATCATCATAGGGCACCTGCAACAAAAACTTTAACCTGCTCCAAAAACCTTAACCTCCTCCAGCATCTAAAATTCATGGCCCAGATTCAGCATCCAAGTCTCTCAAGTCCATAAGTAGGTCCAGATGCACCATCCATGCAAGTTTGGTAAAGATAGGACAAGTAATAACTTAGATACAGGACATGCAACAAAAACTTTAACCAGGTCCGGACGGTCAGGTGCATCAGTATCATAAGACGCACCATCCATGCAAGTTTGGTGAAGTTAGGACCAGTAATAACTAAGATATATTTTTTAGCATCCTTGATAATGGAGATCAGGCTCTGCATCTGAAGCTACCTCTGCCATTCATTTACATTATAGTTAGATAATACAGTGCTATTACCTATTAAACATGTGAACTGTTCCAAAAAAACTAAATCTCATCCAGCATCCGAAACCTATGGCTCAGATTCAGCATTCAAGCCTGTCATGTGCATCAGTATAATAAGATGCATCATCCATGCAAGTTTGGTGAAGTAAGGACCAGTAATAACTATGATATAATCATCAGAGGGCACCTGTTTCAAAAACTTTAACCAGCTCTAAAAACCTTAACCTTATCCAGCATCCGAAATCTTTGGCTCAGATTCAGCATTCAAGCCTGTCAGGTACATCAGTATCATAAAACGCACCATCTATGCAAGTTTGGTGAAGTTAGGACCAGTAGTAACTTAGAAATGGCTATCAAAGGGCACCTGCAACAAAAACTTTAACCAGCTCAAAAAACCTTAACCTCATCCAGCATCCGAAACCTTTGGCTCAGATTCAGCATTCAAGCCTGTCAGGTGCATCAGTATCATATGACACACTATCCATGCAAGTTTGGTGAAGTTAAGACCAGTAATAACTAAGATATAATCATCAGAGGGCACCTGCTCCAAAAACTTTAACCAGCTCTAAAAACCTTAACCTCATCCAGCATCCGAAACCTATGGCTCAGATTCAGCATTCAAGCCTGTCAGGTGCATCAGTATCATAAGACGCACCATCTATGAGAGTTTGGTGAAGTTAAGACCAGTAATAACTAAGATATAATCATCATAGGGCACATGCAACAAAAACTTTAACCTGCTCCAAAAACCTTAACCTCCTCCAGCATCTGAAATTCATGGCCCAGATTCAGCATCCAAGTCTCTCAAGTTCATAAGTAGGTCTAGATGCACCACCCATGCAAGTTTGGTAAAGATAGGACAAGTAATAACTTAGATACAGGACATGCAACAAAAACTTTAACCAGGTCCGGACGCCGACGCCGAGGGTATAGCATAAGCTCCCCCCGACTTCGTCTCGGTGAGCTAAAAAGTATTTAAAGTCCTTCTCAAATTTAGATTGTTTCATTCTATTTGTGACCTCAAACATGTTTGCAATGCAGGATGAATTTTCCACTCATCTCTACAATAGTACTATATAAAAAAAATGAAACACCATTGAATTTTATTTTCATTACAGGTGACGACTATTTTTCATATTTTGTTGTAATAATTTCTCAAAACATGTCTAAATATCATAGACGATATTACGACGAATAGAATTCAGCTTTTACGTTTGAATTTAATATTTTAGTATCAAATTCTATAAATATATTGTTTATATGGTAGTGTCATCTTTTTGAAAGCGAGTTGACAGGAATAAACCATGTATTTGGATTAATTTATAACCAAATAACACAAAAATCTTTTATGATACAGTTAAAGGGGGTTTACATGAAAGAAGTAATATAAAAGTAGGAAACTACATAGCGTTTTAATTGTGTTATTTACATCTAATTCAAATTTTTAAAAAACATAAAATTTATAATTATGCCAAATTCAAATAGATTAACTACATCTATTATGAAAAGTGTTGATTATCTTTTAATGTTTATACAAAACATACAAAAATATATCTCATACACAAAATGTTTTTATAATTATATTTACTAGAGAAAAACAAAATAAAACTATATTTTTAGAGTCATGTTCTGTGGTAATATTTATAATAATCGAATGATATAAGTATTATAAAGTGTTATAAAGTGACAATACTCTGATACAGAAAACCAGATGTGACAATTGTCTACAAAGCATTAACGTAATGTACTGCTGACTAATTTATACTCTGCCATGTTACGTAGCTGAGTATATAGGTAACAAAGCTTTTGCAAAACTTTACAATCACCATTTATGGGTATCTGGCCAGCAGAAACAACTCTTCCTTTTATCATGAGATTTTCAGCTAGATAGAGCATAATTAGATAAGCTGATCACTTTACACATTTGGCTCAACAATACCAAAAGTTAAAATAGTCATTTCCTCCTAAAACTTAACATTAAATAAAGATTTGCAAATGATCATTTGCATGTGTATTATACTGTTTTATACTTATAATGACTATAAGGACCTCGTTCTAAGAATTTAAAGGTAACATACATGTGATTATCAGCCTTTGAATTGAGACCAGGTATGACTTAGTCCTAAGTACATCCAATTATACCAGTGCAGGGTATAAGACTGCTAAGCAGATGGTTTAACCTGATTTTACTAGCATCGTGATGAATACCTTGTTACAAAAATAAAGTTTTGGATAGGAGATGGGCATAAAACCACAAATATACACTTAATTTTCTGATGCTCTTACATCCTAGCCACTAAGAATTTAGTCAACAGGGAAGATCTTCTCATCTGAAAAGCTGCGTAGCTTATTACATAATTGGGATTGACAGTTTTAAATGTGCACTTGTAAAAGAGATTTAAGTATGGGTCCAACCCAAGATTTACACTACAGCTGATGAACTACATGTTTATAACTATAGGTGCTGTATGTTGTCTTGCATTTCAAAAAATCTTTCATACAATATTTTTCATGTATTGCTTAATACATGCTTTTCTTTACTATAGAAAAAAAATGATTGTGAATAATCCAAAAAGTATCATGTCATTGGGCTTCCTAATAAAAAGGTAAAATTGAAATGTATAATTATATACACAAGTATTGCAAAAATATGAAGTAATTTTTTATCTTTTTTAGAAAATTTTTTTAGATCGAGACAATTGAATAAATAAATTAATTGCTCACATTTTCATAAACCTTGTTATCTTGAACTAAATGGGAGTAGGAAACACTTTGGGGAAAATTGTAATTTTTGTTAATTTAAGATAGAACGGTTTAAATAGAAAAAGAAGCAGTGGTTATGACGTCCAATTCACTTTCACATATCTGTGGTATTGGAGATATTGAAACTCAAGACACCATAGTTCAAGTGTATTTTGTTTTTAGTTTTTTTAACCAAACACTTCTACAAATGATCATGAACTTCTTTTTTAAACAAAGGTGATAGTGAGGACTTTTTATTTGTCTTTTTCTATCATCCATCCCCCCCCCCCCCATTTTCCAAAAAAAAAAAACACAAACAAACAAAACAAAGCAAACAAAAAAAAACCCCAAATATATAGTTAAAGCAAACTTTAAGAGGAAAAAGGTCATTTTAGAACATAAAAGTCTTTAATTGAAATAAATCGGACGGAAAACTACCGATTACTTTTGATTTTTTTCTTTTTATACGTGTACTGAAATAAAATACACAACTATAATATTAATTTAAACCGAACAAACAAAAATTTAATGTAAAACTTCAGAACTTCCCTTGGGAGGAAACCGAAGCATGCTATCTATACTTTACACCCGATCAATTTCTTAAGTACTGAACATGTGAGAGCACAGAATAATTTTCTAGAAAAAAAGATAAACTTTTGAATTTCCTGTTTTATAAAAGGACATTTACATACCTCATAAAATATCCAAGTATAACAAGGATCAAAACTTTTAGAAAACTTATTTAAACAAAAAGCACCTAATCTATAAATCAAAGATGCATAAGACTTAAATGTAAATGGATGCTGATAAAACCCCCAAAAAAAATGTTTACAAAGCCTTTTGTGTTCAGTCTAATGGTTCAAAGAAAATTTTATTATATATTCGATACATGTCCAGGAAAGCTAAAGCTTACCTGAACATGCTGATACATGGCGTTTAACATACAATTTGTTTGAGATGATCCTTTTGAAGACAAAAATAGAACAAAGAGGTGCTATATATTTTGACAAAGAACTGCTAGCCAACAATCTAATTCAAATTTGATGACTTGGGTCCCTAACTGCTACTCAAAGTAGCAGTGGCATATCGATAAAAAATATCAAAGTTTAATTAGATTGGCTAGCAACAGACCACAATTATATAACTATTACAATCATATATAAATCATATGATAACTTGTTGCACCAAAAAATGTAAATACAAATATTTTAAAATAATTACAAATTTAAACAAACGATTGAATAATAACACAATCAAATTACAGCACTCAAATTCTGCTTTGACTCAATATTCCACTGACAAATGTATTTACAGTAACTGTTTTACAATGTCTGCAATTGAGAATCATATTCTTCTGTAAAACCTGTTTACAGCAACTGCTTCTCTTAACAGCAGAAACCTGTCTGCAAAAACCAATTATATTGTAAAATATTACTGAGAAAAACTTTTAACAGACAAAATAATCGCTGAGGTCGCATTTATAAAATGCCAAAGAATCACTCAATCTAATAACAGTTGCATAAAAAAGGTATTCAAAATTAAATTGCATGAACTTACTTACAATAAGGAATTTCAATCATTTTGTGTTCCGGAGTCCAGTTACAAAATTAAGGATCAAATTTCTTTGTTACTCATTTTTTTGGCATTTTAACATGAAAACATTTTTAGATTACAAATGAGTGATCTATTAATATATACAAGCACATTTAATTCATTTCCTGACAAGTAATCTAACAAATCTTCTGTTAAAAAAATATATTGTATGATTTTATATATATATTACTATTATTAATAAATTTTTGGTAAACCATATTATATAAGTGTGCTGAGAAGACGAAAAACCCAAGTTTGAACTTGCAGCATCTAAGATTGTCAACAGAATGTCTAACATAATATTACATTTATCTTAGGATGTAACTTTTCGATTTTGGTCTGTCAAATGTTTACACTACGCGACGTCTTCATACAGCTGGGGTCGAGCTTGCGGTGTTGGTTCTGTACGGACACAGGACATGGCGTCAGCATAATCCTCCGACGGGTTCATGGTATCTGCGTAAGTGTCGTCTTCATCCACATTCTCAAACTCATAGTCATTTTCTTCTTCTTGCTCTGATGGCTTTGCAGCTTTCGCAGTCACAACTTTTTGTTCATTTTCTGGAAAGTCTGCACATGCATAATCATCGTCATCAATATCTTCAATTTTCTTCCCTGACCCGATGCCATAAATATGCTCTGGCAGGGCCAATGCTTCTTTTGGCTTCCGTGGGTTCGAGTTCTCAGCTTTCAACTCCACGTGGTCATAAGTTTCATCATCATCATCATCATCCTCATACTTTCTGTTTGGAATGCTTGGGATGTTCCTACCATCTTTTGTCGCAGTTTCTTCCACCACTCCCTGTTTCTTCCGACTAGCCTCCGTTTTCTGTTTTCCTGGCTCTGTGTAAACTGGTGGCCTTACACTGGGAACTGTGTTATTATTATCACCTGCCTCATCATATATTGGCTCAGATTTCTTCATCTTAACTGATGGTTTATTGGATACAGGTACTAGAGGCTCATCATATAGATCTGTGGGCTCATTATCAGTTCCCTTACTGTTCTCGCTCCCTTCCTGACTTTTGTTGGAATCTTTCTTCTCTCCCTTGTCCTTTTTCCATGGAAACGAGAATCCCCTCTTCTTTTCTTTGCTGCTACCTTCTTTTTGAGGTTTGGGTGAGGTCGGATGGTGACTGATGGTGGCCTCTAAGGAGTTTTTAAAGCTAAGTTGTAAACTGGAAGGTGTCTGGGTTTCATCCTCAGACTGACTCCCTTTGGAATTCTCCAAACTTAAGGAATCAGAGGATTTCCTTGTCAGAGGCTCTGAAGCTCTTGATTTGACTGATTTTGCAGAGTCTCTGACTTTTGCTGGTGGCTCTTTGGTGTTGTCGGGTTCCACACTACGTGTTAATGCGGAAGTAACAGTTCTACTTTGCTTGGCTTTTGTTGCATTGTCTATGGCCAGGGTTAATGCTTTGGGGTTACCCACAATGTGGAAATCAAATGTACCCTCCCCAGTTTCACATCGTCTTCCTGCCTCAATTGTGAATAAATTCCTTGATTTGGTGAACCCATAACGACGGATAAATTCAAAATGCCACCTGCCTTTGATTTCATGGGATTTTGAATCTTCAAGACCTAGAGATGCCATAGTAACAAAGAGTTTGAATTTTCCACAGTTCTCCAAATTCAGTCTTTTTGAAGCTTCGGTTTCCTGCACCACAACATCAAACGCTTGTGCTAAAAGAGAAGAGAGAGAGAGAAGTCTCGTTAAATGATACAGCAATTTCTTTTGCAAACTAAAAGCTGATTCTTAATTACATTAAAGAGGGTAGGTGCTCATCTTCATAAAACTTAACTTTACACAGTTGACAACTTGATACAAAAATTTATTGTATACTTTGAAAACTAATATTAAGTTCATCATATATTATACTGTAAAGGTACTGTAAAATTCATAAAGCAGCTAACTCTTATTGTCTAGAGGAAAGAAAATACTATATCTTTGGCACAAATTCTTAAGCCTAATTAACTTTAACAACAATTCATCATGCATGCAATGATAGACAGTAGCAATTCCAAATCTATGGACATCATCGATGGACTTATTGGCTATGATAATATAAAATAAACCTAAAAAACCAATAGCTTATATATAAATAACACCTCCTTTCCATATATACCCACCACTGTCCTCCGATTCATACAGAAAATTTTCCTTCAGATCATCTTCCTCAAATGCATCCATGTTGATGGCCTGAACGATGGCGTCGTGCCACAAGGCAAGTTCATCTCGGCTATCGAACATCAGACACATCTTCTCCTTCTTGAATGGAATATCCAGGTAGTACTCCTTAGCCTGGTTCCTTTCCACTTTGTCCAGGTCATCTGGTTTGATGTTTTCCAGTTGGTAGACTTTCGGTTTGTGTTTGTTGGTAGGGGTCTCAAAGTGCGCCTTGTTGTCATGGACTTCGATGAAGCTGGCAGAGGACTCATCTCCCAGACAAACAACTAAGTACTTAACCTTTTTACTCTGAAAAAGGAAAAAATAAGTCAAAAAAAAAAAAATTAGATTTGCATGTGCCATGATCTTTATCAATTACAGCAATTTTAACTGTGCTCCTGTACAGTATATTTTCATGCTAAGGAAAGCATTCGGTGCTGAGGTTGCAAGTGTACACATGAATATGCATGTCTATGGTACAATCAAGTATAAAATTTAGTTTAACAATTTCATAATCTGCCAAGGCATCTTATCAAAGAATTTTTTCATTTTGAGATTAACCAACTGAGCAGTCTTAATTTGGTAATTGGCACATATGATATAACTTCAACATCTGTAGATCATAATTGTTCTCTCATGTAAATTTTGATTTAGGCCAAAAAAAAAAAATAATTTAGTTTCGCAAGCCAGTATATTATGAATATAATGCAGCAGACAGGTATTTTATGTCTTATTTGATAAGGGAAATAACTCAATTTTCATATTTTTATTTAATTCTAAAAATTGAGGTATATTCCCCATTTCAGTATGGCAATTTAATGAATCAATGCAGCAGGCAGCAGCATTTGATCTAATGTGGCAATTGTCTGAGAAACAAAACATTATTTTTGGCCTTTAAATATATTGACTAATTTTTTTTTCAAATTTGTACCCTTGCCAAAAATGTATCCTTTGAATAATGACTCATTCCTATTCGTAACTTGACGTATACATAACTATGCTATTCCATTTTCTTGGCAACCTGATGATGACTGGTGAGTTCGTGGGTGGGGGGGGGGGGGGGGGATATGTTGTTACTTGGAGGCATGTGATAGTCCACCCACAATTCTGCAACTTATCTGTACATGGATATCTAAAATTGGATTCTATGAGGTGCAGTAAAATGAAATCCTCATTGAAATATCTTCCATTAGTAAAATGTTGCCAATACCAGACCGAGAAAACCAAAAATTAAAGCGTGTCTCAGTGAATGTTTACTGTTATACAAGTAATTGTTTATTTTTTAGTATGACAGCTTAATGTTGGCTTAATATGATCCGCTTGTGAGGCAAAATATGAACTTCCTGGTAAACAACACATTTGCACCCACGTAAAAAAAACTCTGTGTAGTAGGTCGATTTAAGTCCTACATAGTACAATACTACAGAATTTACTTCCTCCACTCAGCAAACAAAACCATTATACATACAGTGAAGCCTTTTGTAATGATGGGGTTTTAAGGTTGTTATTTTGATAGTAATCGTCACATTCTACAGCTGGTGTATTTATATAATCACTGCATTACTGTAAATATTTACCGGATTTCTACTAATTATATAAAAGATTAATGGAAATGTTGTCAAATGATCCATACGACTGATATTAATTAAATTAATTTTATATGGAGATTTTTAGTTCTGGTTGTTTCATTCATCCATATTAAATAATAATCAGTTCAAATTTTGAGCTGATAATTATATCATTATATTTAATTTTTTTTCATGAAATTGAATGAGATATTCATAATTATTATTACAGAATATTTTCAGCCACCATGAATATGCCACTTCTTTTGTTGCACTGTTCATACATGTATGAATGTAATACCAACAATTTTAGAAAAAAACAGTCCATTTGGATAACAGGGTATTTACACTGTCAAAATTGCATTAATTAAAGTTAATTGCACTGAATTTGTCAACTGCAGAACAAATCATTCTATAAAAAAATCAATCATAGCTAGAAATGTTCTTTCAACATGTTCAAGACTTCTTTTAATGACCACAATAACTGTGATGTACTTTAAAATAACTAAATAAATGTTCCTGATACATGTAATTAAATTGTTTGTTACATGCAATTATAAATTTTTAAAATATCCTCATTAAACCATCTAAAACTCTTCAATACATGATCTCTGATTGCACTATTTCTAGCGAAGTCACATCCCGATCTCAAGTTTACTCAAAATAACAGGTATATATTTACATGTACTGAATTGAGATAATGATATAATATGACCAGCTGCTTAATTGTTAAATCTTAAGTGTGTTTGGGCGAGTCTCAATAATGATTCATTTAACATTGCAAATATATGAAAACAAGAAGAGATATAGTATGTATGGCACATTGATACAGCACGCTTATAAATGATAATCATCTGAACAAGTATAATTAGCAGTTATAAATTTGTTCAGAAAGTGAATACTTACATGAAAATTTTGTAGAATTCTATACGAATGGCTTTCAATTTCAGTGAATGATTGTTGCCATCTTATTTAGACTTATATATGCATTATCATACATGTAAGTTACATTGTACCAATTATCAAAAATATATATCAAAGAAAAAAAACCCAGCTTATAATTCAAGGGAAAGAGAGAACAAAATTGATGTATATATTTCGAACTTTATGAGGTTTTATTTTCACAGCTTTAATATTTCTTCCTTTCTGTGTTAAACTGCCCCTCCCAAAGATTCTCATTTGAATACCATCAGGTGTGTATTATTACACCTATAAAGTGACAATTTACTGACACCATTTTCATATATTCCATGGATATTGTATAACCAACTTCCCTCAAGTTAGGCCTCATTTCATGAACACTAAACAATTCAAGTAAATTGAATGGACCTGTAAACCATATATGTCACTAAATTTCAACTGTTAATTTACAGTCAGCATCAAATGTGATCATGCAATAAAAATGAAAACTGTGTCTCAATTGGATCCAGGGTCCATTAATAGGAACACTTCTTCTAAAATCCAACAGAAGCATCCAGTACTATTATGATCATAATTAAACCAGTGTTATTACACATATATATAAGGCACCAAACAAATCAACAGATTTATTGCTACTAATAAATCAAATTATAGATATGTGACAGTCAGACACAGGTGCCAGATAGCTTAGTTGGTAAAGCACCTGACAAGAGATTCAGGGGGCCCAGGTTTGAATCCTGGTCTTGTCCATCATTATTTATCACAGTGATGTGCCATCCCCATGAACTGACAGGTTAACTCCTGCCAGGGGGAAAAACCTGGGATGATCTTCAAGGAAGAAGATCATTTAAATGGGGGAGGATTTTGATGGTCTGAGACTGGTTCGAATACTGGTGCCAGATAGCTCAGTTGGTAGAGCACCTGACGAGATATTCAGGGCCCCGGTTGAAATCCCGGTCGGGTCTGTCATTATTTCTCCCATCCCGTTACATTTGGTGCCAACAAGACCAACCCCTGGTACTGACAGGTTTAAACTCCTGCCAGGGGAAAGAGCCTGGGGATGGTGATCTTTAAGGGTGACGATCATTGAAGGGGGGGGGGTGGTTTGATGGTCAGACCCAGTCAAATACCGGCGCCAGATAGCTCAGTTGGTAGAGCACCTGACGAGAGATTCAGGGGGCCCGGTTGGAATCTCGGTCTGGTCCTTCATTATTTATCCTAACCCCTTTTAATTTATAACACAGATATCATATAATTATAATAGTTGTAAACATTTTTTCTCTTTAATAAAAGCTGTTAACCAAATGACTGCATTTAAGTACTGCCGGTGACTCTTGCTACTGTAAGAGAAAAAAATTGTCAGTAGCTTATTGGTCTAGGTGCTACAATAGCTTACTAGAAACTATTGGTTAAAAGAATTTTTGGCTTCTGTTATTAGGAGAGTATATTTTGTCTACTTTAACATACTAGGGAGGCAAACACTCAGGTTGTTACTATAAATAATGTCTTCCTCGATCTATTTGTCAAGAAAAACATTATCTTTAGTTAATATAATCATTTGTCTACCAAAATATGGCCGATTGTTTATTTCTAATTGTAAATTAGATTAGATTAGATTATTCCAGACGAGTTGTAAAACACTGACACAGAATAATTTAACTAAACCAGTTCAGCAGCGCGTGTCTACTACTACTACATGTATTGGCTATAAGTGTCAATTTAATCTGCTTCAATTGTGTTATATATTGCAAAGACATTTCACCTATTTGCACCACTTTGTCTACTTCTTTGGTAATTTGCTTGTACTAATTAAAACAGAGACATTTGTATATATTCAGCTATGGCAAACATTTGCAGACATTGATGAGATATCTTCTATCTAGAAGGCAATAAATTAAAACATGCACATTGTGTGCTTACTTACAAGTACAAAATACCTAACCTAGAAACACCGAATTTAACAGCTGCGATTTTTCAAATTTAGTACTTATTATATATATATATATATATATATATATATATATATATATATATATATATATATATATATTGTAGACTTGACAAATGCTATTTTTATATGAACAGCTTTAAGTTAGTACTTCGTAATACTTAATAAAGTTTTGTGTGGGAAGATGTTGAACCACTAACACATTCACTGTGTATATATAAGTACAATAACATGTATTACGTAAGTTATAGATATGACTATACTCTTCAAAACTTGAAATAATTAAGGCAACACAATTATTTCTGTGGCACAGCTAGTATAATAAAATTATATCAATTCTGTGACTACTTACTTATTAATAAGGTGGTATGGGACACTTGTCGATATAAATGTCATTGTGGATTAAAGTATATCATTATCAAAATACTTTCACCGTTTTAAAATTTTACAATATTTGACCAAAAAAAAAAGTTTTAAATTTTTTTTTGAAAGGTAAAAATTATAAAAGCCCCAGCTGGACTCAAACTCATGACTTACACTCAGAGATTCGTAGTTAATGCTCTAACCCATTGCGCTACGCTGTTTAAGGTAACAATTTCGGGAAAGAAAAAGCTTATAAAATTATGCTTGATTTTATTGTTAATATTCAATCAAAAGTACGTCACAATATGAAGGTGTCCCTGGTGATACCACCTTAAGTGACAATAACAAAGTGAGGCAATTATCATTTTCCAAATTTTATATGATTTATTTATTCCAGAGTGTATATATATCAATCATGTTATTGGGTGTGAGTTTTGGGGGAGGGGTCTGATTTTTTTTATTCTAAATAGAAATTGAGCCAGTAAGAAGAGTGTAGAAGAAAAAAAAAAGCAAGAGTAATTAAGTGAAAAAAAAAAAATGAAAAATCTTAATTTTAATACGGAGTACTACAAAATTTTAAGTACTGTTAATTTATAAATGAGTATCTATTATAGCATTTTAAAATTACATATCAGCTGATTTATTCATTCCCCCCCCCCCCCCCCCCAATCCAAAAAAAAAAAAAAATTGTTGTAGTACATGTAGTATGTGAATAAAAATGTAACTTTCATATTTCTTATAATGATAGATTTTTTTATTGGCTATACCACATCAAACTTTGATCAATATATAACAAGATCAAATTCCACAAACAGTTAATGTACATAATTGTCTATACACTCATCCAGTTTCTGCAAAAAGGAAGTAATTTAAGGGTTCTTCCTCTCCTTATAAGTAACCTGTGTATCTAAGAGTACACTAAATCTGTATTTTGCATACAGGGTTTTCAGAAAACCAGGAATTTCCATTTAAAGTCTGGCTATTAATATGGACTTTTACTTGAAAATAAATTGAATCTTCCTCCTCTAAGTCATATATACTGCTCACATTGTAACTTGCCAAAACAAAATTTAAAAAACTTACGTTGCTATAACTTTATTATTCCTCCTAAATGGCAAAATCGTACAGTGCCTATACATATATATACAACAGTACAAGATGTGAATGGAAGGATGGCTGAACAGTATCAATGGTACTAATTTAATTACAAGCTTAATTTATCCATACACAAGTCATTTAAAGAGCAAGAACATACCATTACACAATCAAAACAAACTAAACTTGTAGATTGAGTAATACTCCAAGACAGAGTTTGGATTTCAATAACAAATTATCAAATAAATTGATTCAAAATAAGACATGTCTATAATGCAATTGCTTAAAATTCCAGGTGGGCCAATTTAAACTAACTAAATCTGATCAGTATATTTATATAGACTCAATTGTCACTAAGTTTGCTGACAATCACTTTTTTTTTGGATAGCAAAAGTAACATGCGGACGGATGCAAGTAACGTGAGGTGTATGTACATGGTCACATATTTTTTTCTTGACTCAGACTAATAAGTGAATAAATTCCTAACTGTATATCTATACTCAAAATAAACAAGAGATGTTTGTGAAACACTTATGCCCCCCTCCCTTGGAGACCTCTGCGAAGAAAATGAACGGAAAGTGCAAATTATTGGAATTTTTCTAAGTCCAAGGGGCAACTCTGTCAAAAATTGCTCGATTGTACCCAAATTCAAACTTGACCTAGATATTATTATGATAAATCTGTACACCAAATTTCATTTGATTAAGTGCAACTTCCACAAAGAAAATGAAATGGAAACTGCAAATAAATGGAATTTTTCTAAGTCCAAGGGGCATAACTCTGTCAAAAATTGCTCCATCGTACCCAAAATCGAACTTGACCTAGACAGTACATGTATTATGATAAATCTGTATACAAAATCGAACTTGACCTAGATATTGTTATGATAAATCTGTATATTAAATTTCATTTCAGTACGTGCAACTTCTGTGAAGAAAATGAACGGAAACTTGGTGGACTGACCGACTGACCGACAGACAGACGGACAGCAGCAAAGCAATATGCCCTCCGTTCTTCAAAAGGGGGCATAAAAATAGATTAATCTAGGATATCAAATTACACTATATACTAATGATATTCACTTAGATATTCATAGAATTATATATCTTTGATAAGGATACATTGAATAAATACCCTCCCAGCTACATGTATTATTGTACATCATAAACAAATGTATCTAACTGAAATTAGCTATAACTGCTTGTTATATGTACACAAAGTCACATCCAACCAGCACAAAGCATTGAGGGTTAGGGGCAATCCAGGGGTCTGAACACCCCCCCCCCCCCCCCCCTTTTCTAAAAAAAAAAAAAAAAAAAATGATTACATTTACATATTAGAAAATTGAATTTTGAATGAACTGCATGGTTCCCCACTTTAATTAATTGATTGCATGTTAAAAATTATAGGGGAACTTAACATTACATACATTAAGAATTTTTAGGCCCCCCTCTCCCTACAGCCTACTGCATTGTTTACATGGAAAATAAATGTATCAGAGTGGTGCCCATTTTAAAACAATTTTAAGTGTCAATGGGAAATGGCTTGATAATATTCTTTAGTTAGGCATAAAACAAAAATATATTTAATATAAATTTTCCAACCAATGAAATTTAGTTTTCATATAGACATAGTCACTTATTCGTAATTTCTGAAGTAAAATGTATTAAAAAAATTAAGTGTTAAAGGGAAAAAATAAAATTGAATCAATGAGATTATTGATGTCAAACTTAAATAGCTAGCACCTGCCAAGGGTTTTAGGTCCATAAATAAATTAAACTCATTTAAATATACAAGATCTAAAAGTATCTACTGGTACATGTCCTAAATCTATGTATTATTTGTACAGGAACATCCATTAATTCAAAAAAGAAAAAATTAATAAATTTTGAAAACTCTTCTTATATTCAGTGTACTTAAAAAATATGAAATATATCACCCTATAATTATTGTTCATTTTTTCATGTTTTAACAATAGTGAATGAATAAATATAGACCTAATTATATTTGGTTTTTCTAATGATGAAGTTTTTCTCCACTAGACTGGTAATTAGCTCCAAGAAACAGTTTCAACTTACACTTCATCTTGAGTTGAGTGGTACAAAACTCATAACCAGGATTCAGCTCACGCATACACAGAATGATTATTCCATAATACACATAATAGGTAGTAAAAATTTAATTGGACGGTACAAGCCCCATAATTTTTTTCAAAATTCAAAATAAAAGGAAAAACATATCAAAATGAAGCACAATTTCTTTAATGACTGCATGAACATGCATCAACAAGGAACCTGAATTAATTGGCCATCCATGCACACAATAAATTACCGGTAATCAACAGCTACATGTATACGGCATATGTAAGATCTGAATGTGTTCAGATGACTGAGAAAAAGATGTTGGAAAAGTAGGTAATTCAAGATGTTTTAATATTGTAATGTTTCCAGATTGCAAACATGTAACAGAATGGGAGAAATAATGATGGACCGGACCTAGGTTCAAATCCAGTCTCCCTGAATCTCTTGTCGGTGCCCTAGCTTCCAACTATAAAGCTATATCATGTCAGGCCCCAGCAATCTAACCAGTCTGACTGTCACATTCCTCCATCTTGTTTGATCTTAATACCCTCAAGATCAACAGCCCAGGTTCTTTCCCCTAGCTGGCAGGAGTTAAACTGTCAGTGGTACAACACCATTATGTAACAGGATGGGAGAAATAATGACAGATCAGATCAGGATTCGAACCGGAGCCCCCTAAATCCCTAGTCTGGTGGTATACTACATGTAATGGGGCTATTTGATGCTGGTAATCTAACCGGTCTTACTATCACACACATAAAAATAACCAAAAAAACAAAATAAAGCAATAGTTAAAGCTTGATCTCTTTCATATCATTACCTGTCAGTGATAAAATTTGCAGGCATTAGAACAAAATCATGAGCCCTTTTGCACGACATGACTACCTTTTTTGTGAGGTTTAACAAGATTTATATCCCAGCTCTTTTTAATAGGCCATAAAACTGAATTTCAAATACAGAAAATGTCAAGATAAATTGCACCTCTCAAGTTGAACCCTTACTCTATTATCAGGAAAGTAGTCTGTAACATACTGTATTTTTACAGTCAATCAAAAACCAGATGTTTCCATTCAAACAAATGAAAATAATGAGTAGAATATATATAGATATTTACGTGGATGTCAATTCAAGTTTATATATATACCTAAATATATATATTTAAATTACTGGTAGTTTGAATTAATAGGTAAAATGATGAGCCCATTGAAATAAATAAAGATTTCTTTATCATCATATATCATGAATATATTATTTTGACCTTGTTATATGAGTTACCAAGATCAGTATTTGTTCATGTAACTATACTAAAAACTTATGATATCTTATCACACAGTTTGTTGCTCAAATTCATCAGATTATTAGATTGTAAAGAAAAAAGGACACCATGTGAGTAAATTTGTAAACATCAGATACTGATAAAATGCTGATGTTAAAGATGATTTACCAAGCATATTCATTATACAAGCATATTGGCCACTAAGTATTGGATGCATGAGTTCATGCACACTTATCTCAGATAAAGTAAGTTAAACTCTGAATCTATCAGTCACTGAAGAAGAAGATTTGTTGGTGAAATTAAGGGCCATAAAAGGTGTTTTCTGAACTAAGGAAATTCAAATTTAAACACTGACTTGCATGTTGTTTTATTAATAGATTTTTCATTAAATCCCCACTTTTTTTTTAGATGAAAATACATAGTATAGGGCAAGTCAAAGTTTTGAAAATTGTAATAGTAAATGCAGTATAATTTATGCCTGCACTTTGATTCAGGAAGCAATATTAACTCTTTGCATGGACTTTGGTGCAGGAAAAGAAAAGAAAGATAGATACATTCTTCAAGAAAACAAATCAGTCTGCATCCCAGAATTCCTTTGTCCCCAGTATAGTTATTAATCAAAAACACAAGCTTTAATATTTAAAAACCAAAACTCTAGCTTTCAGACTGACAATTTCTTCTTTTTTTATCACTGAGAAAGATGTATAAACAAAGCTTGGGAAAATGAAAATATATTGAAAGTGTGTTGCTCATTATACAGTAAAACACGGTTATAGGGAACACACTTATAATGAATTGACGCTTACAGCAAAGTGATTTTTAATCCCCGTGACTTTATTACATGTTGTAAACTTGACAGATATAACGAAGCAAAATCGCCTGTCCCTGGCACTTCGTTATAAGCGTGTTTTACTGTATTTTATGTATCAGAATGAATAGGTGGATCAAGCATCTTTATTAAAAAAAATTAATGACTGGTTCCATGTACCAGTACATCACCGTTTAGTCTAAACCATTATTTTTACCAGCTGACATCTATTCAGTACAGGTTTTTTTATTTCATTCATAGTGTTCATATGGAATAGACAGACATATTTCATGCCTTGACTCTGCTCACTGTAACAATAGCACCATAAACATATTGAAAAGTGTGTCATTTACATGGAATTTAAATGGAAAGAAAAAAAAAACATGATGGACCCGACCAGGATTTTAAAAGCTGGGCCACCTTAATTTCTTCAATCAGATGCTTTGTCGACAGTCTGATCAAGTTATGTGTCATATTTTTTCTATCTTAAATGATATCTGCCTATTAAAATCAACAGGTTTATTATTATCTCTTTGAAAGAAAATAACCTGTCAGTTAAGACCTAATCAGTTAATTATAGGTGGTGGTCATAATGCCAAATGTATCAAGAAGGGAGAGAGCATGTCGGACCAGACAAAGATTTAAAACTGGACCTTTTGAATCTCTAGTCAATTACTCTACCAATTAATGAATCTGATGCAATCATAAGAATTGGTCTGACATTTCATTTGTTTTGACCAACAAAACTGCACAACAGACGCATGTATCGAAAGTAGCTACTTATTTAGGCTAATATAAAATGGCATGACGTCTACTCACCTGTAATCTTCCCTTCTTCACGTGCACTTCACCGGCTGCTAGCTGCGTTCGTCTGGACATTTTAGAGCTTGATAATCCACAACATTTCTGTAATTTCCTTCTTGATCCAAGTGTTTTCCTCAACCAGGAAGTAACAACGATTTTACCGAGAAGGAAACAATGTCTTGTTTGCTGACAAATGTCTTGATACGGTAGCCGAGAAAAGATTTTCCCCAATACCGTGCAATTATTATTTCATCTGGTATATTGGTGTTGTCCCATTTAAATCAGAGAAAATACTTGCAGAAAAGAGAAAGCCTTTTTCACATCGTCTCGTCTATTTAGATAAGTCGTTCTTAAAAGAAGTCGGGTCATTAAACAGGTAAGATTCATTAGGATTGATAGAACAAAATTACAAATTTCAAAATTTTAAAGTTCAGAACTAATTTACTTTCCTTTAAATGATTTTGATCAGTCGCTACGCTGGGGAATATGATACCTCAATTATTGTAGGCTTATACACGTACAATTTATCAACTCGTTCATTTCTTCCCGCGCATGCGTCATAAAGCGTACCGAGCAACAACGGATCAAGTCTGACCAGGCTTGCAATTTTCAACCATGTACCGCAAAGAAAAACCTTTAGTTTTGAAAAGTAGCGCGTCGTCCCTAAGTAACAATCTTTCTGTGCTGGTTGCACTAGAAAAGGGAGTCTTGAACTACGCCGTGGTTCACAAAGCTGTTGTGAACATAATTTCTGCATCCACGGATGGTTCGACTGTTAACAGCCGAAACATTGTCTGCAAAGAGCCATCAGCTGCACAACAGAGCACACCAATGATAATACAGGTAAAGAATTTGCATTAATAGCCTTTCATCCTCATTAAATTGGAATATATTTGCATAAGAATGTATAGCTCGAATTTCCTCATATTAATTTAAAAAGTATGACGAACTATAAAATAATAAATAATTAGTTTTTGAGAAACAGTGACAAAACTTTATGTATACTTTGATTTTTCTTTACCAGGCAAAATGGGTGTGTCTGCCTTCACGAACAGTGTTTGTCTTGACTTCGTTAAAAGGAATACAGGTACAGTAATTTGTATGAAGAGGCAAGTAATATTTAGTCATTATCTCTCAACCAAATGGACCAGTCACAATATATTGATAATCTTGTGTGATGGTCAGAGCATTTTGGCTACTGGCGCCTGATAACTCAGTTGGTAGATCTCCTGACTAGAGATTCAGGGGGCAAAGGTTTGAATGCTGGTCTGGCCGTCATTATTTCTCCAATCCTGTTACATTTGGTGCCGTACCAACCTCTTAAATTGACAGTTTAACTCCTGCAATTGGAAAGATCCTGGAGATGTTGATCTTTAAGGGCAAGAATTATTTATAGGGAAGAATGTGATGGTCAAACAAGATTGATTGCTGGCGCCCAATAGCTCATTTTTAGTAGAGCACCTGACTAGAGATTCAGGGAGCCAGGATAGAAATTACGGGCTGTTTCGTCATTATTTCACTCATACCGTTAAACTCAAATTGGATCAAAACTTAAACATAATTGTAAAGAAGTCAATAATTTATATATGACCTCTATGTCACAGTTTCTCAATTTTTCTACTGCATATACAGAAGTGCTAGAACATTGTCCTAATGATAAATAAACTGTTCATATATGTCTACACATTTTCTTATAATCATGAACTAATTATTTCTTTTTTAAAATTATGTTAAATTAATTTTTCCACAGATGTTTGAATCGGATGGGTCAGCAATGATATACTGGCATGCTTTAGGAGATGTGAACAGTACAGATATATCAGGTAATGGTATTCATGTAACAAGTTATTTGTAAATATTTTGAAAATGCTGCAACTTGATTGTCAATGATTATTCTTTTTCATTGATCAGTGACTGTAGTTGTGGAAATTATTTTTCCATTAATCATCATTTATATAATCCAGTTAAATAAGGTTTCTTGTTTTTAATGCCCGAAACTAATATTTCTTGGCAATATTTGAACAGAGTCAAAAATACAGTGTTCTCATATTTTTATATGACGAAATTATCTTGACTGTGGAACATAGTTTTTAAATACATACCACAAGTCATTTCCATCCATTTGATGTCATAAAGGAAAGATGGCTACCATTCAGAAGAAGTATAACCAAAGTGAAAAACTGAAGCGAGCAGGAGATTAAGTTCATCCCATTTTAATCAGAACAAGTGGCCGTCTGAGCCAAATTTCGGGCTATATTTCCATAAATAACTAAGAGAAGAACAGGTTCAAGATCCAGAAGAGACTTTGACGAATATCGTCAACATTATTAACCGGGAATTCATTTCATGTTAGTTACCATAGATATGCTATTTAAAAATTTGGTCGACATTACAATTCTCTCAGAGAGCAGACTGCTGATCGCTAGATCTTTAGCTACGTTTCATATTCATTATGAAACTTAAAATTGCCTACACTAATTGTCTGAATGCGTAATGTATGTCACTGAATAAAGATAATAAAACTATATTACTAAACTTTTAATTAAAACATTTGTGGTGTGTTTTCGCTGATAATGGGAGGAACTGTACAATGTAAATGTAACACACACACACACACACACACACACACACACACACACAC
>WFKH01010211.1:43659726-43678433 GCA_016163765.1 Magallana hongkongensis
AAAACTGAACAAAATTGATTACTTTTAGGTTCACACGTCACATGTTAATACATGTATGCATAAATATATGATTTTTATCAAGTAAATGACATTGTATCTTTAAAAAATTCCAAAATATTATAACTAAAACATGTATATGTGACATGATAGAAATAATTGTAAACCAGAGGTCTCTCTTCCTGTCACACAAAAGTGACAAAATGGATTTTTGATTTAGTTGGAGTTCTGCCCCCACCCTGCCAACATTTTCTGAAATTTACATTTAGAAAATTAAATTATGGGATATTGACACCCCCACCGCCACACACTTTCTAGATGAGAGCTCAAGGCAAAAAAAAAAAAATATTGGGATATTTAAAACAAAATCCTATTTGAAAAAAATCAAGTTAGAGATGCATCACAACCCCTACCACTGCCGCGGATTATGATTTTGAAGATTTGTGAATTTCTTTTACTTGCTTGTGAAGATTTTAGATAAATATGCTTATCCTTTCAAAAACAATACTGAGGCCTGTATGGCCAAACATTATACGGATAGTTATCCCTACCACTGAGCACCTCAGTCTCGTATACTAATAGCGCACCCTCAGATGGGAGAAGGCATTATTGCTTATTTACAATTGGTGTTCTTTTCAATCTCTAATTATAACACTGCACTTTACATAAACTATTCCATGTTTTAGCGGTAGAGGTTTAAGTATGAATATAGGGAATCAAAATGTTTATGAAACATAACACTTTTTTCCATGCATCAGCGCAGTGGATTTTGTGTTTATTACACTGTGATATAGGCATACCAGTAGTTTGAATCCTGTCATCAGTTGTACATACATGTAAACGTATTTATCGATTTTCTGGTTGTAATAATTAAATACATGTACATATAAGAGATGTGTTTTAAGTTATCATAAATTGATATAACCGTGAAATAAGTTAAAAGGAGAGTTTGTCTGGTAGGAAAATAATATTTTGAAAGTGAGCCTCGTTTTCTGAACTTACTATTATCATATTGACAATCCAGTTTAATGACAGCCCACCCTTTTCTCCTTACACTCAACGGGGTCGGATAGGTATCAATAAGAGGTCACCTTTCTATGACCTTTAAATTTGCATACAATCTAAATATATACCCCTAGCTTATCACAGACATGCCTTTATCTGTTTTATGAGAAGTGTAACTCTTCAATACTATGCAGTCTGGAGGTTGCAGTAATATATAGAAATTAGGCATGAATTAATTTTTCTGTCTCCTTTTGAAGAGTTCAAATTGATTTTCTAAAGCCCTGATTGGTCAGAAGTTAAGGTAGTGTGAAGATGACCTCCTATCAATAACTGTCAGACCCTGACAAATGTAAGAAGAAGAGGGGTGGTTTTATTAAGACTGAATGACAATCCTTTCTTGACTTGCAATCTGATTAAAATTTCTATAGTCGCTATACGATGATTTGAAGAAACCCCACTTGAGGTCACCTCCTGGTGAACTTTGCTTTGACCAATGAAATCGTCGGTTCCATTCCTCAGTTACATGATTTGGAAGTTATGCCAATACATTCTTTAGATTCCCTAAGGGCGTCTAATATAAACTTATGCTCCATCTCTTACTTGCTGATACCGAAAGATTCACGAACATGTGGCATCATTTCGTCGTACAACTCCATTTTTGTTTGTAACCCGAAATTACCGTTTCTAACACTTGCTCTGATTGCTAGAATAACTCATGTATATTTATAAACAAACGTTCAACAGGGGTTGACCTCAAGAGGGGTTTCTTCAGATCCTCTTGTAGCGAAAATAAAAAAACAAGGAGGGGATCAAAGATATGATTTTAATCAGATTGTCTCGACTTGAAGCTGTAACGGAAGACCTTCTCGTTGCTTGCAACGAGCTCGACTCTAGTTATTATTACCTTTTTTACCGAAAACGCCCGTCACTGCAATCTGTGCACTTACATGTATGTAGAGATCTGTATTTTGATCAGATCAAACGCCCGTCACTGCAATCTGTGCACTTATGTAGATATCTGTATTTTGATAAGATTACCGTTAAGGCTACATGTATTACTTTACATAAAATATTAGTTATTTGCAACGAGAGAGAGAGAGAGAGAGAGAGAGAGAGAGAGAGAGAGAGAGAGAGAGAGAATGAAAGGTGTCTTAACATACTCGAGATGTGATCAGACAACGGGTGCTGTCACGGACAGGAAGTGTTATGCAATAGTTATTCACACGCGTATACACAAGGATAACTTATTTACAATGTACCTATCTGAATTATGCATAATATGGTGTTCGAATTCAAGCGGTCTACCTATTGAAATAATCGAAAGGGCGTATGGTATTCATTGTCGCCTTCAAAAAATAATATTAAAGAGTTTCAAACTCTTTAATATTTTACTTTTGTTCTGAAAACGGCTACATATATTATAATTACTTCACATGTACATAAGAGTTTAGTTTTTTGAAACGAACGAGAGAGAGAGAGAGAGAGAGAGAGAGAGAGAGAGGTGTCCCAACATTCGATAAGATTTCTCACGGCACGCGGTCAGAGCACGAGCGCTGTCACAGACAGGAAGTGTTATGTAATAATTATACACACGCTTTTACACAGGGATAACTTTTCTTCAAAATTGTGCTTTACTTGTAATTTTTAATGTACCTCTCTGAATCATGCATAATTTTATATTCGGTTTCATGTGGTCTACCAAATGCAGAAATCGAAAGCGGGTATGATATTCATGCTTTATTATTATTATTATTATTATTATTTACCGAAAACGCCCGTTACTGCAATCTGTGCACTTGTGTAGAGATCTGTATTTTGATCAGATTGCCGTTAAGGCTACATGTATAACTTTACATAAAATATTAGTTATTTGCAATAAGAGAGAGAGAGAGAGAGAGACAGAGAGAGACAGACAGACAGACAGACAGACAGACAGACCGGAAAAGTAGATAGATTAAAAATAAGCGTCAGATTGAGGGGAAAAAACCCATACAAGTTGAGTTGATGCCTACAGTAGCGATCTTATATGTTAGAGTTCATCGTAATATTTGTCTTCTTAAAATATGTGGCATATTTTCAACTCGTAATAAGAAAAACATTAATACATTAAAATATTTATAATTTTCGTGTTTTCGTATATGCATGGATTGCATTACATCGCTATGTTTGGGGCCCTTGTACAATATTTCAAAAATAGCAATACATTTCTAGACAATACCACGACGGTGTATCGCGGAAAGGATTAAAACACCATCACGGGGTCGCGGGAAAATACGGGACCCGCGTTGGCCGTAATGTAGTATGACAGGTACATGGACCATCAGCTTACAATTTTTAGACAGCAATCACAATCACTCAAATCAATGTCTAAAACAACTTGGTTAATTTACATGTCTAATTCTGGATGAGTTTTAACGACTTAAAAACTGATAGGCGATGACGTAAAATTCGTGAAACCTCCCGTATAATCATATTTCACATAATTATTTCTTTTTATTTCCGTTTTCATAATCAAAAAGTAAAACATCTTTTTTGAGTCACCGTGTCACTTTAAAAGAAAAAGAGTGTCAATCGTAAATCGTTCTCTTTCGCCTCGCAGCTGCAACGGAAGACCTACTCGTTGCTTTGCAACGAGCATTGCTCTAGTTTATATTTATTTCAAACGAGACATTTACTTGTACTTATTTCCCTCCGTTATAAACCGTCCAACAAATTCCGAACACACAAGTTTTAACTACAACAACAAAAATTATGAAAAATTTTACCTGAAATGGTTGTATAGTAGGATGTGTCCTCTTTTATTGTAACTGCTTTATTCCTGAAATTATATATATACATATTAATCTTACACATTAGGCAAAAATGCATAAACACGGATAAATCTTTATATATATAAAATTATAGAATTGCTAATCTAAGAAATAAGGCCCATTTCTACGGAAGCGTATCAGGGCCTACACTTGTTGTGTTACAACTTATACATTGTCATACTTTTATCGTCTTATCAACATATAAACTATTATGTCGTTTTATTTATGCAAACATATTGCATTGTATTGAGATGAGTTAACATAATTTAGATCGCCTGATTGTAATTGTTCAGTTTTATTGCTATTTGCTATATCGACTTAACAAAATACGGAGTTAAAAATAATAAGTTAAAAATGGGTTTTAGTCATATCGAGAAAGAAATGTTGACATAGAACAATGAAAATGTATACATTATAGGTATATCGACATAAATATGTTTACATTTCTTGGGAACATAATGCGAAAATATTGTTATCGTATGAATTTCGCGGGGGCGGGAGTTCTGATCGTGCGTCACCTCACTCTGAATCTAGCTGTAGGATACACATGTAGAATGACATTTGTGGAATCATTGGAATTCGTGTATGCTTAATTTTCATGGATTTCGATAATGCTAATTTTCGTAATCCATGAATTTAAATCCACAACGAATTATGAATAATAGTATAAATATATGTATTATTTACAATACAAGTATTTCCACCAAATGTTACCATTAACCTATTTTTAACAAATACTAATCTACGAATATTGGCTCCATGAAATTCAATCCAATATGAAGGAATTTAAACTCTAAAATTCAGATATTTCTTTTAATGTCAAACATCCAAATATCTGCATTTGTAATCGTAGTTAAGGGTGGTAGACATGAGCAGTCCTACCTCCAAATTATGATCATGATTCAATAATCACGTTGTTACAACGGTTTCCCATCGATGAGCTAAAAATGTTTCACCCATCTGTCTTCGACTTCAAATTGATATTACACGATCTCAAAGCATTTTATTGGATGAATCACCCACCCTCTTAAGTACAATGTAATCTACATGTAATTACGATACCAAATACTATCATGCATGAACTAACTGCATGAGCGTTGCATTTTCTCATTACCATGATTTGATGTGAGTGTTGTCTTTATTCGCGTGGTAAAAGGACTCGCATCAAATCATAATAATGAGAAAACGCAACGCTCATGCTATTAGTTCATGCATAATATTATTTAAGAGCCAATACAATTATTGTATATTTTGTTTCGACGCTTTGGTAAATAAAACATTTATTTTTTTTTTGTTTTTGGTGGTAATAATATAATACATGTAAGTAAAGGGTTCATGAAGTTTAAATGTTCAATTACGTTGTATCTGTCTCAGAACTCATATCACATGTTTATTGGAGAGTAACCCAAACATAGAAGATCATAACGAACTGCTTAAATATAGATCATACAGCAGTCCTCTAACTGTGATAACAAATACTTATACTAATTGCTATTATTATAAAGTAATTACCGTTCTTTGTTTCTGATTTATATAAAACTGTCAATGTCAGTCTACATGTGCTGTCTACAGCTATATTCAGAATTCAGTAACGTCACCTTCAGAACTCCCGCGCCCGCGAAGTTCATTCGATAATATTTTCGCAATATGTTCCCTAAAAATGAAAGTATGTCGATATCGACATGGCTATAAAGTATTTATTTTATTGTTCTTTGTCAAATTTTCTATCTCAATATAATTAGTTCACATTCATAAATCAACATTTCAAACTTCATATTTTTTAAAGTCGATAACGCAGATAGCAATAAAACTGGGAAAATTCAATAAAGTGATTTACATTATATAGAAATCACAAGATACAATTCAATTTATTTACATAAATAAGAGGTCACAATACTTTATATGTTGACAATACAATAAAAAGAAGGACAATTTATCAGTTAAAACACAACAAGTGTAGGCCCCGATACGCTTCCGTACATTTCATCGTTATGGTGGCATTGTTCTGCCACTACTTGTCTTTGACAAATAGTTGTGTCGACTTTTCGGATTTTTAAGTCGACATGTTAGATATTTATGTCAATTTGTCTGATCTTTATGTCGATTTGACAGAAAAATATGATAACTAGATGGCAGATATTAGGCTTATACCCGATTGTGTTTTTAAATATTAGACAAGTGAATAAGTAGCAAGTCAACATAACGATCTGACCAGACAGTATAAAGACCTGAAGTCGATATAAAGATCTGTTAAGTGGTGACAGAACTACATGATATGCTACCATGCATCGTTGATGTGTTTGGATAATATACATAATTATACAGTTTAATGCATTTTTAACCGGGTTTTCCAAAAGGAAAATCCGGTTATTGAAATGGTAAAAATGGCGGTCATGTATCAGAGTTGTGCATATATGCACATAGCTGGGATTTTGATTTCTGGTATTTATTTAAAAATACCAGCTGTTGAACTTAGTAATTTTTTGGCAAAATATTGCATATAGGTACTCCATTGTACGGATAAATCCTTCTACAGTTTTCAAGATAGGAAATTGTTCTTTTGCGGATCAATTTTACATATATCAGAGGTGTGTATATTACTAGGATTTTGATTTCTGATAATTTATTACAAAATGCCAGCTGTTGAACTTTTGTTTTTGGCAAAAATATGCATATAGAGTACCCCATTTCTTTGGATAGGTAATTTTTATCAATTCATGGTTGACAAATGGATACTGTTCACACAAAAGAGAACCCGTTTTGCTGTCTCATTGACAGTTTTTCTCTTGTTTGGTTATTGAATTTTTAAACCGGAAAAGATTTCCTCTTACAATGACATCATATGAAATGTAACCATGGAATCAATTCGGCTTTAATTAATTAAAGCGTTTACGCTTTCATAAGATTGCTACTATAATTTTTAAGCATAAAATATGAAAGAAATTAGCCCAACATTAATGAGAAAATATATTACATAAATTTAGCATGGTTACAAAGTAGTATTATAACTAACTATGACTAATTATGACTAATTATAGTCAATTACAAACACTTACAATATGACATTTCAAACGTCTTGTCAAGTTGATTAAGAATTACCTTATGCTGTTATTTAAGCATTGAATCATTATTTTTTGAAAGATCTGGTCTCATAACTGCAACGGTGTGTGCATACAAATTGAATAACGCGCGCTAGCGCGTTATGAAAATTTGTTTGCACACACCGTTGCAGTTATGAGACCACATCTTTCAAAAAATAATGATTCAATGCTTATATTAACGTTTTTTAACGTTTATTTCCTTTCCGCGAATATGATTTATTTTTTAAAATCTCTGCCTTATTCAACGAGTAATACGCAATTAACGGAAGAGCCATTGGAACAGCCGAATTATGCTGACAAAGATAGTGCACAGCGATTTAAATTCTAATAACACAATTTTATTTTTCATGCTGTATTTTGATGAATTTACTTTTTGTATACTAAGAAATTAATCAATTGAATTTATTTAACTATTAAAATAGTATTTACATCAATGAAATATTAATCAGCGTAAGTATAATATCAGGTCGTGATCAGGTTTGAAGTCGCGAGGAGAGTCAGTCATGTTCTTCGAGAAATACTGAAGGAAGATTGTATTCATACGCACCAGATTTGGTGTTTGGGTCTTCTGTGTTATGCGTAAATATCACTCAAATCAATCAATGCAATTTAATAGGGGAACAAAAAGTGAATGTAAATATTTGTTGGCCACAACAATACAGATATAAAACAAACCACAGAAGGCGAAAAAATGATCAGAAGATGTTACTTAAAGCTCAAAAGAGCTCTAAATTAGAATAATTTTTTTAACCTCAACATAAAACAATGAAATTTATTTTTGAAACTCGTGATCACACTTAATTTTTTTTTACTTACTCTTTTCGTTTCTGTAACACTACAAAATTTAAAAAATGATTGAAAAGACAACATGGTGACCATGATTACTAATAGCTCATTGTAGCATACAGAATCACGCTATTGTAAATTTATAACGACAGTTGATGATTTTAAACTTAAAATCAACATATATATACACATATGAAATGTAAAAATTAAATGTTAAAACAAACGCGTTTCCTTTTCAAAAACCAATATTGAGGTTTATCGAACTTAATAATATCAAAATAGGTACCGCAGATACAAGTATATCGTTTGTAAACAAGAAACACGGTAATTAGGACTATCCCAATCACTGTCAACGTCCCACCAACACTCCCTGCAATTACAGCTGTCTGCTGGAGACTGCCTGTATCTGATTAAATAAACATATGTAAGTAAAAAAAAAACCCATACGTATGTTTATTTGAGTTGCCTTTTAGTCACGCAAAGTTATTGACGTTTAGAAAACAAGTTTGATAGCGAAGATCAAAAGAAAGAAAATTGTTACCTTGCTTTCTTGTTGTGCATAATTTATTTTCGGACGAGGAATTTCCATGCCTATTCTCGGCAGAAACGTAAAACAGATACAATGTAGAGGGTTGAAGATTGTCTATAAAATAGGAATGGACGGTATTCTCTCCTTTATCTGGAATTCTCTCAGAATACCAAGTTCCGTATTGAACATTGAATGCAACGACAGTAAATGTCTGACGATCTCCTCCATCAAAGGATGATAACCACTGTAATCTGGCACTTGTTACTTCGCAGGTCAATGTTACACTTCTAGGAATGTCTGGTCTTCCTTTAAAAAACCAGCAACTGTATATGCCTAAATTATTGTATTTTAAAAAAAACCTGCATTTTTAAATCTTGATAATCTCTTCATTATTATAAATAAATGTATATATTTAATGCATCTAAAAATATTATGGTAAATGACGTGAAATATTAGTTGTCAGATCGGATAAAAAACATTAAGTGCACACATTTAAGAATTAATTCAAATTTTGAAGTATGAGGACAAAAGCAAATACATTTGTCCGAATATATATGTATTGAAGCTTGGTATGCATATTGCAACCTATTACGTATATGTAATAATTATGTCCTTGACCATTGTTGGCTCATTTAAGGTAGGAATAAAAGAAAACATGACTTATTCGTTCATATATGTTGAAGTATTTACAACGTCGAATTGTAAATGGGTCATTATCAAAATATGCAGTCTTTTGCGTCAGTGTCAATTTAATGTTTTGGGAAATATATAAAGTACCATTGGATTTTAGAAACTTAAAACTTTATTGTTGAACAAATTGACAATTTTACTGCTTAAAGTATAAAAAAAATATTATTTGTTATGAGATATCAGTGAATTTATGTTGTCATTAAATTTTTCCAACGTCGTTAACCTACAATATCTTCAATAATATTGATGTTTTATTCCAAAACTCACCGTTAAATTTCAAAACAACATTCATATTTTAATTTCTGCTATGCTCCTTAACAAATTCTCTTTTAAAAACAATGAATTTGATGAGATATATGCTTGTATAAAAAAAATATTTGTCATTGGTGTAACAAGGCAAATTATCTAAAAAATATCTTAAAATACATCAAGTAAATGATATTGTACTAAAAAGATATATGTATCAGTGATGACATCATTGTGAGAGAAAATATGACAGAAAATGTTAGTATGCTCAGAAAAATACAATGTAAACTGTGTCAGTGGGATAACGTGCTTTTAATGTTTTCTATTAAGAAAGAACAAATAAGTTTTTCACATAAATGATAAATGTTTATCACATTATAACATAGGCTATGTAGCTTTGTGTAGTTTCTGTTCTCTTGGGTCATACTGCTACATTTACTATGGATACATCAGTGGTATAACGGTCAGTGGTGTAACCAAAAATTGTTGTTACACCACTGAGAAAATTGTTACACCACATGACGTTATTTAATTATTTTACTTTTTCTTCCATTTCATTTATATTTAGAGCATTTCGAAAAATTGTTATTTATCAATTTTACAAGTTAGACACTGTCATAATAAAGAAAGCTTGGCTATTTAATTGCAATTGTGTTTTCTTAAATCTGGAAAATGAGACGTGTTACACCAATGACATTATTTGTTACACCATTTACATTTTGTATGCTTTAGTTATTTTTTACCCATTCAAATAAATGATTAAAAGATCAAAGTAAAAACAAATTTATTTGAATAAAGAAATGAAATTATCTACATTTTATTTTTATTAAAATATCAATTTTTTTAATGACTTATTGTGTCTTATAAGATATGTTATATATTCCACTGACAGTTCACATTTCCTTTTATGTTATACTAAAATCTTTCAAATGTTTAAAGGTAACAAATGCTAGCTGAGCTTCAACAAACATATAGACAAAGAGAAAGTGTATGTGCCTTGTATGCATAGATTTGGGAGAAAATTGGAGAAATTTCAATTTTATCGTCCAAAATGTATGATTGATATTTCTGGTATAGTATTGACGATGTTGTTTGTGAGATTGATGAGCCAAAGAAAGTTGGAACTCGGTACAAGGTGGATAAAAGTGTGTGGATGCCAATAGTAAAAAATATAACATCAAAGAATGAGTGAATTCATTTAAAAAAACATCTACATGCCAATTTTTCTGTCAGTGGTGTAACATTGATTATAAGTGGTGTAACAGTGTGCCTATCTTCAGATTATGAAAAAATGAGGCCCGAAAACTTTTATTTAAGATCAAATTTGTCATGTTTTAAATGCAATCCAAAATAGAAATTACTTTATTTTACAAAATTTAACACACTTATCTCTCATTCATTATCGCTGGGTCAGTGGTGTAATTTTTATGTCAGTGGTAAAACATAATAATCAGTGGTGTAACATGTACATTTTTCTCCAAATAAAATTAACTGACAATAATACATGTATATTTGAAAACACCAGTGCATTTATAGTAATGTCTTTTTATGTTCCGTTAAAAGAAAAACCCAGTTGTTTGCTTTTTAATGCTAAAATTAAAAATTTGTTGAGTAACATCAAGACTTTGTCTCAAATGTTATGTTGGTCACTATGTAAATGTGTCAAATATTTTCTGTTATCTAATTCTGATAACTATAAATGAAGTTAGTTGATATAAACTTTATGTCCATCATTTTAAAAGAATTATTTTATTTTATTTAAGAATTTTTCCCTATACTATATGATTGTTACACCACTGACGAAATTTTCACATTTCATTTAATTTAGTCTAATTATCTACCAAATGGTAGATTACAATGTTTGCAAATTTTTAGATGTTATACTTCATTGTTTGTTAAATGTGTTTTTGCAATCAAAGTAATTTTTTCAGCAATAATTTTCTCACGTTTTACATTTTTCAAAAGTCTGGGTTTTTTTTATAATGACCCAAATGCATTTAATTACTATTTTTTAACACTTTTGTTTTACCATGAGTTAAATGTTTTCATACAGGTATTGACAAGACAACATTCATCAGGGATTATTAATCCTTTTGAATTTATTTTTCATTGGATTTATAAATATTTTATATTTAAGATCTTGAGCAACACTTTTGATAAATAAGCACGTAAAACTTTAGGAGAATATTCCAAGACTTTCATGCCAAATAAACTAAAACAATTTACCCTGAATGAATAAATCAGTAATGCTCAGATATTTGTCAAACGATTATCATCTTACAAAATCGACTCCTTGCAATTGCCCATTTGCAAAACTTGATTCAACTCTGTTTTTTCGTATGTCAGTCAGTCTGTTTCGACTTGGTTTTACCCCTTTTTTATTATAAGAATTGATTTAAAACTTTTATGATTGGTAGCTCCATAATGGAAAGCTACAGATCTGAAACTACATTAAAACAATGTTCAACGAAGCAATAATTATTGTAAACAATGTAAGAGCACAAAAACATGAAACAACATTTTCAAAGTAAATTGGGTTTTTGTGACGTCAAACATATTGATCAACAAGGTTGCATTCAAACAAACCTCGCGTATATTATTAATAGGTTATCCTGTTATTTATGCGTCCAATGATACTAAAAGTGAAGGTTTTAAGAAAAGTTGTTTATACGAATAAAAATTATATTTGTCGATGTTTTTTAAACATATTTTGTACATACAACTACTTTTCTCATTACGACCTCTTGTAGGGGATAGGTATAGTTTCTTGCGCAATACTTAAGAATGCTTGTTTTAAATAAACTTAACTAATTCACTTACGATTTTATATTATAAAATCATTTAAACATAAAAATAACTTTTTATTAAAAAAAAATACCGGTATGTATATTACAAGGTATGTACATGTCAGCACACAAGCTACATCTATCTAAAAACTGATATCTTACTTTGTGGAATCACTTGTATGAAGACTGTTGCAACTCCAAATGGATTGCTGACTATTAGATGGTATGTTCCATAATCATCTTGTCTAACTATTATTTTTTTGTACCGAATAGTAAAATTGTAAACATCATTCCTGGTTATACTGTTCTTCATTTTGTTGGTTTCATTTTCTTGTATCAATTCAAACCGAGGCTCAGGATATGCAATCACTGTTACAGAAAAATCTATCCCGGTACTGTCTGTTACTCCCAATGTAATACTCATAGCATCTGGCTTTGGCTTACCTGTAACATGATTAAAATTATTTATCAAATTGAATTTTATATTTTAATAAAAAAGATTAATTTTACATATAATATTATAAGCTTTGGGTCAATATTTAATTGGCCTCAGCATGTAAAAATATATCTGACACGTATGATGCTGATGTTTGTTTTGAGAACAAAATAGAAACAAAGAAATTTGAATACTAATTGTAAGCAATCGATCGGTTAACGTATCTTCACAGATGAAAGTTGGAATATATTTTGTAAAAAGATTTGGGAAAAATTCATTGAAAATTGCTTTCGATGGAATTTGGTATTTTGAATGTACAGTGTTAATTTTCTCTTCAGAGTTGATTTATCTATCTATATCTATCTATATTACTTGAATATTAAAACCCTTCTAATATAACTTAAGACAACTTTTTTAAACAAGACTACTCGTGAACACAAAGACAAACCCTTAAAATAACTTCAATGAAAATATACAGATGTACATGTATATGTTTTGCATGCATTGTTTTGCGATGACTAAGTATGCCTCAATGTCTCATTCGTCACATTAAAAGGAGGCTAAAAACCAATACCTGGTGTATTGTTTGCTGGATCTATAAAGTATCTCTTTTGAAATATGATTTTACAACCCGACGATCGAATAAATAATTAATAAATTTGCCTCTTTACAAAAAAGGCATTGTTCTGCACCTGTGTGCACAATCTGCACGCAAAACAACATGTAAAACTAAAAAAAAAAAAACAGTTTTTTTTTCAGTTGTCGGCTAATTCAAGTCAGTTCAAGAAATGTGTACATATTTTGGTACTTCTTTGTACAAGATGGCTGGACATCCCCCCTTAAATCGTGATTCAGTTTTGCCAGTAGCCATATGTCTTAATAAAAGGAGAAAAACATGCGTTACACGTAAATGTATACTTTTGAAACTGTTGTATTACTTGCTATATTAAGGATGACCTCGGGACTTCTGTAACTTGAATTTAAATAATGTTCACAACTCCAAGCTGATTCCTCTTCATACTCTGTCATGTTCTGTGCTGGTATGGTAAGCGTATATAAAGATACTGACGAGCATCCATATCTATATTTATAATTTGCAATATCAACAATGCAATTTCCTCTTATATATGCAATATTTGCGCACAAAAGATTGTTTCTGTGAAATGCTACAGCTCTGGCATTTTGTCCAGGGGGTGTAAACATTGTACATGTCCAAGTAAAATCCTCTCCAAGCAAAGCAAACCTTGATGATCCTGTCATGTTGAAATGTTGACCTAAAAAATAAAAAAAAATTATACACAAATTGTGACCTCATATTATAATGAATAAAAGTTTAATTTCTTTGTACAATGCGTGTCTTTCCAAAAATACATACATAGGGATGACAATCGATTGCAGAATTACCAATCGGTTAATTATTATTAAGAACTGTCGTCAAGACTTGAGAAAGCACGATAGGAAATATCATTTTAGAAGTAGTTATGTTCCCAATATGGACAAACGTATTTGCTGTCTAATGATGGCATGTTATCGAAGGCGTAATATATATATATATATACGGTTGCATTCCAAATTTTCATCTACATGTACATGTATATTGTTAAAAATGTTGTGATACCCACTAGTGATTTTATTATTTTTCATCAATGATTAACTAAAAAACAACAGACCCAGCATTGACATGTTGTATTAAGAAATATGGCCACAATCTGGGTTATTTTTTTTTTTTTTTTTTTTTTTTTTTTATTTTAATGTTTACATCGCTTCAGTATGACATTTGAGTGACAGTCGTTTAGTTTTTAGCGAGATACAGAGCTCATAAATAATTGTTATGTAATCAAAATTCAGGTAATTGTTTTGTTTTAAATGTTGAAAAGAAAATTCCAGGTTAGGCCTAAAATGAATATGACAAAGGCTTGGAGTTCTTTATTTATGTTAAAAAACGAATAAGCAGGTAGGCAAATCAGCTTAAGGAAGGAGTCTTCTCGTCAGCAGACATCCTTCTTATATTAAGAAATTCATAAAATTTTGACACAGTCAAACAGATCATATAACCAAATGAATCTATCAGTTTAATCAAAATTGACCATCTTGTTTTGCATCAAGGTCAGGTCAAGGTCACTACCTTTTTTCCTCAACTTAAAGGATGATAAAAATAAATGTAGTTATCTGCAGTTATGTAGACATTTGTTTAAGATATGAAGTTTCTATTCTTCAATGAAATGATAGAATATCAGAATGTCTATCAGCTTATATTACTAAATTGGAATTAATATCTAAACTAAAATTGATATTGCTTAGCCCGCATTTCCTCTAATTTTCTTAAATTTTGCAGATATTTTGATTATTTTTTTATGCTTCCAATACTAAAATAATTCTGATTTTTACATACATGTATTATAAAGACCTTACATAAAGATATAAATTGACAGAAAAGCTAATATATTGACCATTTAATAAGAGAGAAAATCCGATTTTAGTGATTTTTTCACACAAATCTATAGAGAGGACCTCTTAAAGGACATATCGATTGTTTTTCAATTTTCGGAATTTTTTAAATAAAATCATTCTATACTCATTAAAAATGAACTTTATCATCGTTAACACAAAATAATATGGATAACTCGTTAGTTTGAAGGCGATGAAATTCAAATGTCGCGATATGCATATTTTCTCTCTCGATCTACCCGCCATTATGTGTGACGTCACATGCGACCTCGAGCGAGAAGGTGCTGTTAGCCATCTTTGTAATTGGATTAGATTTAAACGACAATTAAACTAATTATCACCTATCAAATTGCCGATAACGGGACATGATGGTGTTTCGTGCCTCCTGCTGGTGTTCTAGCCGTCAAAAATGGGGATTTGGACTGTTGTTTTTATAGTTTCCCTTACGAAAGTATGCGGAAATCTTGTACCAAATGGGGGTCTATCTGTCGACAAGAGTATTTATAAATAAACATTTAATACATATATTACTAATTATATGGTATATTTTTGTAATTTTAGTTTCATAAACAAATCGTATTTATTTTTCAAAGAGAAAAATAGAAGTTTATGAACAGGGGCCTGTGTACAAAACGCAAGTTCATAGGAGGAAAATAACAAGAGAGGACGCCATTTTGGATAACGCCTCGCTTTATTCAGTTATTAGCTGTTTTCTTTTTGATATTGTTAAACTATACATATATATGTATGCGTAGGTTTTGTGTAAATGATGTTAGCTAATAAAATGTAATTTGATAGGCAAATCATATTTTAAAAACATATTCTGAAATCCAAGTACCTTATTTTTAGTTCACATTAGTTGAAAAAATCCAACATTAATGATATTGTATTAATATAGAATTGAATCATGATTTTTTGAAGTATACACTCTCATAACTGCAGCGGTGTGTGCATACAAATTAAGTAACGCGCGTTAGCGCGTTATGAAAATTTGTATGCACACACCACTGCAGTTATGAGAGTGTATACTTCAAAAAATCATGATTTAATGCTTATATTTACATTTTTTAACTTCTTGCCTTGTCTGCAAATGTGATTCATACCTTAAAATTCCTATCTTATCCTAAGGGTAAGTTAATATTAATGGAAGAGCCACAGTAACAGCCACAAGCGTGAACTTTGATTTTCGCTTGTGACGTTGCAGTTTACAGCGTTCAACGTTTGTGACGTCATAATAAAACTCGTCATTTTAACCTTTGACTACTTGTTGCATTTAGAGGCATTTGAAGATCACAGAATTTAATGGAAAAACACAGTAGAATGTAAATATAAATGTTTAATAGACCCCAAAATCTACAGCAATTCTGAATTGCAGAAAACATGTGATATTTTCCTACGCCAATGTACGGCCGAAAATATAGTCCTTGTTAGATCTTAAACTTTGATTACTATTTCTATGCCAAGTTGTATGATTGTAAAAAAGAAAGAAAAATATGATATTTTAATTTTCTTTTATCTTGATTTAATGACCATTTAATCAAATTTACTTTTGACAAGTCGAAAACCAGAAAAGACTCCTTCCTTAAAAAGAACTTTTACCTTTATATTGAATCAATGTAAAAAAAATAAGAAGAAGAACGAAAACATGGCAAGAGCTCAATCCTTACATTCAAATGACTGATACTCAAATTTTGGTTGATCCTTACTAATGCATTTACATGTAAATTATTGTAAACAATAAATTTAAAAAAAATAATAAAATTTGACAAAAATCGTGACCATGCCCTTTTAGCAGTCCTTACAATTTAAGGCTGCTGACTAATTAACCTCCAAGGTTCTAGCCTCTGGAGTTTAATTGACTCAAAATTTACTTAATTAGATACCAACGTTTTTTAAAATGTGTCAATATTTTATGTGTACCATTGTACAATACTTACTTATAGTAAGTGATTAGACAACTGAGATACTTTTAAAAATATGATAATGTTTGACATTATTCAGATATTCTGGTGACATTGAAACCGATCTCAAACGCTTATTATTGATCGTAAGTAAAATCCATATCGCATGGTCACCGATCCCGTTTTATTCTATACATGAATTCACAATGTCATATATGTTTGTGTAAAAAGCAGTTAGGCGCTATAAATTGGTTGCTTGGCGTAACCATTGCTATCGTAACAAAGAAAAATTATAGACAAATCGCATATTGTATGTACATGTATTGTGACGCTTTAGATAAGATTTGATTACAAATATACAAATATAAGATATGAAATACTAGATATCACTGTTTTAAAATGTCAATTTTCATTGCATATTAACCATGATGTGTGAAGCCATTATCTAAACATTGAAAATGGAAATCGATGAAATTTCTTTTTTAAATGTATTTTTATCTATTCTATAGAAGCCAAAATTATATATGTTAAAGTTTAGATCCTTTTCATTACAATTAGCCCAAACGTACTCTTTCTGGTCTTAGACTATTTTCCCATCTTTTTTGGACATGCATTGCTTTCGTTCGATAACAAACAGATGCCATATAATGACACATCTACATACAGCTGTTAAGATAAGTTCAAAAAAATCTATTGCATAGCAACTATTCAATTTGCCGAGAGATTAAGTTAAGTAGAAGATAATGTATCTGATTAATAGCACTTAACATTTAGGTCTCATGCACGCGTCTTAAGGTGGAATAACACATCGTCACAAAATGGCTGACCTCTGATCGGAACGACATTTCGTTTTATTAAAAGGATTTTATCGACAGCAACTTGTAACTTACTCCATAGCCGAGTGGATAAAGTGTCGGGCTTGAAATAAAAGATAAAAAAAAAAAAAGTGTCGGGCTTGTGATCCGTACATCCCGAGTTCGAATCCCGCAGGGGCTTTTGTTATTACTTACTGAATTGATTTTTTTAGATATTCATTTTTTATCCCCAAACTGCAAATTTTTCGCATATTTGGCATATGCACAGTTTATTTATTATTATATCTTTTATAATCAAATAATTCACTGTTAATTTGATTGACTTTTTCCAGGTGTGTTATTCCACCTTAATTTTTTTTAAAATACAAGCTTATACACACGTTTATCTAAGCACTAAATGTCTAATTGCACCTGGTATATCTTAAATCTAAAATCTAGTGAAATTTAAAAATACCTTTAATGAAACACAAGCTCAAAGAAAAATTATTTATTTTTTTGTGTGAGACAAGTCAATATCCCCACTTTCTTTGAATACCAATGTCATTTAAATATATTTAAGGATTGAGGAATCATTCTTTAAGTATTATGAGGTGATAAAATACAGCGGATGGTGATCAAATCCAATAAATCCGTAAAGTCTTTCTTTTAGATTAGAGCACGCATCACCGTATTTGATCACCTCATAATCCCTCATATTCAAAGAATGTTTTCTAACTACTTATATCTAATGTGGGATCATTAAAATTCGTGGGGGCCAATTTTCGTGGATTGCGTAAATTTTACACGTTCGTGGGGACGTAATTTTGTGTATTCTCTTATACCTATAAAAGAAAATATGACATTATAACCCTCAATTATTAATTCGTGGATGATGTTAATTCGTGGATGAGAGGTACCCACGAATTCCGCGAAAATTAAGCTGCCGCAAAATCTAATGATTCCACAATATATAATTTTCACATATTGGGTGTATTTATACATGTGCCAGTGTCTTTTTGGTATTTGATTTTGTAAAGCTAACAGGGTCAGATATAAGTTAGTTAGCCATTATTGATCAGGTGATCAATAAGGCCCATGAGCCTATTGTCTATAAAAGTACTCTACAAGTCATACATCTTCGCTAGCCAAGGGTTTACGATCTACTCCGCTCCTCTACA
>WFKH01010211.1:43702320-43714082 GCA_016163765.1 Magallana hongkongensis
AAATCAAATCAATTATGACGTCATAATGGTACTAGCACCAAAAAGACACCCTGGGATCATTTACTAGATCTTGACCTTAATGTCAAGTAAAGGATTCCAGAGTGTCTTTTTTGGAGCTAGAACCATTATGACGTCATTATTGATATTAAGAATCCATTTCCCGTACTTTACGTCTTTAATGAAATTATATAGAAAATAAAACAATTTTTAACATTCTAAATCAAATAATGGGAAACCTATATTCAGATCGACATTATTTTAAAGAGGCGCTCAAAAGCTTGTTTAATGCTGCTTTTTGGAGAGACTGTAGGCATTCTAGATATATTTGCTTGGTCAGAAATGAACAAAACTCCGAGATTTGTTACTTATTTCCTTCATATTTCATAGACAATGACAATTTAAAATATGATTTTTCCTTGTGTTTATCAAACATTTAAGCCTCGCAACACCATATTAATCAAAGCTATTTCTTTGAAGCACCATTAAAAGAAGTAAAATCTTGAATTTCATAAACCTGTAGGCACCTTTCATTTACTAGATCTTGACCTTAATGTATACAAAGCTTAATGCATATGCAAATGCACTACAAGAATACAGAATATATAGCAGCATCCTGTTAAAACAAATAAATAAATTGCCAATAAACGGCTTTATTTTTTATAAAATAGGAGCCAGGCAAAAATTGAAGGGGACATTTAACTTGTATTTTTATTTTTCAACATACATATTAATATTAAAAAATTTAATACATTTTTAAACATTAGAATATGTACATTTCTATTAGATAAAGAAGAGGGTCATTCCAGCTTCTTATTCCCAGGTGTTAATCTGCCCAATTGTTTCTGGTTATACAATAAAGATGTTTGATTTTTTTTAAACTAGACTTTGACCCGTGCGTGCACGTGTTGACATATTGCATATCGGGCATTTACGAAATAGAAACATCGACACATTCATATTGTAAGGTACTTTTGAAATAAACAATGAATGTGAATATAATTCTGGTATTTTTGTTTTGTTTTGGTTTTTTTATTTGAAAAATTGTTGCGTAACGGCATAATGCTATTAATTTCACTACACTTTCCATATTTAGAATAATCTAACTGTGTCTCGGTACAGGCCCTCGCCAAAGTTAGAATGCCTCCCATATATCCGTAATGTGGCAGAAAATTGCAAAATCGCTTCGAAACGATTTTGGAGAAAATTAATGAAGTTGCATTGAAAATAACAGTCAAATTAATCATAACATTACATAACGTAAATACATTTCATTTAAAAATTTAATCCATATAATGTAAGAATTCAACACTTTTTAACTGACGTTTTTTACTCGCTTCAATTTATTCAAATTTACACACCATGTTGACATTCGGAACCCTCGGGATTTTTCATAGTAAATGCACTGAGTTAGAGTTATCTCCCGTATTTTCTTTGCTACAAAGACAATACACGAAACGCATTCCATCGTTAACCGGGTCCGTAGTACATTAATCATTTTAACGATAGAACATACTATTTACACTCGCCTAAGAAATAAAATGTGAATTTTTTGCATGCGATCAAATATATCTTTGCCTTTAGTTTGTTTCCACAATATCACAATATCAATAACTTTAGGCCTATATGCATGGCTCGAATAAACTCAGAAACGATAATACAAATACGTGTAAATTTTCATTGGAAATTTGCTATATTCTGTTCATATATATTAATGATTTCTTATGAGAGAAATTGAAAAAAAAACAAATGTATATAAACTTAGTCCTTTTTTTTCTCTGACTTGAACACCAGCGTAATTTAGCGTGAATGTAATGCGCACGCGCAAGATTGTAAAATCCAAAAAATCCAGATAATTTCCGGAATTTTTTGAGGAATTTTCGTTGATTATTAATTAGTGAAGCTAAATTGAGAAAAAATAAAAACAAATTGGTAATCTTCAAGTACCAATGATGTTTAAAATATATAAAACAAAAGACAGTACTCTTCCGATTTATCGGTATTAAAGGCCAAAAATTCGACTCTATTAGTTTATAGTATTAGTATATAGTAGATATAGATGACTCATTAAAGTATGCAGAAAAAATAGCGTCTTCTATAGATGAAGGCATGGACAGAAGCAGTTGATTTGTATACATGACACACTGAGATACTGCATGCACTATATCTCGTAAGTATGCATTTTATTAAAGGGAGGCCAAAGGGGATGGTGCAGAAAGGGATTAAGGTGACGTTTTTGAAATTTACTATACGAGTTTAATAAACTTGAATTGATCGGGGGAAGGGGGGGGGGGTTCGGACCAAGTAACCGCCCCTCCATATGACCCTGAATTGTCCGTGATCTTATGGGGTTTTTAACCATGCGCACCAATGGTTAGTAAAGAACACTAGAACACTCTTGCCGTGACCGTGCACTGTATAGTTCGAAGGCAGCTTTTAATGATCGTTTTAAATTAAATGATGCAGATGAACACAGTTACTTATTTCACATTATTACGTACGAGTACAGAAAGACCGAAATATGCTATCAAACACAAATCTGTACTTCACAAAAAAGTTTGACAGAGAACATGAACAATATAAGAATCTATAGTTTAAAATGTCAAAATTGTTCAACTGAAACTAAATCTGATCTGATATAAGAATAAACATAAGTTCCAATTTTGTATTGAATTTTCTTGTATTTTCAAATTAACTAAATCAACAATTGAAAATAGTTCACTATGGAGAAGCCAATATTGAAAGTGCATCTTCTGGTTTAGAAATGCAAGTTTAAAAATTGGAAAGTGTTTAGGTAGTTTCATAATTGAGGACATACATTCTTTGACAACTCCTTCATTGTTTCCTACCCACTGTGTAGAATTAGAAAGTGACATGAAAGATGGATGACTTATTCGTGTGAGTATACACTTCATAAACCGTCAATCCGATGCCAGAAGAAATTTGACCATGTTTCATGCATCAGTTCAGAAGAAAAATCATGCGTTTTGTTTATCACACATACATCGATGTTACCGTTCTGTCTGACTTTGTAAACAGCCTGGTCTGACTGTTCTCCTGGTACTCGTACTCACGGATGACGTCATCGTGAGGTTAGTTGATGTATTTCCGATTCACTTCAATCAACGTAACAAGTAGTGCAAGTTCTTTGTTCAGCGCTGCTTGACAAATCCTATAAGGTATCGATGGAGCTGCACTGAATAACAATGATGCATTACCGGACGTGTCCAGAGAAAAGTAATAAATCGATTTATTCGTAAAGTTAGTGAAAAACGCATCACCACTGTCTGTCAACCATGCATCATTTGCTTTTGAAGAGACATACCTATTCAAATGTTTTTTTTTTCATATCTCATTTTAATGTCACCCGCTTGCATAGAAACAAAAAATGTTTCGTTAATTCCTTCCAAAACTTCTATTGGGTTATCTTTAATATACAATGAATCTACCCCGGTAACAGTGTTTGTTTAGATCAACGATTTCTTCCACTATGGACCAATTTCTGTCTGATCGAAATTCTTCGTATCTCAATAATATCCCAAATTCATATGAGCACTGTCTCTGTTAGAAAAGATGTTTTTCAAGCCCCTGAGGTTGTCTATCAAACTAAAATCATACATAGTATTATGTATTTCTTCCAGGAATGAAACACATTGATAACTTTTTCTTTTTTTCTTTCTTCCTTTTCTAATTAAGTTTAACGTACTTTCATAGACTGTAGTATTTTTGCATTCCATGTTTTCCCTTAATTTTTTCTCGATGTTCTCATCAAGTTTTGACACATCAAAATGTTTTTAAAGCTTAGAAAGTTTGCTATCATAACATGTTTGGCTGTTCTATATTTGTATGGCTGCATGTTGTATCTTCTCGTCAATCTTTTTCATAACTACTTTCTTTACCTTACTTAAAGCTTCATAAAATCATTCGGTCGCCATATTTGTTTTGATCATTCCTCAAATGCCACTGAGGTATATACATGTATACCGGTCGAGAAAGACGGCCCGTTGCTTTCCGATCGAGACATTCAGGTTGCACGGACTTCTAAATGCAATGTTTGTAAAAAAAAAAAAGAATAAAGGAAATATAATCAATAAGACATAGCTATGTTATTTATTCTTTGAAATTTTTTTCAAGGTATCCGTATTATTTTGCACAAATAGGACTGTCTTACTTCGCATGCACATCGAACACTTGCGTCGTTCATGCAGAGTGCATAACGTCTGCATCTTTTTGAAGACACCCGCGGCACTACATCAAACACAGTAGATAAATGATAATAAATCCAAGAACGTAACAACGTAACATCGTTTCCATCAGTTTTTACCAAAAAACACTCCGTTTCTAAAATCCATGCGGTCATTGTCATTGCTCGATCTGCCACAGTGTGTGGATTGCGCATGTGCGATGTTGTCACATACACAGGAAAATGTTCTGCAATTATCGAAGATTTTTGAAATATGTGTGCCTGGATTTCAGTCTGTCTTGTTTCGTCGTTCATTGGATATTCCTTACTAGTGCAGTGGTTGTATATTTTTTGTTCAAAACGCGTTTCTACAAGTCTTTTCGTCCAATGTAACGTGTTCGGGTGAATGAAATACCTGAATGCGGTGAAGCATGAATAGTGCTATCGGCCTTATATATAGGGGGGTGGGGGTGTAGCGATGAGCAGAACAATAGAAATTGACAACTAATATGGCGGTAGTCGGAGATAAAAGGGAAATAATGCGTATTTATGAATTCATGTCAGCTTTAATATTATTTAGCTGTCTTCTCCTAAGACTTCCTGCTGTGGATGAAGTTTTCAAGTCGTGATCCTTGCGCTATATATATAACCGCAAATATGAACACAAATCTTTCTATTTCTCTTGGGAAAAAAAATAATAATGCTGATCATTTTGATGCATTTCTTTTTATTCTACCAAGGGTAAATAGTTCTTCAGTCAATGTAAATCCGCAATATATAGCATTCCGGGACCATCCACCCTAGAATCTAAAAGAGAAATGATCAACTGTGTTGTTTTTTTTAGATTTCAATTCTTCCTGAAAATCTTAAAAGTGTTTGTGTCTGGTCACGATGCAAGAATCACAACGCTGAAGTACTTCATTTACATACCTAGGCTTGCTCTTTTGTTTCTTCTGCCCCTCTCTTCACAACAGAATTTTTTGAAACTTTGCCATAATCTGCTTTCTGAAGTACATTTTTTTTCTAAAAAGAGGACGCTGTTTAAGAACCATGGTTTCCAAAATAACTATACTATCTAGAGAATGGGATTTCTATATGTATATTGAATTTAATTGGACATTGTCACGATTTAACGATCTCCGATCCTCAGCAATGTTCGATAACTCTAAATTATCCGGAATTTTTTTTTATTTGTACCATAATTGTGCCTTTTATATAGACAAAAATAATTAGTCTTCTATAGTGTTAGTATTATGATAGGTGTTTCAACGAACTGTTGGCTTAGTAGTTGTACGGAGACCTGCTACACAGAGGTATCACGCCACCGATTCATCGGAATAACGTTTTTTCTTTAACTCTTATTTAAATGGAACTCATCTTGTATATTTATTCCATTATATCCATCGTGGCCAAAATTGCAATAGCTTCGTAAAATGCATGGATACCATCAGTAAATTTCTTTTTATTTCATTTCATTTATAAAGTTTGAAGGATAGATAATATTTTGATGATGAAAAAAATACTTTGAGGCTGAGGATCGGAGAACTTTAATCTGAAATGTGTTCAATTTAATTTTAACATAGATGCATATGGTGCTTAATTTTAGGTTCTTCAAATGCTTTTCAAAATATTCATATCGGTTATCGAGTTAAAGAAATTGAAACGACACTGTTTTGTTTAAAACAATAAAAACTTTCATGTATATTTCCATTTTCCAATACTTTTGGCAAATTAAGTACTCTACCTGAAAAGCTCTCTCAGTGCGTTTCTGTCCCAATGCCTTGAGAATTTCGGCATAATCAAATACCTTAATTTAAAGTGAATCATTTCTTAAATCTTGAATACATTTTTATCAATCATGATTGACGAAAAAATATTAGAAATTTCGTCTTGGAGTGGAATCTAAAGAAATAAATTTTCTATGTTAAAAACTCAAATAAAATGACATAATATACTAAGTCTACCTGAATTCTTTTTTGAATTTTCTCACTCGCTTCTACATCTCTAGAAAAAAAACCAAGAACAAAGATTGTAAAAACTTGACACTTTTCAAAAAAAAAAGGTGTTTAGCGTCCATCTAAAGGTGAAATCTAATGGTCAATTGAAAATCGAATTTTATGACGTCAGAGTAGAATTATGGTAAAGAAGAGAATTTGTCAATACTAGTACTATGAAAGTATTTGTTTTAAATCAATTGTAGACAAAAAGTGATATGTTTTTATAAATGTCGTAAGTTTTAAATCTAACTAGACAACATTGAGATAGTGACCATCTCAGAGGGCCCCGCTTAAATTATGGACAATGAATTTTGCTTTGACCTTGACCTATAACTTTAATATTTTCCAGCTGGCATAAAATTTCTAATTCAATTTCATTACCCCTTATATAATGTCATTTTTGTTTAATCTGAACAATTTTAAGCTAATGGGAAATAAGCTACGGAGTAAAAGTGATTTAAAAGAGATCCGCTATGACCTTCACATTGACTTGGTTCAAGGTCACTACTCGCCATTTACCAAAACCAAAAATTCTGTTTAAGTAAAGCCAAATAGGGCTAAGTGAAGAGTATATAAATGCTCATAAAAAGGATTTTTGTGTAATCCAATATGACCTTGACACTTGACCTACAAACATAATTCAAAGTCACTGTATTCCCTTTGATCAAAGGCACCCTGTGGGTGAAGTATGGGCCAGATTGGAGCAAAGGGAGAGAAAATATGCTCCGGAGAAGGATTTTTCATACATATCTGCTATGACCTTCACATTTGACCTTGAAAAATGGTTCAAGGTCACTACACACCCTTTACTCAAAAGCTCTGTTTATGTGAAGTATGGGCCAACTATGCTAAATGAAAAGTATATATAGGTATGCTCTGAAAAAAGGATTTTTACGTTGGTCCGATATGCCCTTGACCATTGACCAACAAACTTCACCCTAGCCACTCCGTGGGTGAGGTATGAGCCAAATTAGATCAAGGGGAGATAAGATATGCCCCGGACGAGGATTTTACAGTAAAATTCGGTTATAGTGAAGTCGTAGGGACCAATGGGTTTACTTCGGTATATCCGTAATTCGTTATATCCGTGTAACGAATTCTTTATAATAACTATAGCGAATTCACTATATATATATTTTTTTTCACCAGACTACAATTTTTGCTAATTGAGGCTTAGAATGAAAATACATTCTTTAAATACCTTTGATAATCGGATTGTAAATTGAAGAATTTATGTGAAAATAAATTCATTCAAACTATTATGTTAAATGGTTGTGTGAACTTTTTAAACTGTAAAGAAATTCGTTATAAAATTGTTAAATTTCGTCATTATTCACCTCTCAAAATCAGTTCGCTATATCCGTAAATTCGTTATATCCGAATTCGTTAAAACCTTAAAATTTTGCAAAGATTTATTAAGAAATTTACCGGGGACTCAAAAAAACTTCGCTATATCCGAAATTTCGCTATATCCGTGTTCGTACTAAACGAGTTTTACTGTATATATAATTTTTCTACGGCCTTAGCCTTAGACCTAAAAATTTGGTTCGATGTCACTGCACACCCTTTACTCAAAGGCACTCTGTGTGTGAAGTATGGGCCAGATTGGGCCATGGGGATATGCTCCGGACAAGCGATATCGGATGGACAGACGGACGGAAAGACGTACGGACGGACGAACAGACTGATCACTATAGGGCGCTCGCAGAGCAGGGCCCTAATAATCGAGCTGGTGAAGAAAAAATAAGATACAGGCTTATTAAACAGCATGATGCAACGAAATTTTTTTTGGAGACGATAATTTTGATACCTTTCTGTTTGGTCATTTTCAGATAACCCTGTGTCTCTGTTTGTAGTTCCACTGTAGGTATCCTAAGTCAAAAAGTAACCATGCCTTATCATATACTTCTCTTTACATCTAAATATTCCTTAGCTTAGTTATTTATTTTCATTCAAGGTGCAAGATTAGCGGTTGTATATATATTCAGTCCCTATAGATCCTTATTGATTTCTTACCACTTCTCCTGAAGAGGAAGATCTCCTTGGGAAAAAAAATAATAAATCACTTTAAAATTAATGGCTTTTTACATACAGACAGCAGAAAGATTTTTTTCCTACTAGCATATAAGTCATTGAAAGTAAAGTCTGAAAGTTATGTTTAAATAGAATTTAAAAAATCACTTGTACATTTGACTTACTTGCCATAATAGTACGTTATTATATAATACAAACGCTCTCCATTGTACACAGGTCCATCGTGAGTCCAAACCTAAAACGTTTTTTTTATGATTATTAAAGATAAAAAACAAATACAAATTGTAGTTTAATGATGCAGACACACAGCTGTAATAATTATAGCTAATAAAGCATACTATGAGCAGTTTTAGTTATGGAGTAATTTTGTACATCAAGGTATTAATTGTATACATCATGAAAACCGGAGATTAACACATTCTTCAGAATTTTTTGGAAGGATGCAGCTTATGAACGCTATTTTCTTTCCACAAATTTATCTAAAAATTATATTTGTTGTCATAACTAGACAAATTTAATTTTAAATAAATTTGTGGAAAGACAGTATGAAAAAAGGTGGATTGTATTTCGCAATAACATAACTTCTTGTAACATAGAAATTTAAATAGAAAATTAAAAAGGATAATTTTACATGCATAAATCAATATCGCAGTGTTGAAAGCTTTTAAAGCTAAATGATCATTTTTTTTTCGATAGAAATTTCAGAGAAAATATCGGCATTGTTTATGTATAAATTAAATTGTGGACCATTACTGAATCAATAAATCCTTGAAAACAAACATTAGGTATTTTTGATATTAATAATCAAACATAAATGATTTAATTATTTAGACAACACAATAAGGATAATAATTCATTCTTACCCCATTATAGCAGTATCCATAATAGAGAGCGTAGTATCGTTTGTAGTAGGTCGAGTAGTATACCGTGTAGTACTCATTAGTGTGGTAGTGGTAACCACACTCGTGTGCTTCCACTGGGGTTACACTTACATACAGAAGTACGACAACACCAGCGAAAAATAGCAGGTTTACCTGGAATGGGCCAAACAGAAATGGCAAATCAGCAAAAGAGTATAGAATATTTTTGTGTAGTGAGAAGTTGTTTAGTATTTTAATAGGAGGATTTTGTATTGTTTCATGTCACACCAAATTTCTTATATTCAACATGTTAATTAGAGGCTTCAAATTAAAAACTATTTCCAACGCTAGAGGTCCATCAACGTAATGCTCCTATGACTGTTTGTTATTTAGATTTGAAGACTTATAAATTTCCTCCATGGCACCACAAAAAGCTAGGTTTAAGGTCATACGTTTATATGGGATTCACATACAATATACAATATGTAATTAACCCAATCCTTTTAATGGTTTTGCTTCTAGAGACCTCTAATCGGTGTGCCTGGCAAATATATTAACCGTTTCACCTTTTTAATGAATATTGAATTCTATCTGTTTGCTGCTTTGGGGGACATACAGAGGCATCAGCCTTTGTTTTGAGATGATTTATATAAACCTACATTTACTTAATAGGCAACAAAAGTGTATTACTATTTCTCGATTTAGACTGATAGTGATTTTATTGTGTTATGTTTTTATGAGATAATGCAATATATATACATTGATTAACGCGGTATATTAACGAAACTTATTGCAATGTTGACCAGTTGACAAATTTTAACCAATGATATGTTTGAATGTTGTAGAAGATGTTTATATTTTTTTTTTAATTATTGCATCAAATAATAAAATGAATGAGCAATCTTTACATGTATTCTTAGATATACAATTTTCCGATTGAGTTTACGGTTTACACGTCCAAGATGTTTAATGAAAGAAAAATCGGTATTAATATTCAAACCTGTGCTGACGCCATCGTTCAATCTCTCTCTTTCTATTCTACAATATCAATTTATATTTTAAGAACTATAATTACTGCTATATTTGCAATGCAAAATAGAAAATTATCAGACAAATAAACAATCTAAATTTTAAATAAAACTTTCTCATATAAAGACAAAACAATGATCCATTATAACAACAGTTTCACTTTTTTAGGAAGTTATCAGAAATAGTTTGTTTGAATATGTTACGATGATTGAAACTTAGTTTCATCAAATCATAAACATTTACTTACTTACCTTCAGTGTTGGGGGTTTTTTTTTTGGGGGGGGGGGGGGTGATGAAAACATCAAGTCCTTATATAATTAAATAGGATGTTCTGTAAAATCATACCTGCATCCAAACGGACATCCTTGAAAGGTAGCACCGCAACATGTTTCGCTGAACACTCCGGTTTCGTCAACAATGCCGATATCAATATGATGATGATTGACCGAGTTTTAACAATTTCATCAGTGGACCCCCAAACTTTCAAGGTCAATTTCAAAAGCGCTTAGATTTTGAAGACCATTGACCAATTATCATTTCATGTTTGCTCATATTTCTTTTAACATCTTTTTTGAATATGTTAGAGAAAAGCTTTAACTAGTATTTGCATAGCTAATATTTTCATAACTACATATATTTGTAACATTCATGAAAATAAACAATGTTATTGTCAATTTTTAATTTGAAATTCTGGGATACATGTTTATAGATCCCTTTATAAGCATTTAACAATTTCTTCTATTTTCTCTTCCTCACACAGTTTGACAAGAAAAAAATCTCACCGACTTTTGCATTTTTCCGTGGTTTATTTTAAAGCAGAAACTTTAAAGCATTCAAGGAATTAATCAAGGTCACTCAGGCGACCTTTTGGCATTCGTCTTCATAACCAGGCTGAAGCTAGCAGCCACTAACAGCAGCCACTAAGCCCATAGAAGCTAGCAGCCAATAAGGAAAATCATCAAAGTACTGAGAGGACTCGAATCGAAAATTATATTTTACTTTATTATCGGCATTCTTTAATTAATAACAAGAAGATTTATGCATGACTAATTTGTATGAGCATTGACAACTTAGGAGGCAGTAAAGCTCGCCTGAATAAGAATTATAAATGCGTTTGTGTTTAATGAAATTAATGAATATTGGTATTTGTCTATACGTGTGCTTAAAAATGGATCCACGAGCCTGTTTACTTCTCTCCCGAAATAACATGCGTCAAAAATTCAGAAAAGTAGTCTAATTATCACAAAGATAGGACTTATAGACATCTTGTATTGTGATTGTATTCTCATAAAAAAATTAGCCTCTGTCAAAACGAAAACCAAACAAGAGAAATCCAGAGGTTAATTGGGATTATTTTGTGTCAGCCATGTTTTGACGTGAACCTTCGAGAAAAAAATGCAAAGATATAAAGAAGACATTATTTAGCTCACCCGAACTTTGGCATTTTGTAGCATTTCCCAATGATATAGGCGTGAAAAGTGGACCAGTATCTCCCTTATCTTTGAAGTGTGCATCAAACGGATAACAGGGCAGTGTAGGGGACCTATAGGGCTGTTATTTCCCGGTCTCAAATATGGGCTGTAGGGGTACCACCAAGTGGCTCCCAGGGATTCGGGCTCATTTCAGGTGTTTATATCTCACTTGAGTTTGATCACAAGAACC
>WFKH01010211.1:43735454-43835595 GCA_016163765.1 Magallana hongkongensis
GTCGTGTAAACAGTGGTCCAAATGGCTCTGTCAAACAGAAACAGAAACAGAAAGTAGGATCAAACAGAAAGTACATGTACACTGTAGGTACAAATTGAAAGTAAGCAGAGAGGGTAGAAACAAAAATATTTTAAGTGGCGCTGATGAAAGAGATCAAATGCACATCAATGAGATCAATAAAAAAATAAAAATAAAAATCTAACTAGAACTGTCCAAATGGGACTAATACCCCCGCAAGGCTAATTTCAAATGGGACAAATAATTGAATAATAAAGGTTTGCAACACATATAAATAAAAAAAATTCTAGAATTGTAAAAAAAAAAATTAGTTAACAAAGAAAAATTAATAAAAATCAAAATTGTCAGAACTTCACTGTAAATGCATATGTATAACAATAATACATTTATAAATTTATGTATCTGATGATACTTATTTTTTTAATTGTTTTAAAGAAAAACCAACAAAGTGACAATAACCCCTCCCTTTGCAGTAAATGAAAATAGCCAAGCAATGCTCTTCTGTTGACAAAACTTTGAATATTATCTTTCTGATAAGAGTCTTGACAGATGCAATTAGTCGTTTCAAATTTTCCCTCACTTTCTCCCATGGTACAATGCAACTCCATATCAGAAAATTGATCCCATGGGACTATGATTTTCTTTGATGAGCTTGTTAAATTTAATAAACTCCCAAAACAATACCATAATTAGCATACTATGTAAAATATGTAAAAAAGAAAATTTAATATTACAAACAATTTTAAAATTGCCAAAACACTACAGTCATATCAGTAATTTTGAATTTCATTTAAATTAATGCCCTATAGGGTCACTTCATCAATTTACTTGACTAATAAATTTAAACAACTTCTAAAAATAGTTAACTTCTTTATTAATAATGATATTATTCATTTCTTTATAATGATAGAAACTTTTGGTTTACATGAAACAGTTTTAAAATAGCCCCAAAACCACCGCACATTTTACAGATTATCAATTTTCCCTAAACACATGCTCCATTCTAAACCATGGCTCAGATAATGGCCCCCTTGGGACAAATGAATTCAGCCACACTTGTCTTTGATGTTCTTATTAGCTCCTAAGAATTTATCATTGACAAACAAAAATTTTGCACTGTCAGTTGATAGAATACTTATAAAAAAATAAATTTAGTTAAGAAATAAAGACAAAAAACCTCCATCTGGATGTATTTATATAAATATAATTTAGAGTGTTTTAATACTATTCACTGATTAATAAAATCTGTAAGGATTACCTCCCTTACTTTTCAATGTCAGTGTACAATATATAGAATAAGGAAAATGAAAACTGTCATAAAATCATTAAATCTTGTTTGATTTTTAAAAAAATTGCAGGTGCACAACTTCAGATGGTGTATAACATATGTACAAATTTTCAGACTGTTCCATGCAGTAGTAAAAAATTCTATAGGGGGGACAAAGTTGCGTCTACAGACAGACGGACAGACAGACAGACGGACAGGGTGAAACCAATATACCCCCTAAACTTCGTTTGCGGGGGTATAATTATGTTGTTCTTTTAATATAAAATTCACTATAATAAATTGGAGAAGCTATTGTTTTATCTGGATTTCTGTGCTATTCACTAGAGAGTGAATACAACTCACCTCCACTGGTAAAGGTTCATACAGGAATTTCTTAAAGAATTCCTTCTTTGAACTTTGACACATGATCAAAGCTTTACCTGAAAGTTTAAATTAACAAATGCATTAGCATAAAAGGCATAAATTAATTGTTTTAAAATCGGAATTTAAGTATTTATTGGTTGATCAATTTTCTTCCATGACTTAAACATAATAATCGGGACATGTCTGGCCTGTTGTTTTCCCCCATCTGTCAATTAGGCGGAGGGCCGGTGTATATGTGTTGGGAAATTGGGATCCCATGTGCTAATGATTGGGGTTCACAAGTAGTACGCGATACTTGGGACCCCCTCCACCTCCTAACAAAGGGGGAAGAGGCTCACCGGGTGTACTCAAGGTTAGCAAGTACGAGTATATACCAGGGAGCAATCACCGGAAAACAGGGTAAACAGTCATGTCTCGAGTCATCCCCGTCCACATGTCATTTATCAATTAAGCATGGGACATCTCTGGCACTTGTGATCAACACAAGACCCCCGTCTTGCCCGTTATGCACCTTTTTGCGTGTTAGTATTACGGTGGACCCCCAGACCTTCCATAGCAGAGCAAGGACAGTGTGGCCTTTCTCCAACACCCATGGACTTTGTGGCTAACATGTTTGTGTTTTTGTAATATACATTGACATTTATATTTATCTGTATATTGATTCTGTGCTGGCAGATAATAAATTCCAACTGTTGCCTAGCTTGTTCTGTATTCAATAATAGTAAACAAGCAAAGCTGTGGGAGCGTGTTCTGATGAACACTGGCGGAACTCAATAAATAGCATGATCACAGATAGTCACGCAAAATATCATGGGCATTGTGTATCATGACTGTTCAATTAATGTGAAACATTTTCCTGTCAATCCCTTGTCATATAAGCATGTTTAGTTACCATCATCTTCTGAATCAAAACTTTTCTGATATTTATCAGAAACACAAAAATTATTAAACAAGTAAAGTAAAGGTAAAAAATTTCTTTACCTTCCTGATCGGTGAGTGGACGGTTGGCTCGACCAATCATCTGTAAGACATCGGGCACTGGGTAATCTTCATACCTGTAACATAGACGGACAATGTGTTAAACCTTCAGAGCATCTTTATTCAAAATTCTATTTTGACATTTTCCCTTGCAATATTACTTTCAAAATAAAAGCTGAAAAAAAATGTCAGCTCAATACTTTTTTTTACATAGAAAAAACTCTAACAGCTCAGTACACTTCTGAATCAGTAAATAACTATAGCTAAGACACAGTCTTATACAAAATAAATTCTGATCTAGGATCCAAGAACTTACGAGTGTGTTTTTCCGTCGTAATACTGGGTATCCATGACAACCACCAGATAGGCAGACACACTCATGCCCCAAGAGAGACTGCGAGAGGCCACCAACACCTGTACGGCACCGCTAGAGAACAGGTGCTCCACCGCTTTCCTCTCAATGTCACTCAGGCCCTCGTGGAGGTACCCCACACCATTACTGAGCGTCTCCTTCAAGGTCTACAAATTACCAACATTTGTAAAAGTTTTGATAAGACACATATTTTTTTATATCAATATTTAAAAGATGTGTTTATGATTATTTCAATCAAATAAATACACTGTTTCTGGTTACACTCCAATCATATTTTTATTCCCTTGCTGTAAGGGTATTAAAATTGCTTTTTTCATTTTGAGAATTCCCTGCAGACATTGTTCTTGACTGTCCAAAATTTACAGGTTAAATGGGATGTTATTTTGTGGCTTTATATTTTTATTGAACAAACAGATCATTTGGCATTTGCAACACATCAATGTCATTCAAGGAGATGAAATCCTGAAATTCAGATGATCCAAAATCTGACAACTCCCCAAGACTGTATATATTTTCTACATAGTAAGTTTCATGAAACTGAATAAACCCCAGGAAATCAATATTGGTGAATTATTGACGCACATATCTCGCAATCCTACCTTGTCTGTGATCTTCTCCAGGAATGGCTGGATATCTTCCTCCTTCACGTGGAGGAAGCGACTTCTAGGCGTCTCCGTGTCGACCTGAATCTCAGCAGCACTGAAGGTCAAAATGTCAATGGCAGTCAAGCGTGTCTGTTTCCGCGAAGGCACAAAAATGATGACAGGTTTCCGTGGTGAGTGACGCAGGATGGCCTGGTAAGTGGGCTTGGCCATGGCAATTATTCGGGACAAATTGTGGCTGATGTTGAAACCCTGAATAGAAGCAGATTAGGTTTGATATAATTTTCTTTACATCTAAGATATGTTTTTGATCTCAGTTCTATGAAACAAATCCTATCATCTTGCAAGATCTCTCTCTCTCTTTTTTTTCTTTGTCTCTTTCTTCCTCTCCCACTAACTTACCTGTATGTGTAGCTCCAGGGGCACAGGTCTGACATTTGGGTGGAAGTTGAAAAACCCTGTGGGGGTGCAGCCTAACCACTGGGACACATCCTTGGCATTGGAAATTGAGGAGCTGAGGGCGACCACTCGGATCGTGTGCTCCAAGTGGGCCGACATGTAACGCATACGGGAGCAGATCACCTCCAACACAGGCTGTAATTATAAGAAAGAGGACATCATGTAACAGAAAGCAGATACCAAGTGTTCACTGATTTAGTTTAGGTATGATAATATTCATCGTCAAATTGGCATACAGGTAATTATATTATAGAAAGTGGTTACATCATTAAAAATGTGTAGAAATTATCAAATGTCTTTGGTTATTAAAACAAGACCCATTGACCTACTGACCCCAACTTCCTGACCAATCAGATGGAGTTCATCCACCACAAAGAGATTGACACTCTGCACATTTTTCCTGACTTTCCATCGTCTTGACAGCACATCCCAGATCTCTGGAGTACTGATGATTATGTTACCCTGTGAAATTACAAACAGTAAAAGGTTACACGAATAAACAATATCATGTAATGACAGGTTACAGTAAATGTATACTGTAAATTCCTTATTTTTCATGAGTACTTTATTCCCCGATTCCGCTGTTTTGAATCAAATTGCTAGAGTATAAATGGCAAGCACCAATTTTTTGTTATAATTTCATACATTAGTTCAAAACTGTCTAATAAATAAAAGCGAGATTTTAAAATCAGCGAGATGTGCTTCTCCCAATTTTATGCGGATATTAATTCCTCACGTTTAATTAGGTATCTACAGTAATAATTAAAGTTCTCTTGCAGACTTTTGCAGAAGTTTTTGCTAAAAAGTCCACTTTTACAGTATGACATTGATAACATTTAAAAGATTTCTCAGCAGTGACCATGACCTTACCTTTGCCAGAAGTTTGAGATCAGTGCCAGTTTCACCTGTCAAAAGAACCACTTTTTTTCCCAGCTGTCCTCCAAATTTGGCCGTCCATTCTGCATACACCTAAAATAACATCCAAGTCTAATGAGATATGAAGAAATTGAATGGATCTGAAACAAGCTGGATGTACTTTGTAAAATGATTCGCCCATGGATAGAAACCACATTAAAATTTTTAAAGGCATAATATAAATCTTTCTACACTTATTTAAAGATAGAAAGGAAAAGAGACCACATTTCAACCAGCTTGCTTAACACAATTTTTATCAAATATTACAATTCAGCCATACTATATACATACATGTAGCTAGTTTTGTTTGTTTCTCTTAGTACAAAATATGGGATACATGACTTTCTGGGGTATTTTACCTGTTGTGCCAGGGGTTCTAGCGGGGTTACATACACACAGCGCCCATCTGGGTTCTGTGAGAACATCCTCAGGATGGCAAACTCGCCACAGATTGTTTTTCCACTCCCTGTGGGAGCCCCAATAAACACGTTCTCATCTGTGTGGTACACAGCATTGAACACTGAAATATAAATTATCCTTAAATAAATACAACTGAACCACATGTAAAACCATTAATCATTTTTAAAATAATTATATTAAGTACATACAAGATACCCTTAATGCATACTCACAGTGCACCTCCAATAAAAAATATGTTTACAGTAAATTAAAATGGTCTACTCTTCGTTGAAAAAAGACTTCAATTTAAAGAAAAAAATGTTTTTAGACTTTATAAATTTCAAATCATTAAGAGTAGATGCTATGCCATTAAGATGGCTTGTAACCTACCCTGGGTCTGGATGGGGTTGAAGAATGGGAACTTGTCGCTGTAGAGGCTCTCAAAGGCTGGGCTCCTGAGGGCGGAGACAGGAAGAGGCTGGAGATCCAGGAGCTCGGTGGGTGGGGGGTACTTCTCCGGAAGGATCAGGTGACGGAAGGAGACAGGAAGCTGGGTCTCAGCCCCTAAAAACAAGAAACAGTAGATATGAAGTTGTTCTATGCAAAAAATATGCACAGTGGAAACAATTAATCTTGTTTTTGGGCCAATTATAGTGAATTGTCAATTTGTCAAAAGTTCGGTGGATGTGATATCATGGATTTGTTTGTACATGTATGTATATGTATGTATAATAAATAAAGACTGTGTTACATAGTTCAGTTGGGAAGTTAATTCATGCCAAAGGGGTAACCAAGAAATCAACAAAACTTGAGTTCCAATGAATTTTAAGTATTCCACAGTATTTTGCCTCTGTTTTACTTTTGTAAACTGTCCAGTGCAGGTACTATAATTCCAAATGTATAAACTGTATGTACATTTTACACTTAAATTTAAATAGAACAAGTAAAATGTGGAACAGTACACAGAGTAAGAGTTACTTACCTATCCAGCGGTCAGACACGACCCTGATGAAGTACTGGGGAGGGAGCGGCTCAAACACAGGCACAAAGAACTTCACAACATGCTCATCCTGGGCAAATTTGCTGAAATGAATATATTGCAGAAATTTTTAAAGCATATATCATTATGTCCAATATTCCAAACATATATGATATTTTTACATATTTGTGTTGATAAACCATTACACATGTACATGTACATGTATACCAAAACATGTACAAAATGAAAACAAAGAATGACAGCAAAAATGAGTATTCTTCATGGAAGATCTTCTGGAAATTTTTGAGTTTGTCATTGGACACTTTAATCGTTACCTTTTAAGCAGGAAGTACTCGTGATGTAGAATGACCTCACTGTCCACATCCTCCACCAGGATCCAGAACGCCTGTATAAATCACATAAACATTGTAAGTAGTGTAATGGGCCTACCTTTATTTTGATTTTTCAACATTTCCTACTTTCAATTTTATTAGTACGGTATACTACATGTACATGTAAATGCAAACCATATGATTGAAATGTTCTGGTCTTGATACTTGAAGAAAATTCAAGTCTTTAAAGATGGGAAATGTCTACTTATTAAGACTTTTAACTGAAATAAAATCTCTAACCTCGGAGGTTCCGTGAACTTCCTCGCTCCACTGGAAGTCAGGGGTGATGGTCAGTTCCACTCTCAGTGTAGCTCTTGTGATTGGTTGGACATGCACAGACAGTTCTAGTTTGGGGAACAGATGCACATACTTATGGATAGTTTTTCCACTCTTTGGTACTCGGATGAACTCTCCGATTTCCAGAGGATCAAGGTCATAGAGGCGCTCAAAGGGGAAGTTTTTCTTCTCGATTTTCTTGATGACCTCAATGGGCATCTTCTTGTCCTTGAACTGTCTTAGTGGACACATACTCTGCCACCTGGAGAGAGGCATAAAGTTCAACACAATGACATAAAGCTTTGATGAACAATACGAGAGTAATCAAGTTCTAGCATTTAAACAAACTGTACACATGATCAAAAGTGCAAGTAGGTATTTTCATATTGCAAAATTGACAATGTGTTATGTGTACCTGCAAGAAGTACTAGAATTCAGGGTATATTACATTAAACATAGGTAATCACAGATTACAAAGCTCACCGAGACGAGGCATCAACTTTATGAGGCATCACCTTTATAAAACCACCTTTATCATATTATATGAAAATCATAGTTAATGATCTTGGATATTCATGGATACTGTTTTGACACAATATCGTATATCATATTTAAAAAAATTGTATGATAATCATATGTTCATTTCATACATTATTATAAGATACAATGTTTATCAATACAATAATATAAAATATGATATTGCATCCAATGATACTTACAATATATATCATTTAATACAATATAATACTGTAATAAATATTGATGCAATATGATTTTGTAACATATAATATGACATTGTATCATGTTATACATTATTGTATTTAATCACATAATACAATATCATAATACCTAATATAAATACAATATAGCATTATTTGATACTATATCATATCACATAATACATCACAATATTGTAACATATGTATATTGTATAATATAGTATAATTTTGTATTGTATGATATTGTATCATATTTGATACACAATATTGTATCATATGATACAATATAATTTGATAAAACATTGTATCATATCATATGATACAATATCATCTGATACAGTACGATATTATATAATACAATATTATACAATATCATTTTATACAATATCATATCATATGATACAATATCATATTATAAAATATCATATTATATAATATCTTATAATATCATATAATACAATTTCATGTATTATATAACAATATATTATATAAACCAATATCATATTATACAATATTGTATCATATGATATGATATAATTATAATATACAATATCGTATCATATGATACAATATCATATATTGCAATATAATATGAAACAATATCATTCGATAAAATAATATATTATACAATATCATATTCTACAATATTGTATAATAATATACAATACTATACATAACAATATCATAATGCAATATCATATAATAATGTACAAAAAAATTGATACAATATCATATCATATCATATAACTTTTTACAATATAATGTATGATATTACATTGTATCATATAAAACAATAGTGTATCATATCATAGAATACTATATCATAGGAATCATGTTATATCATTTAACAACAAACACATCTATCAAGCAGGTTTGAGTGAGATAGGAGAATTTTTAGCATCCTTGATAATGGAGATCAGGCTCTGCATCTGAAGCTACCTCTGCAATTCATTTATATTATAGTTAAATCAATTATGCAAGCTATTATCTATAAAACATGTAACCTGTTCCAAAAAACTAAACCTCATCCAGCATCCGAAACCTATGGCTCAGATTCAGCATTCAAGCCTCTCAGATGCATCAGTATCATGAGATGCATCATCCCTGCAAGTTTGGTGATGTAAGGACCAGTAATAACTAAGATATAATCATCAGAGGGCACCTGCTCTAAAAACTTTAACCAGCTCTTAAAACCTTAACCTCATCCAGCATCCGAAACCTATGGCTCAGATTCAGCATTCATGCCTGTCAGGTGCATTAGTATCGTAAGACGCACCATCCTTGCAAGTTTGGTGAAGTTAGGACCAGAAATAACTAAGATATATTTTTTAGCATCCTTGATAATGGAGATCAGGCTCTGCATCTGAAGCTACCTCTGCCATTCATTTATATTATAGTTAGATCATATATGCAAGTTTGAAATAGTGCTATTACCTACATGTATTAAACATGTGACCTGTTCCAAAAAAACTAAACCTCATCCAGCATCCGAAACCTATGGCTCAGATTCAGCATTCAAGCCTGTCAGGTGCATCAGTATCATAAGACACACCATCCATGTAAGTTTGGTAAAGTTAGGACCAGTAATAACTAAGATATGATCATCAGAGGGCACCTGCTCTAAAAACTTTAACCAGCTCTTAAAACCTTAACCTCATCCAGCATCCGAAACCTATGGCTCAGATTCAGCATTCAAGCCTGTCAGGTGCATCAGTATCATAAGACGCACCATCTATGCAAGTTTGGTGAAGTTGGGACCAGTAGTAACTTAGAAATGGCTATCAAAGGGCACCTGCAACAAAAACTTTAACCTGCTCGAAAAACCTAACTTCATCTAGCATCCGAAACCTTTGGCTCAGATTCAGCATTCAAGCCTGTCAGGTGCAAAAGGATCATAAGACACACCATCCATGCAAGTTTGGTGAAGTTAGGACCAGTAGTAAGTAAGATATAATCATCAGAGGGCACCTGCTCCAAAAACTTTAACCAGCTCTAAAAACCTTAACCTCATCCAGCATCCGAAACCTATGGCTCAGATTCAGCACTCAAGCCTGTCAGGTGCATCAGTATCATAAGACACACCATCTATGCAAGTTTGGTGAAGTTTGGACCAGTAGTAACTTAGAAATGGCTATCAAAGGGCACCTGCAACAAAAACTTTAACCTGCTCCAAACACCTTAACCTCCTCCAGCATCTGAAATTCATGGCCAAGATTCAGCATCCAAGTCTCTCATGTCCATTAGTAGGTCCAGATGCATCATTCATGCAAGTTTGGTGAAGATAGGACAAGTAATAAGTTAGATACAGGACCTGCAACAAAAACTTTAACCAGGTCCGGACGCCGACGCCGACGCCGACGCCGAGGGTATAGCATAAGCTCCCCCCGACTTCGTCTCGGTGAGCTAAAAAGTTACAGTCTTAAGATAAATGGAGTTTGCCATGAAATTTGTAAAACCAATAAGTTCTTCATCCAACTCCAACCTGAATTTTTTTAAAGTTCTGCATTCACAAACATGTACTAATTAAAAATACTAATAATCTCTGATACAAAAAAGAAATTAAGAAGAAAAATCTTTCAAGACATGCTTGTCAAGAATTTTTTAATAACAGAACCTATTTCTACACAAGTTCCATATCCAACAGTACTGCTCCAATCATAAACAGACTTACATGCGCTTGTTGACCATCTTACAGAGGGCGAGGGCCTTATCAGCCAGCTGGGCCCAGCCTCTGTGTAGTACGATCTCAAATATGGCCCTCATCAATCGCCCCGCAGACTGGGTCACAAACACCATGTCGGACATCAGGGCGAATCCCTCCAGCTTCAGCTGGGAGATGTAAGCCTGCAGCAGCACGTTCACCTGAAACAAAGATATCACAATTAAACACTCTGAAAGCCTTACCTTCAAGACAACATGGGTTGTTTTCAGTTGAAATATAAAATGTTAAAATCAGTCATCATTCAGAGTTTTTAAACTTTTTCAATTTTTTTTTTATGTTTGCGCCCTAATTCTGTGTTTTTCTAATAGCAGTGAAAGAGTAAGAATACTGACTTTGCCCAAGTAAGAGTAGCATCAGGGATGTATATAGTATATACATCCCTGGTAGCATTGAATAAGTGATAACTAGGGCACACACAGAAAATCATATAAATAACATACTAGAAAAAGTATACAGTCAGGTTTATGTAAATGAGATTAGGTTTTTCAAAAGAAAAAAACCCTGGCCACTTATAACTAGCAACACCTACATGTTATATATTTAATTTATGTTCTGCTGATAGCTTCATGACTGCACATTAGGATTTTGCACTACGAAGCTGTTATAAACAATCCTCTTTCAGTGATAAAAGTTAGAAGTTTTGAGAGGGAACATTTAAATTTCAGTCTGACTCAACATTTCCTGAAATCCCGATTTCTGTGTACCTTGGCGCTGGGCTCCTCAATGCTCTCTTTGATCGGGATAGGTACCCTCTCAAGTAACTTCAACAACTCCAGCTTCTCCTCCTGCATAAAACAACACGAACAATAATATAATCATACTTAAAATTAATACCTATTTCTTACAGTAACATCAATTCCTCTTGTAGCCAACAATAGTTTTAAATATCCCCCTATCAGTATGGACCAAGTAGTACATTCTTCAGTCAATCTTTCTACATCTTTCAGTCAATTTGGTTGGTGTAGATGACTGTAAACAATTTGATGTACCTATTTTGTTGCTTGGTTCCACAAGTTTTATTTTTAATTTTCAAAAGAATGAAGACTAAAAGTGCCAATGACCAAGTGGGACAGCCAGACAGACAGAAGGACACATATCATTCAAAGAAAAGCTTTTCAAGTTCCCTTGTTGGATTTTACTAATTGGGACACAAATATAATATGTCTGCATTACAATACATTGGGTGAAGTGACTCACTCCTTTATGTAAATGGTACATATTAAATGTCTCACCTCTCTGACTGTTAAGTGCTTGAACTCAGATGACAGCGAGAACACTCGGAACAGCTCGATCTCGCTGAGTGTGGGCTTTAACAGCTGGTTGTAGGTGGCGATGGTCTCATTAGTGCAGTAGTAGTGACTGGCGATCCGCCCGAGCTCGGTGCTCTGGATCTGACCGGTCTTCTTGTCGTATTTAATCAGGTTATTCTTGTCTAGGGTCAAGGCTGCAGTGTGGATCAGGTCTTTACGTCGCTGCTGTAGAAGTGGGTCATCCTTCAGCATGTCGTGGCCCACACCGTACAGCGACGGCGCTCGTAACATTCTGATGTACAAATATGTGTATCCTGCAAGGACAAATTAACATGCGCATCAATAATTTGCACCAAACTAAGTCTCAATATCCAGTAACAAAAAATAAAATTTTGAATGGTGAATAGATTGATGATAATTTCTTTTATCATTGTGATCATTAAATTATTTTCTCCCAGTCAATTCCATATTTAACAACATAATGAACAGAGATGTAAAATTAGTCAAGTTTTTAGTTATCTATGGTACATATTTCACATATTTCAAAGCATTCACTATGTAAATGACTATATTATCTAGTTGGTTGCCAGTTTAGAGATAACCTCCACCTCCTTACCCAGCCAGTCCACAGCTTCTTTCACAGACTGTACAGTTCCCAGAACACACTCGGCATTCAAACAATCTGAAATCCGACTGACAAACTGACTCTCAATTGGCAACTAAAAAGACAAAAGACAAGTTTTGCAGTACTATCAAGTCAATTATTAAAAAAAAAAGACTGTTACTGAATGAATAACTTTTGTATACAAGAATCAAGAGATGAAATTGAATTCTTGACCTACCTGCTGGTTCATCAGTGACAGGTAGTACTGTAGCTCGCTGTGATTGGTTATCATGATTCCCTCCCCCTTTGTGTCGTATTGAGGTCGGCCAGCTCTTCCAAACATCTGAAAGTCACCAAAGAAAATATCATTACATGATATAAAAGTATATTGGTCATTTTTCACTATGAATTGTATTTTGCTATATTTGTGATAATTCTGATATTTAAAAAAAAACCAATTACATGTATTTTAATAATTGTTTACTGTTTACTAAAGAAATCTTTAAATGCATTCGCAAAAAATTATGTAAATAGTAACAGATTACTTCATATTTACAAAACTGCACCATGCAGAAATGCAGTATTTGAATGCCCAGCTTAACTAATGTCTTTCATCAGCAAACTAAAGATTTAATGTCATATCAATTCTTACTTTTGTATGAATATTAATTAAGTTAGATTTTCTACATTATAAATTTCTGACCTGCATGACATCGAGAGCACTGAGCTCCACCCATCGCCCCTTCTCTGGGTTATAGATCTGTGTCCCCTTGATGATGACCGTGTGAGCAGGAAGGTTGACCCCCCAGGCCAGGGTGGATGTGGACACCAACACCTGAATGTGCCGGTCAGCAAACAGGTCCTCTACCAGGATACGGTCCACTCTGGAAGGTACAGATCAAAGTTTACATCTCTCTTATTACATGTATATTGAAATAAATACAACATATTTCCTCTGCACACTTACATGTACATGCAATGTACATGTACATGCACACATATATAATACTGTACACCCCACACAAAGCTTAATTCACCTGCAAGTGAATTAATTCTGAAAGATCCAAATGAATGTGCACATGTACACTGTAGAACACATATACCTATGGTTTCTGATTTTATACACCACATTTACATGTATCTGTTTTACAGAATGGATTGTAAGTAAAGCAAAATTTAATGTATTACTGTCCTCATCTTTACATGCTGGCTTGGTGTGTAATTCAAAAGAACAGTGAATAACTTTAATCAATAATTTGAAATGCTTTTCTTACTTGGCCATTCCTGCATGATGGATTCCAAATCCATAGGGTAGCAAGTCTTTCAGCTCCAGATTCTACAAAAAATAAAATGACATAATACATGTATATAACATTTCTATACATTAAAGTTCTACTGTAGATGTACATGCATCTACTACATAGTCTTCCCAATACATGTAGAATTTTCCATTATAATACTTATTTAAATTAAAAAATTCAACACTGCACAAACAGTTAACATCAATACATATCATATCTGATAATAAGATACAGTGTATTTCAATACTGAATTTCCTTTATATGTACATATACATGTACATGTATCCTGCAGTGTTCTAAACTTATAGTTCAACAACATTATTTTTGACTTAAATGTAAAGTTTCTTTTGGTATTATGGCCATTTTTCCATGACTCCTATTTGACCTACTTCTCAATGACCTACATTTGTGTGACCTTACCTTGACCTGTTCAGCCTCTGTCCTGAGAACCTCAGTGGACACTGACCCCTCCTTCAGAAACAATCCTAGCGAGTCCTTCTCGAGACACATATCTCGGATAGCTCGAGCTGTTTTACCAGTCTCCTTTCTGGAGTGTACAAACACCAAAACCTGCAAACAGAACATCATTTCTCTAATTGTAAGTTTTAGCTGGTTTGATTAAACAAAATTTAGCATTTTAAATTAAGACAGCAGTGTTTGATGATGGATCCTAAAAGTAAAAACAATATAAAATGTATGTTTATTTGTTTGCGCATCTGATTTAACATTGCACATTGTCCATTGTTATCATTAAATGATGAAAATAAAATTTCTCTAGTGCGCTTGCGAATTCCGGAAAAAAAAATTCCGGATTTAGGACCGCATTTTAGATACTCAAGTCAGTAAAATGCTTGACTTTAATAAAGAACATTATTGCAAACATCGCAATGATTCAGACTTAATTATAACAAAATGCAAATGGCCGCCGAAACTACTTACGAGACGCTATGCTCAAGTTCAAGTTATGATAGCGACAGCAATGATTTTAGTTTTGGTATGAAGAAGAACGTCGTTTAACTTCAAATGCGGAGGAGAGTTTCTGCAGCTTGTACAGTGTACTATACTAAATATCCCATAATGCATAATCCCAGGGTTTTCTCAAGCCTTGTAGCTGTGGTGTTTCCTGAAGTCCATGATGACTTGTGTTTATTTCATTTAGTTTGAGCTAATAAATCTAAGACCGATACATTCATTGCATGGTAATTATTTATTTGCCTTAAAACATCGCTTTTTCTGGATTTTATAAGAATTGCACATTGTTAAAAGAAAAAATCCTGTATCCTTTTTTAATGAATTAAAAAGAAAAATATATCACCGCCCAATCGCATCTGCTTTTGAAAATTCTGGCCTGAGAACCAAGAGATTAATTTTTTATGGTCTTACGAAATCTGCAATGATTTTATATATGTTTATAACCTTTGATTCATTTAATAATAAGATAAAATATAGAACCATGCTCAACAAGAAAACATTACTTTAACCAGATGGTCTTACTTCAAACATCCTAGAAAATTAAAGGTATGTCTTTCATCATGTTCATCCAAATTTTTTATATCCCATAAACTACATGTAATCCCACATTAGACTAAGAGCCTTATCCTCACCTGATTCTTCCCAGCATGCTCCATCACTTTTTCATATACAATCTCGTTCATGATCTGGAACCGTTTGACCGCTTTCTTTTCCGTGATTCCGATAAACTGCTGCTCCAGAGGCACGGGGCGAAAACTGTTGTCAAAGAAGTAGAGCCCCTGAGCGGGGTCGACCCGAAGGAAGGTAGCCACATCTTCGTAGTTGGGGAGGGTGGCGCTGAGCCCCACCAGTCGTACGTCTTCCTGGGTGGTCTCAATGTTTCTGATGGTTCTGTTAGGCAGATACATGTAGGTTAATAAAATTATCAAATCTTTTAGTGTAACAAGAAAATGCTTTTGATGGTTCTGTCAGACAGGCAAGTTCATAGAATTCTCAAATCTTTTAGTGTAACAATTTAATGTTTTTGATGGTTCTGTAAGGCAGACAGGTTAATAGAATCACCAAATCGTTTAAAGAAACAATGCAAAAAACTTTTTAAAGCCATCTTCAACATGCATTTGTATATAAACACCTTTAAAAAATATAGTGAATTTTCAAAATACTTAACACCTACCTTAACCTCACATGGGTCTCAATATTTTATATGCAATTCATGCAACTACAGTTCAACCAATGAAACCCAAATGTATAACCTAAGCTAATAGCTCCTTACCTGGCCACTAGAGCCTCCAGTACTGGTCCTCTGTCGTCATGGAGAAGATGAATCTCATCCTGGAATTTAAAAAACAGACACTGTACTATGACACCTTGTTAGACCATTATGAAGCAGAACAAAAGCAACCAAGAACATCTTCTTGCTAAAAATGCAATAACTCCCACTTATCATCACAAGTTTCAGTTGGTCCTCTGAAAAAGCAACTCATTACCTTGTACAACCATGGAAAAGTCCATATTTACACTAATTATTTCTATACAAACTACACCTAATAGCCTTAAGTATTTAACAAGGTTTTCATATAATTTGTTTACAACTTTATTTACATGCAAGTTTCCCTTTTGAATGACTAAACTTTTATACAAATTAATTTCCTTTCTGTTAATTTTCAAAAAAGTACATCTAAGACAATTAAGGTCCTGAATTTCAGAAGGACACTTACTAACCGTAAATTACAACAAACAATTTACATTATTAGAGCCAAAAATTAACTCTTAAAATCTAAAAAAAAATTCATATTGAAGAAATCTTAAATCAATGATCGGCCATGTACTCACGAATATCATGAGCCTGACGAGTTGAGTGTAGGTGCGCTCGCCGCCTTTCCTGGTGATGATGTCCCACTTCTCCGGGGTACAGACGATGATCTGGGTGTTGGTGATCTGTTCCTTGGTAAGCTGATGGTCCCCCGTTAACTCATCCACCCGGATACCGTACGACTTCAGCCTCTGTTAATCAAAACAGATATTGATATCAGATATTGAGTTACAATTCAATAATTTCAACTATGTAGTGGAATCTAGTCCACCCTTATCCCATTAGAATTTCACTCTCTCTAAATACACAGCATCAAAATAAATACTGATATAAGATATTGAGCTAATATTCAACCGTTGTGACTATGTAGACTCAGAGGAATTTTTTACCACCATGATCCCAACTTCAGCCTCTGTTACATAACTAACATCAACCTTGATATATAAAAGTGAACTGACAAATTTAAAGTAATCTGTTGTAAGTTTTTAATTCTTTTTAGTTACAGACATATAACATATAGATGTATATTGTACATGTACACATTCATATCTACATTTACATGTATGTACATTTTCTGTTCTAATCCCTCACCTCTCCAAAGCTGCCCACCATCTCCTGTACAAGTGACCTCATCGGGGCGATGTAGATGATCTTGAACTCGTCCGTATTGATCGTGCCATCGGCGTTGATGTGTTTCCCAATCTCCCTCAGCATACACAGCAGGGCTACATTAGTCTTACCAGCTCCCTGTAAAATTTAACATCTATCTATACTTCCCCTAATTACCAATATAACACGTTCCTTGATCAACACGTTTGTTGGATTTTTCCTGTTCTATTTCATTAGAGAAAGTTTTTGTACACAAACTGTCATCTATGTACTTTACACAATAGGTGTGTACAATTACATATTCAATAATCATGCAATTACATGTATAAATAAATATTTATTTGAATAAATATTCAATATGACAAAATTTTTATCATCTTTTCTCCAATCCAACAAAGCTTTTAAGTTACAAGCAAATTAAGCAACATGCTGTAGAAAAGCGAGTCTAAGAATTATTTTTGGGCACCCACCGTAGGGGCACACAGCAGGAGATTCTGGTCCGACTCCATACAGGACTTCCAGAGCCGACTCTGTATCCGGTTCAGACACTTAAAGCCCTCAAACGCAGGCTGGGCATACTTTGGTAGTCTGTCTATAGGCAGCAATGTCTATAAAATTAGAGATTATCATCACATACAGATAAATATCATGACATAAGTATACGTAGTTCTCAATTGACATATTTTTTTCGAAGTATTTTTCTGTAAAAATGAAAATAAATTAAGTACACATACTCTTAAAATTGGTTTTATTCAACATTATAGAAAGGTAAAACGTTAATTTTTCAATTCTTGCTAGCAATTCTAATTTGCACTTTGTACACTCCAGAAAAGGACCAGAATGCATACAAACAGCCAAACCCACATGGTTACAATTTGATCTCACTACATTTGAGTATCAACACAGATACAACCATGTAATACATGTACATGTTAATTCACAACTGTTACAAAACTTACCTCATCTGTTTCAAATGTTTTTGGCTTCAATTCTGGTACATGAACTTCTTCATAACCTTAATTTCAATAGGAAATAATTAAATTTCAATTAATATGCAATAATTCAAAGAAAATCATTATTAAAAAAAAGTCTAACTTTTTTAATTTGTAATATATACTGCTAGAGATTATAAATTAATATTCACATATTTTTAGTTCTTTTCTACTTTTATATCACATCATACTGTCTATAAAAGCTTTATTTAACCACACACAGTATAAGCCTAGCCGTACCTTTCCTCTGCTTCCTGTATGAGCCGTCTGGCAGCTGACATCTCTTGTTGGCCATCAGACGACTGCCCTGACTGAAGGTCAAATCCTCAATGTCAACCAGATTCACCTCTCCAAGTTTTTGCTGAAAGAAGTTCATAGTAGTTATAATACCAATTCTTCATTAGTTGAATTAAAAAGACATCAAGCAATACAAATAGGAGAAATATGAAAACAGTACATTGTAAAACAAACTCAAAGAGTTCAGTTACATCCGTTGTCTTGTCCAAGAATTAGTTGTATGGCTCTAGCAGCCACAAAACCCCAAAAATAAGCTGGAGAAATAATGATCTCTAATTTTAGATTTATTATACATACATGTATAAAATGAATATCCTTAAAACCATCAGATTCAGAATCTAAAGTTTTGAAAATCTATAACACTGACTCACTAAAAATCTCCCATCAAACCCAGCCTGCCTCAGTATCTATCTTAAAATCCTTAAAACTCCCATCATACCTGGTTTTGGTCTATGTCCATCACTTCAATATCATTTTACAACACTTACTCTGCATCTTTCATCATACTTACAACACATACTCAGATTCTTCCATCATTCCTTGCATTGTCTCAACGTCAATCTACAACACTCTGTCAGAAACTCCCATCATACCTGGCTTTGGTCTACGTCCATCGCCTCAATGTCTGCAGCCACCCTGCTCTGTCTGGCTTGTTGGCGCCTCGCCCTCTCCTCAGACACAAGGTCCTCCTTGTCTGTTGCCCCTAGGGCCTTGAGGTACCCTGACAACTCGGTGTCTGCAGACATCTTCTCCTCGATGCTCTTCTTCTCTTCATCAGTCTGAGCTTGGGCCAACATGGTACAGTACAGGACTAAAATTCAAACATTTAGGACATTTTATAAGAGTACAGAACAAAAGTATAGGCAGAATTTAAACAACAATACAGCATTAAAACAACTTTCATCAATAATAACATCAACATTGTACTCATGGGAACAATGACAAGTTCTTCCATTGAAAATAAACCCGAAGTATAGTAAGGTTAACAAAAATATGAAAGTGCTTTCTGTGAACTTACTCATCTGCCTATGCTGGCGAAGGACCTTGATGAAATCAAACATATCAAATCCCAGCAGCATGACCAGCTGGTTTTCTGCTTCTCTGTCATCACTCGCAGACTGTAACAGGAACAGTAAGATGATTGATGACACAGTGCAATAATCAACTAGCAAAACTATGTTATCTTTAATAATTCATTTACATGTAACTCTGCATTGTGTTTCCAAGGCTTTCAATAATTTTGTAGTGAAGAAGTGAATTACTCATTTCAATGTCTACTTATAGAACTATTACGATTATATTGCAAATTAAGATATTGGAAGAGGCCTTTAATGATCACTGATACAGTGAAATACTGCCCTTGCCTCCCCTTATTGAAAGCCTTGTGTTCCATAATCATTACATAAAGAGACTTTCAAAGGCTTTTATTATTCTGTTCAATGAATAATTAATACAAATAACTATATTCTACTAAAATCAAATTAAAGTCATTCAAAACTGGCTAATTGGGTTTAATTACAACCATTGCTCCGGTTTGTTTAGTACCTTGAGAGTCTGTAGAACTTCTCCAGCCTTGGTTTGGGCCATTGTGGGGTCGTCTGGGTAGTGTTTACTCAGCTTTCTCTGGAGCCAGAAGGCGTCAATGTCCCTGGGGTGGAGGCCAGAGTCTGACTTATTACCCCCATCTTCTCCCGCCAACTGAAAGCATAATACGATGTATTAGAATAAAACTACTGTTAGAGCATAAGCTGTTGTCTATACTCAGTTGTGTAGGAGTGACTTACATTATTGTAAACACAGACTTACATTTGTGTACATTGGTGTAGATATTGATTTACATTGGTGTAGACACTGATTTACTTTGGTGTAGATACTAATTTACATTGGTGTTGACACTGACTTACATTAGTGTTGACACTGACTTACTTTGGTGTAGACACTGACTTAAATTGTTGTAACTTATAGACACTGACTTACATTAGTGTAGACACTGACTTACGTTGGTGTAGACACTGACTTACATTAGTGTTGACACTGACTTACTTTAGTGTAGACACTGACTTAAATTGTTGTAACTAATAGACACTGACTTACATAAGTGTAGACACTGACTTAAGTTGGTGTAGACACTGACTTACATTAGTGTTGACACTGACTTACTTTGGTGTAGACACTGACTTAAATTGTTGTAACTTATAGACACTGACTTACATTAGTGTAGACACTGACTTACTTTGGTGTAGACAATGATTTACATTGGTGTAGACACTGACTTAAATTGTTGTAACTTTTAGACACTGACTTACATTAGTGTAGACACTGACTTATGTTGGTGTAGACACTGACTTACATTAGTGTTGACACAGACTAACTTTGGTGTAGACACTGACTTAAATTGTTGTAACTTATAGACACTGACTTACATTAGTGTAGACACTGACTTACGTTGGTGTAGACAATGATTTACATTGGTGTAGACACTGACTTAAATTGTTGTAACTTTTAGACACTGACTTACATTAGTGTAGACACTGACTTACATTAGTGTAGACAATGACTTACATTGGTGTAGACACTGACCTAAATTGTTGTAACTTATAGACACTGACTTACATTAGTGTAGACACTAACTTACATTGGTGTAGACACTGACTTACATTGGTGTAGACAATGACTTACATTAGTGTGTAGGGTGTCGTTATACTCAGCTTCCACTCCTTCCTCTTCATCTTCCTCTTCCTCGCCTTCTTTAATTTCACCATACACGTCTCCATCATCCTGAAACTATGTCAACAGCAAATTAATTCAAATTCTGTTGCATGTACATCTTATCGCAAACATCAATCATTTTTAAATTTAAGTTAATAGCAGTGATAGAAGAAGAGAGAAGGGAATAGAGAGATTGCTTCATAAATGAATTACTTCATCCTCTGATTCTTCAAACTGTACATTCACTCCATAGGTCTCATCAATGTTGTCATCTAGAAACAGGTAATCAACATTTAGCAGCTACATGTAAATCAATCATCATCAAACTCATGTTTTATTGTACATTGTATATCATGTTTTTTTTCTTGTTTTTCCGAATTTCACAATATCTACAAACTCAAATACACACAGTTAGCAAATACAAATGGACACCCTCACAAGTCATAAGCCCATTACTTTCAAATGGGATACCAGTATCTCACAAGCCTTTAACCACAAACGGACACTCTTACAGGCCCCTACCTGTCTGCATCTTCTCCTCCTGCCCCCAGTCAGTGATTTTCTTGCCAAGGTTGACAAGTACGGCAAACCTCTCCTCTGCCAGTCCTCCCAGTAACTCCTCTACTTCCTTCTTTCTCTCTTTGTCCTTCAATCTGTCATTCTTCATCACCTGTAGGACCTCATCTGCAGCACCACATAATACGTCACGAGGCTGAAAAATATTTTGTGAAATAAAATGACTGTCCTTTCATTTAAATCTAATATAGCTCTTCATCATTTGGCAAGTCAAAATTGATATGCACAACCAGGGATTTAGTGAGCCTGTTTTTACCAGTCCACTACTAATGGCTATCTTTTCCATCTAGAATGTGAAAATTCCCTTTACTACTAATTAATCTCTTAATTTAAATGCATGTTTATAGTTTTTTTATATTCACCGGAGTCAAAAAAGGTCTTCTGGCCTTGATAAATCTATAGAAATGACCCCCAGAGGCCCTCAGGCTTTAATTTGCTTCCTTAAAATTTAACAGAGGTTATGCCCCCTGAATCCCTTTATTATATATGTGCCTTCAACAATTATTTCACCATATTCACGAAACGAAAAATAAGTGCTTTGGTCATTAAGCTCACCTGATCCCCTAGGGCAGCTTGGATAAAGCTAAGAATAACTTCATAAGTCTGTCGGGTCTCCTGGGTTTTAGGTCTGTATATAATTCCAACAAAATCATCAATGCCTTCAGACAATAATGTAGCTCCTTTCATTTTCATCATATCCCTTTGTGCTTCATCACGCTTTGTTCTCCTAAAATTTGAGGAAATTAAAAAAAAAAAACTTAGTGTTTGTTAATTCAGAAATTTTGGATGCATTACTTTGTAGCGGTTTTCGGGTTAGTCGTCAGTACACTTGCCTATGGCATGATGTAAAACGGTGCATTATAAACAAGTTGTGTCAAGGATTACCACTACTAACTAAGAATAAATCAAAGGCCGGAACGGCCACAAACGCGTCGAGCTGACATTTTCTTTCATATAGAAATGGTCAATCTGACATTTTCTTTCATATAGAAATGGTCAATAATGTGAATTTCTGTACTTATAGTAGTATATCAAATAATATTAGAATAAAAAAGTAAATTAATTATGTTTTGTGCTGCTTTAAAAACAAAAATTAGTATATTTCCTTATAAAATAGGTAGTGATGCGTTTATAATACAATATCTCATCATGGTTACAAAAATCAAAGAAATTTCAAAGTCCAAAAATAAATAATTTTCTTTCTGCTTTAAACAGTCTTTTGAACAATGTTCACAGGTTCATAATTTGAATAAATTAACAGTGTGTCCCTAATTATAATAATAAAACATACTTTTGTTTATTTCAATTACCGTTTGAAACAAGATTACCTATGGTATGGTTGTTTACAAACAAATCCACACCACGTGCTATCTAAAGGTCTCACAACACTATTTTTCCGAAGGTTCATGTCAAAACATGGCTGAGGCAAAATAATTCCCGAATTCCCCTTAGTTTTTAGGGGTTTTCCGCCAGCGACAGGGACTGTACTTTTTTATGAGATGAAAAACAACGTGTAAAATGCCTGATTTTCCCACTTTTGTAAAAATACGAGGTCACTTGAATTTTTGATGCCAGTTGCTTCGGCAGGGGGGTGAAAAGGCTCGGGCATGATTTTTCAAGCACATGTGTAACTTTGATGTTAACAAACTCTCGTGCCTTTGTGGATGGCTGTGTGTTTTTTGCTACTAAATTGGTTAGGAACGATTGTTTTAAAAGTTGTAAAGAGGGATTTTCCCGGAAGTTTGTTTTAAACTCGCTACCCGCGTCTAAAGTTGCGTACTTTTGGTAAGAATATATAGTAAAAATTTATAGTGGTGTGCAACCTTTATAAAATGCTTGACCAAACCAACTGCATTATTGAGTTTATTTATTGCAACAAAATCACTAGATACGTTTATCGCTTACATTTATTTTGGAGACCATGCTCGATAACAAATAAATTTACATATCAAATTTTTTTTCAATCGGGCACAGTCTCCAATTAAAATGTAAGCAATAAACTAAAATAATATTTAGTGAATTTTTATACCTTATTGTATTCATCCGCCATTTCTTGATTAAACAAATTTATACTTACACAATGAGTTGTCAATAACTAGGGAGGCAAAGTTGGGTTTTTTGTACACAATTTAGTTGAATAAATGGAATAATAATCTTGTAATACTTTTAATACTTTAAGGAACTTATTTCTTATGCGCATTAAAAAGGCGGTGCAGAATGTGAGAATTTGGACGATTGCCAATCCAGACGTTGCTAGAAGGCTGCCGAGCATTACCTTGAAGCCTTAAAAATTCTTATCAGTCTTGTAGACAGGACCTTAAGATTTCAAGAACTAAAAGATTCTTGGATTATCATGATTATGACAAAACTTACTTGACTTTTCGCTCTTCCATCTGAGGAGGTTTGGATCTCATGGCTTTGTCACCCATTCTGGTACCCACAATTTTTCCAACAAGGGAGGTGACTTCTCCTGTGGGTTCATCGCGGGCTCTTTTTTCGATGAGTGAACGATCTGCTTGCAACACAAGATTAGAGTTCTGAAATGAAAAATCAGCATGGTTAAAGTAGAAAATGTCAAATTCTTTATCATATCAATGGTTGGTATCATCCTCTATTGATGTAGAATTCAAATAATAAGATTCCAATTCTGCGTTTGTAAACAAAATTTCGTTATACCGGCGATGTTTACAACTGCTTTCAGTTTTTCATACATAAAATTGACACCTACCGCCTTGTATTCATACTGCAATGCTCTGGCCGCTGCACCAGCCATGGTTGTTTAACTCTTTTCTTCTTTCCTGATTTTCAAATATGCAATAATTTCATAAATCAAAAAGCATGGTTTTTTCACAACGTTATTGTGTCGCTTCCGCTAGATGTCGCTTTATTTATTCCGCGATTTTATTTGTTTTTTGAACCCGATGTTTAAATGTTTTGTGTTATCATATGTTATGACAAAACAATTTAAACTATCTGTTTCACCTGTGTATTGTCTTTGTATTTGATTAATGTAATAATTACATTAAAATCACAACAGACGATTATTTACGTTTCTGTTTCTATTAAACATCGGGATCGGAATAAAATATCACTGATCAGTAAATCAGACGTCAACGTAGTATACGTGCCTGTTGTTTGACTGACAGGTTGACAGTTGAAAAGAGTGAAAAAAGGTCAACAACGCCGAATTTATGAGATAAGGTGTGACTTACAGATTTTCATCTCCGTGTCGGTAAGATTTTAAAACATTTACTTTAAAGATTAAGACTCTCTTAAAGTACTGATAATTACCAACTTTATGTATTGATATTTATTTTATGAATTGAGTCAGTGAATATGTGTTTTTCTATAATTAACTGTTAAAATTGGATTTTTCACTTGGAAACGACTGATCTACAGAGTTGTGTATATCTGTATATTTGACATTGTACATTGATTAAAGTACTGATGGACAACAGTAGTAAAGCCACTAGGGTATTGTTAGCTAGTCCTTAGTTTTACACCACTGCCAGTCAGTCCTTAGGATAGTGTTCATCCCCTAAATCAGCCACTGTATATAGAGGTATGAGGATAATCTGAAAATTTTCTTTAATCACAGAAAAACACTCACTTAGAAATTATAATGTACCAGGTATTTGTTAAAATCATGAATGTAAAGAATTAAAATCATATTTCAAATATGATTTTGTTTTCTGAAAAAAACCCTGTCCTCATAATGGTAAGTCCAATCCAGAATTGTAATTCAGGATTATTATGTATTATATAATGTTGTTGGGTCTAAGTCAAGTTATCTATGACCTGTTATTTGAAGCCTTATTCAATTTGATATGAGGTCATGCAGTGAACTTATAAGATTTAACACTCAGCATGTACATTTACAATTACATTATCCAATTACCATAACAATTCTAAGGTCAGGTAAACCTGTTCTATAGTTGATTGATTTCTATGTAAACTAAAACTGGCTAATAATGTCTATAACAATTAATGCCAGCAAAGTCGACAACCTCTTTTATAGTGACTCAGTTGATTTCTTTTCAAGCAGAATTACATTGATAGGTACTAGGTTGATCATAAACTAATTCCTAATGTCCTTCCCCACCCCACTTGAAATAATTTTATTACAAAATTAAGAGTCACATATATAAGTTCAGGTCTAAAATAAATCTAAGGTGTGTCCTGGGACAGCTATAGCTAATAGCTTACTATAACAAGGTCTGTGCTTTGTCAATGTGAATTTTACTTAATAGGAGGTACATACATCTTCGCCATTTTGAGATAAATGTAAGATTTATTTCTATACAAAGTCATTTGAACAAAGAAGAGTTTGATTTGTGTATGATAAATTTCAGAAATTAAATCAATGTTTTTGAAACTCTTCTCAGCAATTAAAGAGGAGATAATATTAAAACTTTTAAATATCAAGCTTACTTGTATGTATGGTAAAAACTTTAAGTTTGTTCAAACAATGACTTCCAGGGGTCAGGATGGGCTCCATCATGTGTATGCATATGCGCAGTGATCGATCAAGTTGAGTTGTAAGGCCCTTAAGATTTTAAGGGGAGAGTATTGGAGGGGCTGTCCCCATTTACGGTATCGGGTTCGTTCGCCCTATCTACCTGTTCGCCTGAGTCCGTTCGCCCTAGGTCCGTTCGCTCTAATTATCGTTCGCCCTAATAATCGTTCGCCCTAAACCTCGTTCGCACCTTGTTTTTTTTTTTTAATAAACCACATCATAAGTTATTTCATTTAATTTTAACTTAAAACGTGTGAACTTTTATTAATTATTCGTATAACGTTATTCTATGTTTTTCCTTCATCAAAAAAGACGTACCGGTAATTGGTATAGTTGTAAGATTTTATTGCCCTAAATTGTCGATAACCGTCTTGTTGTTTTTATAATGATTCGCTTGATGTTTTTTTAAACAATTAAAGAAATTGAGACTTTTATTGGCTCATTCAGAAGCTAAGCAGATGCATGATTATCACCTATTCTATCTTTGAAGAAATTACATAACACAATCCATTGATCTCTAAATGAGATATATACGGAGATTTCATAATTACATGTATAATATGGTTATATTATGAGGTGAAATTTAAAATAATTACAAAAAATAACAGAAGAATATAAAATGTAGTAACATTTAAAAAAATTAAATAAATCAATTCACAAGTCTCCGTGTCTATATCATGTCACCGTCAGTCAATTGGTGATTATTACGTAAAAGAGGAAAGGGTGGTATTGTTTTCTTTAATTAATCTCTTTATAATGTTTAAATTGATCAGAAAACAAAAATATATAAATACATTAATCCTATATAAAAATAAGGCGAACAGACCTATGGCGAACGGCGTCAAGGGCGAACGGACCTAGGGCGATCGGAAAGTAGGGCGAACGGCGTAAAGGGCGAACGCGTTTTAGGGCGAACGAACATCCAATCCCCATTTACAGGATGTAAGGGATTTTCCAAAGATTAAATATGCTGATAATTAAAGAAAACATTATCAATTCAGTTTCTTGCAGTAGATTAGTGTATTAGCCTTGATCCAAGATAATTTACTGTAGTCAGCATTTTAATTTTATTCTTAAGAAAATGCTTTGTCATCCTTCCAGCTGTGTAATGGAGTAATCTTCGTGCATGTTCCTCATGGCCACCTGTTGATTTATATAAGTTTACTATGTCTGCCCCCTGTGCATGGTCTATGTTATATTGTCTATTTTGACAATAAGTTGGGATTAAGTGTAAAGAACATGAAGGTATAATTATTTTGGTTACCAGTATGTGCTTCTCATTTTATTGACCCCCCCCCCCCCCCCAATTCTGCGACTACAGTTAGAATGAAAAATATATGTAGTAAAAGCATTAAGCATGTTCCAAAACTGATGATCTATTTAAAATCTGTATAATTATATAAAGACTCACTGATGCATTGCAGTAAGGTCCTTTATATTTAATGGCATCTTCAATGAGGTTCTGTACAAGCAAGCTTATTAACAAGTCCTAAAATTCATTCTCAATGCAATTACTGGCTTCCATTCTACATATATCCCGGTACCTCAATATTGGCCTGCTTGAAATCTAGTTTACTTATTCAATAGACTGTTAACATGCAGCGCAGTTGAAATTTGAATAAGTTTTTACAGTTTTCACTCTGATACAAGTTAGATCATTCAAATACAATTTAATGACATGCACAATTGTCAGAGGCTGTTTAGCTGCAATAATGTAGCCCTCTCCCTTTTTTTACTTTTTTGTGAGAGAATACATATCAGAGTAAAAAGAATCAGAGAGAGCTTTATTGCAACAAGAGGCTGTCTTCCATCCTTATTTCCTTCCATCACACTTTGCATATGACTTGGTTTTTAAAAAACACTTAAAAAATTTTTTTTCAAGATGCTTCTATCAAACTTCATGCAAAGATAGATGTTGGTCATCTTCCCAAGTCAAGAGTTCCGATACACCCCGCTCTTCACAAACAGACAGACCTGTCAATCATAAAACCATAACACTGTACCTTAAAGTAAGGGTCATCATTATCTGTAGTTCTGAGCAGATTTGAACATCTTCCTTAGTACAGGGTTTCTGATCTTCTCCAATTTTGGAATAGAAGAGCAGAGCAGAAACCCTTTGACTTGAGAAGATGCATATTGGTGAGAGCAATTGAACTTTGTTAAGATTTATTGACTTTGACCTGACATAACTTTTTTTTTTGCCTTTACCTCAGTGTCAAATAAACTGCTTAATATTAAGTTATTTTCATCAAATGTCATTCAAAAATAAACATTTATGAGAGCAGTGGAATTGTGTCAAATTTTCTGACCATGACCTTATTTTTAGCTGACACCAGACTTCATGACTATTCCACAGTTTGCAGTTCATAAGTTTCAAAAAACTGTCAAACTTTAAGAAATTTTTTTTTATCAAACTTCATTCAAAAATAAGTATTGGTGTGGTAGTGAGAAATAGATCTGTGTCATAATATTCTGACCTTGACCTCATATTTTTTTGTATACCCTATTTTCAAGAAAATCCAGCTTAGATTTTTCTACTAATTAATTTTATCTTCTGAGCATTACAAATTACAATATGTAATACATAGTAAGAACTCAAAAGTGTTTCCTAATTTAACTTATTTCTTCTTTCTTTTTATTGGATTGTGAACATATTCTATGTGTGCAATTTTGTATATGTTTTGATCACAGGCACCTGACGTTATATATTTTTCTCATAATAAAAATATATACCCTATATATATTATAAGATATAGGATATATTTTTATTATGAGAAAAAAATATAACGTCAAGTGCCTGTGGTTTTGATAAAGGACATTGCTTTCTAAGTTACATTGTACTTAATAATTACTATCTAAGTTAGGGCATTCATATGCTACACATTTCTATAACTTATAGTTTAAGTTTATTTCAAATTTTTCTTATCTTAAGAGGGTTCGATGGTCGTGGTCATTTTTAGACTGTTTTGATCTCCTTTAGAAGAAGAGCTCTATTTTAAAATATAGGAAAATACCCAAATTTAAAAGGTAAAATTTATGGATTTGTTCTTTACAAAATCATAGTTTATAGCTAAACAAACCAAATCTGATGGTAATAATTTGTTGACTACCCATGCAGCCTCATTAAGTTATATCTGCTTCTATCTTTAATTCTACAAATGGAACTCTGTATATGTTAATATTTACATTTTCAACTGTCTTTGTCTGTGATAACATTAAGAATCAATTTTGAACCCTAAAACCCAATAAGTTCATAAAACATGAGTGACACAAAATGGGCGTGTCTTATAGCATAACAGAGAGACGGTATTGGCTGTGCCGCGCAGTAATACATAGCATGTGCTACACGAAAAAATAGTGAATAATGTAGTAATAGTATAGTAAATAATGCTGTTTTAAAGTGTACAAATTGGAAATAATGTAAATATAAGTAATAAGGAATCATTCTTTGAATATTATGAGGTGATAATTTTGGTCGGAGCGTTGTCAAATCTATCATAAAGCCCTTCGGGCTTTATTGGATTTGACCACGCCCCGAGCGAAATTATAACCTCATAATACTAAAAGAATGATTCCTTATTCCTTAATTACATGTACTGAAATGACTAACTTGCTGCCTTAGGAAAAAGTATGGAAATTGTTAAAATGTTGACAGTTTTCAGTTTATTTGCTATATGATAATGTATGATAAAAAGGATGGTACTAAACTAGAAACTTCAATGACAAATAGGCAAATTGTCAGTTTTCCAAAATCAAAATTACCATGTGTTAAAAAATAACCAGTCATAGTGATATAATAATGTAGCCATGACCAAAAAAATCTGTAGAAATCATGTACCCAAAAATGAACATTAATAATTTCCTTTAAGTTTATTTGGGGGTTTTTTCATACATTCAAGTACAATTTAAATTTGAAAGAACAATGCATTGACAGTGTTTTGAAATTCTTTCAAGCAGCATTTTGAAATGTTCTTTGGGCTGTAATCTCATTAATTTCAGGAGCATACAATTATATAACATAGCACAATTAACCCAATTTTAATCAAATAATGTTGAAATATGCTTTTTTTTAGTTGAACATGATGGATGTGTCATTTATTTTTTTTTAGATCTAGATACGCTGTATAATCAATGAATTTTTTATTTCATTCCAGTTTCCATGAGCCATTCAAATGAGAAAAAGCATGGATGGTAGAACATAAGTCGCAAAAAAGTGCAGTTTTGTGTTCTAGTCACATATATTTATATGGAAATCCAGGATTCCAATCTGGTTGTTCTATTCAAATCTGGAACAACAGATGATAATGATCCTTACTTAAAGGTACAGTACTATGATTAAAAGTTTGACAGCTATGTCCGTAAACTAGTTCCCCTTTGTTGTGTACATGTTGTGTATTTCTTACTTAATATCAACATTCTTGTTTTGATTTATGTGTGACATATATTAATAAGTCTGTTTATCTCTGTCATTTGATGAAAGTGTGATGTGATCGATGCATTGAAAAAAATCATTACCATACCTTATTTTGTTATCATATGAAGGAAAAATAAATTCTGATTTCCATAAAAATTGACTTACTGGAACTAAAATTGAAAATTATGTTTTGTAATATATGTATTTTTATATGTGCTAAGCATACCCCTCTCCTCCCATGTCTGGACCCTAGTTTTCTTTATCTCGATCCTTGTTCTTGTTTTTTTTTTGCCTTATACTACATTTATAGAGTGTTTTTTGGATCAATTATGTGCATTGATCTATGCTTTTGTAAGAGCTAGTTTAGCTATAGTCTTCCAAAATGTTTTATGTCGTTTGAGTTGTCATTATTTATCACCTATAGAGGTAAATTAAGGTCATTGTTTGTTGATTGCAGGCTTTAGAGAGTCATGGTTACCATGGCCACTGCATACCCATCCTTGACTTTCACTTCATTAACCTTGACCTGTACACCCAGCTGCTTAGGAAACTAGACCAGTACCTGGCCATAGTGTTCACCAGTCCACGGGCCGTGCAGGCCACACGACTGGCTCTTAATTCAACAGGTCAGTCTTATAATACAGCTCTCTTCACTGTACATTCAATTAAATACTAAAGAGGGTTGAGTTAAGGTTCAAGGACACTCTGACAAGGGAGATTACTCACACCTTGATTATAAAAGTCGTTTGTTGGGTTAAGAGATGATTTCCGATTAAAAAATGTTTGTGAAGGGTATGCTAAAATTGGGTGCATTTTGTTTATAAGTCAAAATAGATAACTTTATGCTGTGGAAATATTAAATTCGAGTTGGGCCAATTTTCGTGGATTTTCGAGTTTTTAAAGGTGATTTTGGAATGTTGGTGGATTTGCTTGTACATGTACTTAAAATTTGTGAAGAATACATGGGTTACTTACCGTAATTCATTGGGGATGTTAATTTGTGAGTGTAAGGTACCAACAAAAATTGAGCCCCCACAAATTCTTCTCCTAGAAAACTGTTAACCTTTCGTTTGTGAACAAAGACAGATGGTGAACCTTAAGTCAGTTTTAACTGTGTACCTGTATGTTGAAAGATGAGACCATGCATGAATAATAAATCTTGTATAAAATTATTAAATGTGCATTTAATCAGATCAAGAGGTGTCATTTATTGTGAAAACTAGACAGATTCTGACTATAGCATTAAGAAAAACTCTCAAGTAAACCAGCTGTATAATGAAATGTTTTTGTTAAAACGTACGTAATATGTAAATTACCCAATCTATTTGTGACTGTCCAGGTATAGGATTTCTTTTTATAATGGCAAGGCGAAATGGTACAAAACACAAGCCTTATGCGAACAAATAAGGGGTGGGGGGGTATAGTCCCGACCACACTCACTGGTAAAATTCAAACTTGTTAAAATAGGCCTCCCCCCAACAGGTTTTATTTTTTGGAGACTTCTTTATCAGACTTATATTTCATTTGGATGATGATTAATTTGATTATGTATTGTATAGATTTACTTCCTTACTGCAAGAAATAAGTATTTTCTAATTTTAACAAGTTGCTTATTTTCAAGATTTATGGAAATGTTAATCACATACAAACAGTTTTCTCTTTAGAGTACTTAAAACTTTTTAAAACTGATCTTATGCTTTTTGTACATGTTTATTATTTATTATTTGACTGTAATTTTTTGATTTTAATTGAATTTGAATTTTTCAACTCCTTTTTTAGACACTCCATTATCATTGATACAGACTGTAAAATGTTACACTGTAGGAAAGGCCACAGCCTTAGCAGGTACTGTTAGTAAACAAATCATGTTCAAAACAAATAATGTATACATGCAGGAAAATATTCGCCTCTGTTTTATTTTTGCCCCTTTCGCCCTCATTGTAAGTGGGCGAATTTAAGACTGGGTGAACTCCTATGTCTCAAATTATCTCTCTATTAACACAACATTGTTTGAGCAAATTCAAGGCGATGCAAAACTGTTTGCATGTGTACAAGGGCAAAAATAACCTGGGGCAAAAATAACCCTGTATACCATGAATGATATTGAAATGATAGTGTTACAACATTGGTACGAATTGCACCAATGACTACCCAAACTACTAAGCTGTAATATTGAATAACAATTTTGATTCCTTTTATTTATAACCCCATGGCAAAATAGTTCACTTGTATATGTAACATTTCACATTTATGTTATAGTTACCTGGTACCTGCCAGATTTGGATAAATCAAACTAAAGCAAAAATTATTAACCATGTATTGAATTCATGTAAAATGTATTTGATTTTTTTGGTTTGAATTCAGAAGTTGTATACTTCGTTAATTTTGATTAAAAACTCCATTTTTGCAATTTTTGTTTTATTTCAGCTCAAAAATTGGGCTTCCAGACATCTGGGGAAACTACTGGGAATGCTGAGCTCTTGTCACAGTTTATTGTGGAAGGTAATTGAGCCAGTATTTATTGTAAGTAATATGAAGGATTGAAAAGAAGAAACTTAATATTTTTAAAAATTGCATTAAAACCTTGTTATCTTGAACTTATGGGACTGAGAAAAATTATAAGGATAAACTGAGAGAAATTTTAAGATTTGGGATATTAAGGGTAAAACACATTATATTCAATTAACTTAAGAGTGCTGAACTTTAAAACACAAATTCAAATTGAAAGATATTGGGTACAGGTTTTATTAATATAACAGTTGTCCTAGAATTAACGTATCTACAAAACTTTCAATTTTACCTAATTCATGAAAATTAACACCCATGAATATTAATGAAACCACTGCATTTGAAATATAAACTTTACCACTGTTCTTCCCAGAATTTCTACACAGTGATGATTGAAAAACATCAGTTTATTGGTGAGTCTGATGGGATCCGTGGTCTTTGTTTTGTAGACAGTGAGCAGGCAAAGAATCGGGAGGTGCTGTTTCCCTGTGGTAACCTGTGTAGGGACGTGTTATGTGAAACACTGAAAGCTCACAGTCAGTATAAAAGTATACCTCATCTTTTTCTCTACTACTCTAATGTGTACTCTCTACATATCTGTTATCTTGAATTTTCTGAGAAATTTTTAATACCAGTTTATCCTAATTATTCCTAATTAGGCCGCATAAATTTAATTCTACGTTTAAAGGGGCATGATCATGATTTTGGTCAAAAATTATTTTTGCCGATTTCAATGTTTACAATGCTTTAGTAAGGCATTTTTAACAGCTCTAGGCAACCAACATTTGAGTGTCATTCATTGAGTTATAAGCAAGTTACAGAGTTTGCAATTCTTTGCTATGTAAACAAAGCTTTTGTGTACATTTTGAATGCTGAAGTAAAAATTCCAGTTTTAGACCTAAAATGACCTAAAACATTAGGAACTGTTTATATATGCTTAAGATAAATAAGAAAATAGAAAAATCAGCTTGAAAAAGATTTTTTACTGGTATATTGAACATAATTATGTAAACAAAAAACAGGGCACGAGCCTTGTTTACATGACAAAGAATTGTGAGCCATGTATCTTGCTTATAACTCTACGACTCAATCAAATTTCATTTGACCATTAGAGGTGCATTTCTAAAGCATTGTAAATAATAAAAAACAGAAAAATAGAATTTGACCAAAATCCTGACCATGCCCCTTTAACATCACTTCAAAATACCAAACCGAGGAGGGCAACAAAATTAAAACAAACAGAATTTTCAAACAAATGATTTTTATTCATTTATATTAAAACAAATATTATGAGTATTCAAACTACTTGTAGGCTAACTCTTTAATGGTAAACTTTCCTGATAATCCCATTGTGTATCTGATTTTTAACCTACGATGCTTCCATTGCCCCTGTGTTAAAGGCACTGGTGGATAAATCAGTAAAACCTCTTCGCATTGCAGTTATCCCATATGGGATAATGCAGTTATTCCATATGGAATAACTGCACATCGTGAAAATAAAAATGTAAGAACAGCATTTCATGTCAACACATTTTAATGCAAAAAATTTTCTCTTTTTTTAAACAGGGTAGCACTATATTACATAATATAAATGGGAATATTTTAGCAATCGTTCAATAGTCCATCTAGAAAGCCACTAGCCCAATGCAATATGACAGTAAATCTCACCGATCCGGAAACTGCGAGGTTTTTGAGAAAATTCACCACACTCGGACATAATTTTATCGCTTAAAATGATAAAGGAATTGCATGTTTAATTACATCACTTTCTGTTTCTATATCTTACTAAATATGAGACGCAGGTGCCTCCTCCATGATAAACACAGCAACACTGGGGATAACTTCACCAGTAGCGCATCTTGGGGGGGGGGTCCTTCGCCAGCCTATATCATACTTTTCTTCGTGTTCGGTGGAATTGCGCGAATCAATTTCAATCACTTTGGTCAACAGGGTTTCAAATGGGACATTGTTCATGTTAAAATCAATCACAGGTTCGTCTGAGGTACATATGCAAGGAATTAAAGATTAAAATCAAAATCTCCAAAACTCGGAAACCATATTTGTTTTCTGTTCAACTTAATCTTCTTTATTTTGTCCGCTATCTGTTTCCTATGCATTACTGACGATGTTATAAGGCACAATGTCCATTAAAGCTACATCTTTATTGGGTTTTTAAGTTCCATCCTGTCACTTTGACCATGTTGACCGCAATGAATGAATAACGGCTAGTCCGTCATGTGACAAACTTTTGCACATTTTCTGAAAAAGATGCAATTTTGGTGACGTCGATATCGGGGCCCTTAATGGGATATTTTTATTGTGCATTAAGACAAATGTTTAGCGATGTCAACTTAAAATACTAAGGCATCTAAGAAACCATTTAATAGCTAAATCATAGGTTAAAACAGATATTCCATACATATTTTTACTGTTTTGTGGTGTTGTGTAAATTATACCATGGTTTGGGATTCACGACCCCGGGTAACCCGGGGTCGTGAACCAAACCATGATATAATTTACACAACACCACAGAACAGTTAAAAATGTATGGTATATCTATTACATAGTCCATAATGTGCTCTAAACATTTCGAATTTCTACAGATTGCAGTATTTTAGTATAATCAAACTGGAACAGATCAAATTAAAGTAGGGGTTTGTTTTTTTCAAAACCCAATTTCTCCTAAACCAACGTGCCCGGGTAACGTTAAATGTAGAATTAACTATGGACAGCTTATAAGTGGTACATTGTTTGTGATTTTTAAATTATTGGACGAACAACAGAAAATTTCACAGTGCTTTTTTAAAAACTTGATTCACGTATTGATTATAATCTCTTAAATTCATAAGGTACTAAATTTACATCAACCAACTTGAAGTATTTTTTCTTATTTGATTGTGCATTTTTTTTAGTAATGTTTACATCAATCTTTTGACTCAAATAACATAACCAAGAATACATCAACCATTTAAATATCTGTAATAGTATTTTTTATGCTGAAAACCAGTGCATTACTAATAGTGAAATTTATTCTCAGTCTGGAATCAAGAATTCAGTAAATTGTATCTACACAGTGTATTGGTGTATGGTAACTTAAGAATATAATACTGTAAAAGTGGTTATTTATGAGTGGGAAAAATTTACACTATGGTACAGTTGAACTTCGATATCTCGAACACTGATATCTCGAATACAATGGATATGTCGAAGTGATTTGTAAGTCCCAACCACTTATTTTTTAAGCATTTTACCCTCGATTTCTCGAATACTTGGGTATCTCGAAGTTTCTAAACAGTCCCATCAAGTTCGAGATAACGAAGTTTGACTGTAGTTAAGTGGTAGGCTTAAAACCACGTATTAGATACCCCAGCACTTGTTGTTACAAAAATTAAAACTTTAGAGTGTTAAATCATTCAACCGCGTATTTCATACCCATGCATATCGTTCTTATTAAACCACCAGCCCAAATAGCCACTTACAGAGTTATAAACTACAGTATAGTTCAGATATCTACATTTTAAAAATCCTGATATTTTCTTCTACATTTAGGGTTTTGTGTGACAGAGGTAAAGGTGTATGAAACGATAGTCAAAGATGACATCTCAGATGAGATCTTCATGATCACACAAAGCAAGGTAAGTCATAGGTACTCCATGGTTTAAACAGTTTGGGGAAAGGGACAGCAAAGGAAGGGGGGGGGGGTTTGCTCATATTAATCACTTTTTTGAAATGACTTTATATTTTTGTATTCATATTCTATATGAGACTTTTGAGTTATTTTAAAGCCTTGAATTCATTTGGCATTTATGATAAGTAACTTTGTATTTAAAAAAAAATGTTAACTCTTTACTTTCTTGGGTCTTTATATGTACGGATCTTTGATGATCAAATTGCACCAGAATTGCTATATTTTTAAAAGATGTACATTCAAAGTGCTGATCTAGGAATAAAATGTATGTAAAGGGAGGAGGGGGTAGTGTGCTGGAAGTTTTATTTGGTTTTCCTAGGGGGAGTCCAAGGCCCATTCTTGCATACAATATTTCTAACAGACATATAACTTTTTCCGCCATTAGTAGATGATCCCAAAGATTTTAGAGTTATCCCTCTTTAGATGGCATTTTATGCACAAGGGGAATATTATCAAAAAAATTTTAAAAAAATAAGTTTCATAAAAAAATCTTTAAAGATATCATATTTTTGTCCCTCACAAAAAATTCTTTAATGTTTGAAAAGACAATGTTGATCCTTGAGGACTCTCCGTATAAGTTTTAAATAGGTCTTGATATCTTATCTCAGTTATCAACACACTACTCTATAAATAGTAGTTGGTTCATTATTAATCGGTGCTTATCTTAGCAACATCACCTCCTTAACACATCAAATTTCTGAAACATAAATCTATTTATAGCAAGCAAAGTGACACCAGATCTGAGGACATAGGATATCAGGGATATCCAGTAGACTTTTGTAGGCGGTAAAGAGGGCTGAATAGTCATGGCCATTTTTAGACTACATTAATCTCCTTGAAATGAAGAGCTCTGTATCAAGATATAGAAAAATATTCAAATTTTGATTTTTTTTCTTTACTAGATAATTGTTTTTAGCCAGAAATATTATATTTAAAATTTTTAAGGTAGATTTGATGGGTAATTTGTTGGCCATACAGCCTCTAGTGAGATCTGATGACCCCCCTCCACATTTCAGATAAAGAATGAAACTAAAAGGTCTTAATTTAATGTCAAGGTCTGTAGTTGATTCCTTGATGCTTGTAGATTAGACCCCATTCCATTCAGTTGTGCTACTTATTGCCGCGTCATTGCGATTAAACCAGAGAGAGAGAGTGCACATTACAGGTCTAGCTGCTATTTTTACACCCTACCAGAAGCAGGAAATGGTTTTAGGTCTTGTATGGGTCTTTATGATGTGTTGATAAGTTTTATTTTCTCTCTTCTGTGGGCTAGAGGTATCATTAATGTGGAGCAATATTGATTGATTAATAAAGTGTCCCTGGAATCAAACCAGTGTTAGATGGGAGAACTGAGTGATATATGGGCAGACTTTGACCCATACATTGCCTGCATATAACATATCTCTTTATATATCAAGGAGGTAAAGGCTTAGGGAATAAATGGATTCCATAATTTCGTGACATAATTCATATTCAAAAAGTATGAAGAATGAAATTTTAAATATAGTACAATACATGTACAGAAACCAATACTGTTACTGTTGTTCTAGAATAAATAACGTAAACTGTCTGATATGCATCTCAACCATTTAATTCTTAATTCATTTTTTGGATCATGTTTGTGGTTCTTAATCAATACCCTTTCATATATCTAGATTCTTGGTTTGAATCCAAAAACTTTATTAATTCCTTTAACTAACAAAGTATTTAAAATTAATTTCTCTATTTAAGAAGTAAATAATTTACCTCAGTTTATAGTTTGAAATCTATTTCCAAAAGTAATGCTACATCACAGGTTCCTGTGTGCTGCATGTAACTCTGGGGTGGGGGGGGGGGGTATTGTATAATGCAGTGAAGTTTATGTATACTAGCTGTTTGACAAAATTTTCATAACACTATTATATTTAATAATTAAGGTTCTTTTCTTTATCTACTAAGTATAACCTTTTCTATCCTCCAGGTTCCCATAGATTCCTTGGTGATGTTTAGTCCTTCTGGTGTGCCAGTCCTTACCAAAACTCTGAAGAAATTCCCACAGTTATCTGTCAACTCAGTCAAAGTAAGATATCTGCCAAAACTCTGAAGAAATTCCCACAATTATCTGTCATCTCAGTCAAAGTAAGATATCTACCAACACTCTGAAGAAATTCCCACAGTTATCTGTTAACTCAGTCAAAGTAAGATATTTGCTAAATAGATATTAATAAATTGGTAAAAAAGTATCATTTAGGTTTTTGTCATTTCTATATCTTGCAAAATAATCCATCAGCAAGATGTAATAATTTAGCCCTTTCAACATATTTTTTAGGGTTTGTTCAATAACTTTGGGGAACATTTTTGAGAGGGCTTCATTACTGAACATGTAACTAATTTTTGTCCAACAAATAATGGAGAAAGGACTTGTATTGCTTAATACATACACCAGGGAAAAATCATTCATGTATCTGACTGGTAACTCATAAGCTAGACAAAATAACTCATAAGCTAGACCAAAAAGGTTTAAAGTTGTGTTGTCTATCTGCCGACTGTAAGACTATTTTGCGACAGAGGCGTACGTGTATTTTACATGTGTCAACGGAATTCTAAAATACTAAATGCACCCCTTAAGATTTTTTACTAGAAATTAAGTCTGTTATTACGATGCGTCAGTACTACATGTATATAAGATTTTAAAACAAAATGGTCTATCGGTCATTTCATGTCGTTTCACTATTTTTGCTTTTTGAAAGTTTGGATTCGCGCACCAGAGAATCAAACCCCTGTCATACCGTGTAAATGTATAAACAATGCACGATTTCTACACATTTTCCAGCATGAAAGCCAAATCTGTGAAATGAACAACCGCATATTTTGTTATCAAACATTGCTGAAGTGTGAAGCTTGATATCGTTAAGATACAACATCCATTTAAATTTAATAAAGAGTTATAACAGTGTTTGTTTGTTGTGGAAATAGATAATTTTTTTGTTTTATTTTCTAAGTGTGTCCCGCAAGATTTCCTTCTGAAAATCTTGAAAAAAATACTTTAAACGTAAGAGCAGGGAGAGGGGGAGATAGATTGCTATTTCACTTTTGTCTCATACCAGTTTTAAATGTTCCGGCTTTGGATAATTCAAAACGGCACTCAATTGCCTTTTTAAAATTTCACACAGAAGTTTTAAAAAAGGTAGAGTTGTCTAACCTTGTAGAACAATTTGGGTTTCTAGATTTCAAGGACAAAATGTCGACGGTTTGTAAGAAGTGCCAGGCACCCCGCAATCTCAGATTTATTAAAGAATAGTTTGTTTATCTGTTTAAGATGATTTTTTTGCCTCCGATCTGAGAATTCGATCCATCACGTTTTCTTTAACAATCCAACACTCTTACATCCTTTGATGTCGGGCTCATGTTATCGTCAAAATAAAAAAAGCTAGCCATACAAAAATGTTAAAAGTACAATCAATTTATAAATAATTCAGAAAAAAGGTAGACAAAAGTTCTCCGTCTGATGTAAACACAACCCCACACCGAAAATCGATGACATATCTGCGTTATTTAGACAACACACATTTCGTCACCTCGTGCAGATATAATCCGCCCCTCCCAGTGTTATTGTCTGTGAGATCCACCCTCCTCCATTCACACACTTAGGGTCAGGGTTAGACGGTACACGTCCGCGTGCGCGCAAGTTTGATCGTCTGCCAAATGTATCGTCTGCCGCTGGAAACTGGGTAAAGGAGATAGAAACATCGTGTTTTCATTAGATGGGGATTCTCTCCGTGTACCAGACGATTTTCTTCTGGTTACTGTCACCATTAAAGAGAGAAACGGTGTGACTTTCCAGTTAAATAGCGTAGAACAATCGTTGCTTCCATTTCATTTTGTCAGCTGTGATATGTCATATTTTACTGTCCACTATAAATCCGTTACCACAACCAACTCTCTCTCTCTCTCTCTCTCTCTCTCTCTCTTCAAAGCCACACATGAATGAAATATGAGAGAAAGTGACGAACAAACCCAACAGCGTATTAAAAGTCCGTCATCCCTAGACTATATAACTGGGGTACAAGAACAGTTAAACATCATTTGATCAAAAGAGGTTGTGAAATGACAAGTTTACCCCAAACCCTATTGGCAGATCCCCTACTTTGACCATTTCCTTTACCTTTCCCCTAAGAAAGCTATGTACCCACTAATTACAAACAGTACTTTACATTTCATTTCGAGGTTACCGGGTTTCGTTGATTTGCATCACTCATTCTCAGAACACATTAGAACGTCTTTGAATCATCAATGTTTTATTCTTTATGTTACAGAATTATCTTGTCGTCATCGTGTATTGAAAATATATGTCAAGGCGAAAGTAGATTTGTAAACCAAATTTTTCAAATTGCTCTTTTTACTTGTCTCAAAGTAGGAAAAAAATAGAATATTTATGACAAACAAAATAAAGATTCGGGAAGTCACGAATCTGTTTTATTTTTATTTTTTATTTTTTTTGGATGGCCACCTGCGTTCACCTGTAGATATTTGTCATAGATGTATAAATATTATCAATAACGTTATCCATCATCTTAAATGGATTATTTCATAAATCGCGCAATTTCCCCCCATAAAGCGAGCACGTGTTTAACTTCACAGGGCCTAGTTCAGCGGTGTGATGGACGGATTGTGTGGTGTAAAGCACTCCATCAGCCTGAAAGCACTGGCCAAATACTCCTCGGGATGATGCCTCGGTAAAATACCAGCGGTCGCTTTAATACAAACAGCGTCTCGCCTTTTTTGCAGTTAATTTTATCGAAGCGTGTACATGTATACAACGTTGGATTGTGAAGCTTAATATTTTCCGCAAGTTTAATTTTCATTTTATTACCGCGAAAGGTATTAAAAAGTTACCGGTATTTAATTATTTATATACTTTTATAAAAGCATAGGTATTTGGTTAAGTACATGTACACTAAACCACTGTTTGATTATTTTTAAAATATAAGTATGCTTAAACAGTTGAAAAAATATTCTAAATTTCTTGACGTTCATATCGTCTGCTTTGTATCTTTCTGTCGCCGGCGTCACGTGAGTGTTTACACCAATCAGAAGTTACAAAGTTGTAGACAAAATGTGGATGACATTAACAAATTAATCTTGTGATTTGAATAATCGGGATTAACGAGAAAGTTAAACAGGACTGCTGAATGTCACAATAAACGCATCGACAACACTGCAGACAGATAGCGTTTTTTGTATTAAACCTCCCTGTACAATTGAATTCGATAACTTTCCAGATACGAGAACCTAAGATAAGACGGCGTATGTTATATCAAGACTGATACAAAACAGGTCGCTGATCGAAGCCTCGCGGATAGACGATTTACGAGATTAACACATTTGTGAGACAAAAGTTGTTAATGGATCCGTATCTTTAAGAGACTATATAGATACAAGTGCATTTAATTCCACGGTTGTTATTTGTGCAATTTTTTTCCGACCGAGCAAAATGCGCGCCAAAAATTTTGGCGCGAATGCATATGGCGTACGAATTTCCTTTCATCAGATAAGGACTTTTGTTTTCCGATCGCTGACGTCATGGCTGTGTTTGAATTAGTCGTGGAGTTGATTCAAGATCTAGTTGAGCGTGACTCCCCGATTCTCCCTCCCTCACAAGAAACAAACATTAGCGATGTTCGCAGATTTGATGACGACACCAGCCTTAAACAGTCGCGGATTTACCGGGGAGATAAAGATTTATCTATGCAGTTAGTTTACTCATATCCGTTGCATTGTCGTCATCTGAATATTAATTAATCGCTAATTTGGTGAAACATTGTTAGAATACATTTGTTTTACAAGATGTAGGCTGACCCATAGGCACCTGACGTCATATATTTTTCTCATAATAAAAAAAAAAAGGTACCCATCCCCGCCATCTTGGATTTTTTTTAAACTGTCACATCGACGTGAATTTTCGCTTATAACTCAGCAGTAACATTTTTCTGCGATCATCTCCGCCGTCCGATCGGTCATTCAATATCTTAGCTTACTGCTGATTCAACCAAAACGGCCCATAACATCGTTTATTATTAAAAATATCTCCTCATTCTGCATCTACTGCTGCTGATTTGCGACAAAAAGCTAAAGGGTGGACGGAAGTTGACATAAATCGCGTCATAATATGGGTAATCCCTTCCAAATATAGAACTGATACGAATATTCAAAAGGCGTCAATTTTGAATTCGATCAACATACGAGTTAAAATTAAGAAAAGGGATACTATAAACAATCAATTATAACTTTTGTTACACAAAGTTTATATAAACATGTTTATAAATGCATATATTTTGAAATATTGAAACAAACACACGTTGCAGGGAAATCTCATTTACATATTGGTGACAACTTCCGTCCACCCTTTAGACATTTATCGCATATCTAAGGCAGTAGATGCAGATCGAGTGGTTATTTTTATTAATGACAGGTGTAATGCACCGTTTTGGTTGAATTTGTTGTAAGCTTAGATGTTGAATGACCGATCGGGAGACGGAGAGGATTGCAAAATAATTTTACCGATGAGTTTCAAGCAAAACTTCCAGCTGATGTACCAGTTTAAAAAAAATCAAAGATGGCGGGGATGGGTACCTTGTCATTTATTAGGTAAGCGGAATATTTTTTTTATTATGAGAAAAATATATGACGTCAGGTGCCTGTGGGCTGACCGTATGCTTATGCTAAGAAAGCCGTAGAAATAGTAAATGTTTCTGGTCTTTTTAATTCAAATAAGAATATTTAATGTAAATTAACTTTTTAATTAAGCAACAATAGTTTACTTTAATTATTCTTAGAATGAAAACAATGGCGTCATGTGCTGTATTTTCGCAAATATCAAACATATCCTTTATTTTCACGAATTGATAGTAAATGCTGTACCTTTGGTATTGTTTGTAGCGGTAAAGTCCTGGACACGGTGCGGTTTGCATACGACTAACACATTATTTACACACGACTTATACACGACTAACGGGGATCTGTAAAAGAATACAGGATATATCGGTAAAGGATATACGAAATATCTGGTATTCTACAAACGAACCCATTCATTCAGAGGGAACAAACCTTTGCGTACTGAGAAAGAAAATATGCTACCATCCCCAGTCGTATTGTGTTATCTTTCTATCGCTCAGACTCCTCCATGTTGTTTTACAAACTGTTGAAATCTTTCAGTGATTGTCGGAGAATGCCAAATAAACAGAAACAAAAGTACGTTTTGCTAACTTTGCAGGATCCGAATTTCTGTGTTCATGATATTCTATTGTAATAACAGAAATACCCTCTTTGATAACGCCTATAATGCTTACTTCCTTTGATGAAATCATTCCAAATATTTTTTGGAAGAATTCCGATAATATCTCATGGTTAAAAGTTAGGCGTACTTTTGAATTAATTCTCACTTCTTGAAAAAATTTAGATTTTAATCTATCACAAACTTAAGGTTCTGAGCTTTTGAGCTCAATGCATAAACACTACTACTAATAAATTATAGATATCTTTATATTTTCCCGGTTGGAAAGTTGCAATGGAGTTTGTCATATTTGTATAATACATGTACATTCAGTATCGTAAGACACAAGGAACAAGTCAAATTAGTATAGTAATAGACTGTTTCTTTTCTCTAGACTGGTTCTCTGGCTTTGGCGCATTTTTAATCTGAACTTTGCTCGGCCTCGTCTGTTAAGTTTTTCTCGGCTCGACGGAAAAGTCCGAGCGATGTTCCGATTGGACCAGTAAAGTATCGTAACATCTACTGCAGTTCTGTCCCTTTGTTACAGATCCTGGCGGTTGGTCCTACCACAGAGGGCGAACTCAAGAAGCATAACGTCCCAGTGTACGCCACACTCAGACGCCCCGACCCACAGAGTCTGATCGACTGTTTACAGAAGTAACCCAGCCCCAAAACCAAAGTACCGTGTATCCGGGGTTTTTTTTTCATGTGTGACAAAATTTGTGAAAATAGGGCAATTATTACACAATTTTATTTGCGCAAGTCATTTTTGCGATTAAAAAAAATTAGTAGCAAACAATAACGGTCATATTTACCGCCTATTGTTTTTTAGCGATGTGAAAGTGATCGTGAAAAAGAGGAAATTAGATCAACGTGAAAATAACCGAATATATATATGTAATATCCTCCCGTAACATGGCAGACTAAGACAGAAAAGTGTCCCTTCTCTTCTTTTTAATTGTTATTTTTATTTGGATTATTATATATTATTAATTTACATGGTTTTTTGTGCTTTGGTGTGTTGCATAATTCATTGTCTGTCTTCATTTATAATTAGTTTCATTCATGTTTCATTGGATAATTGATGCATATTTTCAAAGAATGATCGTTAAATCATGTTTCATTGGTCGAATGAATATAGGATCGGATTTTTATTTCATTGTCATATAATTGTGATGTGATATATTAAGTGCAATGATCTGTATTATCATAAATAAATATTTTTCAAAATGATTTTCATGTAAGCTAAGTAGATTAGATTTACTATCCAAGAATTGTTTTATTTGGTATGGATAATGTAACAGTAGTACTAGTATTTTTATTTTTGAAGGCCAAGACCTTGGAAATAGCAGAATTGCTTCAAAAAGTGTAAAAACATTTTCGCACCAATACCAAAAAAAAAAATCCAATTTTATCATCAGTCTTTCTTATACGTGCATTTTGCACAACATAAGTTGTTTATTTTTATTTAGTTTAACATCAATTTTCACTCAATACATGCATATCATTAAACAACCGCCTGACGTCAATGAAACTCTTCAGATTAAGGTATCCGATCCATAATAGCCCCAGATTCAATGAATCTGGATGCATAACATATATGTATGGGCTTAATACGCAGTATACTTGGACATAATTTTCATGTTTAAGTATCAGTATGTAGGAGTGGAATGTGTCCTAATTAATGACCTTTTCCTGTTCTCGAAGAATTGCCCCCCTTTGATTTTAATCTATAAAAATCAATTTTAAAAAATATATACGGTATAAAATTATTTTGAATAGTTTTTGTACTCCTAAGGATTAAATTCATCTTTTCACCAAAGCATTTATTGATATTCTTAGTATTTTCTTTTTTATTTTAAAAAATGTGCTTGTCCCCATAGACCTTAATGCAATCTTCATTAATTAATTACTGCTTAGTTAATAATATTTTTGAAAATTTCTCTCGGTAAATCTTTTTCTACTCTAAAAAACTTTGAATTAATATCAGAGTATTTAATCCATGATGGATATACTGGGTTAGAAAAATTAGGTCCTAATATGGGTCGGATACCTTAAGGTTAAAAAATAGTGAGTCAGTGTGTCAGAAATCTAAAGTCGTTCATTGATTTTCGTGCATTTTTTGTCAGTTTAGATTTATTGAAAATAGTTTCTTGTGCAAATACTTTTTTGTTATGTAAATGGCATGGATAACGTTATCAATAGTCTATATAGAATCTTTGTTTATGATGAATTAATTTACTGTTATTTTGTCTGTTGATTCACTTCTTGTGTATTGGACAATGTTATTAATACAAACTGTTTTATTGAATAAAGAAATATATAAGATAATTTTATAATATATTTTTAAAAAGCTTTTCCAATTTTGTTTCATGCAACGAGCTTATTTCAAGTACATTTTATTTATCACAGAGTAACAGTTGGAACAACGTGTGCGTGATTTTGATTCAGCAGATGTTATAATAATATGATTTAAAAAAAACAAGTTTGCCATGAAAATGTCATTCCTTAAATGTTTATAATATGTGGGAAACTAGGTTCATATTTTCTTTTCACGCACCCCTTTTTATTTTTAGAAATTATCTATCTATTTTAGTGGCTTTATTCACGATTTAAAGATATTCTAAAAATAAAAATAAACGATAAAAGGCCACCAATATATCATATTATCAAAACGCATTTCATCATTAAGACGGGAAGATATGTACAAAGATTTCATACAGAAAATATTTCGCGTGGGAAGGTAACAATGGTGTTGTATGAAACTCTATACACCTTGAAATAACCTTATTTCCTTGAGGAATTGGCCTGTCATGAAAGATTCGCTATGTTGTGGTATCTATTCGGAGTCTGTTAGATGGAGACCTCTCTCTTCTCCATCTCTGAAGTCGTATTGGATTTTATGAAGCTCCGGCATATGTCGAAAGACGAAAGTCACAGATGAAATAATAATTCTGGATAAAAATAAGATTAAATGGTGCAGAATTAATACAAATACATGTTTGCAAGATAAAATTAGTAAGAGAATGCGTGTTTGGGGGTCGTAAAGGGAGAGTTTTTTGGAGAACATGAATATTTGATCGTGACCGCATTTGACGAAGAGTAATCTTGCGTGAAGTCTAAATGGAACCTTTTTGAAGTAAGCCAGTGGGTCAGTGATAATCGTTAAATCGTGAGCGAGGAGAACGGTGGAGACTCTTGTACTCTTGTTCGGTCTGGTGCTAGTGTTAATCGATGATCGATAAAAATAAACGTTTGATAGATAGATAGATAGATAGATAGATAGATAGATAGATAGATAGATAGATAGATTAGATTGGACTGACGGACGGACTTATAGTTATAAACACAGATAGACAAGCAACAAACGCAATTTTTTTTTCATAAGTTTTAATGTACATGTACTTGTTTTCTGTACATAGGAGTTCATTTAAAAATTTTGTACTCTCTCAGATACTCTTTGTCATTAAAATTCAATACTTGTAAATGAACTAAAAACTAGCATGATTAATTTGAAATATTAAATAAATCAATCTGCAACAGTTCGTCAAGTAGAAAAAAAATTAAGAAAAATTAAGGGATGAGCCAGAGAAAGTGAAGATGGAGTTTAAAAATAAAATTGGGACATTAATGTTTTAAATTGGCGCCTCTATTCTTCACAATAAGGAATGATCTTGCGTTATTCGACAACGCAACTGTATTTTTTGGGCAATTCTTTGCCATTTGCATCATCTAAATTTATTTCCGTGACAGCAGATATAGAAAACTGCAGAGAAGATACGATTGCCGATTGAAATTATTAAAGAAAACTTTCGGATCAATTCATCAAAAGGAGAAGTCAGTTCTCTATTGAATATAGCTCAGTATCACGCGAATTATACCTCGGCAGTCCTTAAACAAATCCAACAAACATTTTTTATTGTCTCTAGAAAAGCCAGGAGCCAGAAACATAAAAGATGAAATATACGTTTTACAATTTGTTCACCACAAAATTCAAAATTATTACATAATTTTCTAGTTCCTTATTGCATGTTTGGATTTTTTTTCTCGAGAGTGCAAATTGCCAAGGGACCTCATCTACGTCGACTAGACGAATGCGTATGCAAAGCCTTATAAGACAGTAGCCCCAATAAGCATGATGAGGATGACTCAGCCAAATACAATCATCGAAGACGGATTTTCTCGAAAAAGGATAAAAAAAAATACAGACTTTCTACGTTTACTGAAAACATACAAACGTGAATCATCTCTAAATATTCATTTTGCAGACTTTTCTTATACAACTTAATTTGGCAGACGGGATTAGTTTGGAAATGTAAATGAAATAGACTGGTGACTGGAGCAGCAAAATAATAATGGCCAGATTCAAGCCAGTCTTCGGGGACTTGATTGCAACCACCTCAAAACCAGAAAAAGATGTCGGCTGTCTCTGTTTGTCGTTTTGTGTTTTGTTAAAGTGGCTCCTTGCCTGTCTCTGTATGTAGTCTTCTCTTTCTGTTTGTCTGTATAACTATCCCATTGTCCGTCTGTGTGTGTTTCCCTTTTAATTTGTCTGTTTTACTATCTATTTGTCTGTCTGTGTAGTCCTCTTTATCCGTTTGTCTGCTTAATTATCCCTTTGTCCGTATTTGTGTTGTCCTCTTTATCCGTTTGACAAGATCTGTTTACCTATCCCGTTGTCTGTCTGTCTGTTTTTCAGTGTCTTTAATTTACAATTAATCCGTCTGTTTTTATAGCTATTTCCATTTTCTTGTCTGTTTAACCTTTTAACCTTTGTACAATATGTTTCTCTGTTTATTGGTTGTTTGCAAATCACTCTGTCTGTCCGTCTTTGATTCTTTGATTTGTCGCATTGCCCACATTTTACTCGCCTGTCTATTTCTACAAGTACATCGCTCTCTTTCCTTGCCTATCTTTCGGTAAGGTTGAAATTTGAAAAAGACATAGCCTCCAGTAATGGGACCCAAGGATGGATGAAAAATTCTGCCTGGAATCTGTAAACTATAACATTATATTTATAAAAGAAAATACAGAAAGGGATAAATAAAAATCAACTCAGGAACTTATGGTTCGGTAAGCATCGTTGCCAATGTGCTTTTTTCACAAGTTCATTATTGAATTTATGGTAAAAGTTCATTACAAGACATTTTGTTAAATATAAATATTCTTTTTATTTTTGTTGAGTGTGCAAAAATGAGGTTTAATTTCGAGTATTGGTACAATTCTTCCAGTTAATGTTCTCATATTTGAGAAATGCGTGCTGACATTGTCTTATTACAATATATCAGATCATAACTAGAATGTAATATAAAAGCCATGATAAGATTTGTATATATCCAGAAATTTAATAGTTCTGGATAAAATGTAATTTACCGCCTACTAAATCAGCGATTTTATAAATGTGTCTATAACTATAGAACATTAAAAGCGAGTTTTCGACCATTACATGTAATCCTTATTGCTCCCTGGTGCTGCCTCTTTGACCTTTATATTTACGAAGTAAAGCGATTTATGTCGTATTTGTTTAGAAATTAGATTTTGTTTGAGTATAAACCGGTAAGTTGGTCAGATTAAGTTCAAATAGGTAGCAGTATCAACTTTATACGAAATGTTTTGGTCTTAGGTCGATATCAATTTTTTGATTTAATTCTATCACTAGTAAATTTATTTAACTTTGTATCAAACTAAAACAGAAAGGAGAATGCTTAAAAATTGGTCCACTTTATCGTCATCAAAGTATAACTTTATTTACAAAACTGGTCGCAGTCAACATTTTAACACCGTAAAAATTTCTTGAATTCTCTTATACATCAATTATTCTTTTTATTCCACATCGTATTTAGATGAAATTCACCAAACTCTTGTTTGTCGGTAGGTAGGAAAATTTTATATAACTAAATAAAATGGTTCATGCCACTGAGCCTCCTTAATGATTTACTGGATTAGTTGACAATATAGCTTAATATTCTCTCTCTCTCTCTCTCTCTCTCTCTCTCTCTCTCTCTCTCTCTCAATCACACAGAAAACAACGATAAAGCACTTCGATATCTATTAGACGCCGGATACCGAGTGTCCTTCGATCCATGTGAGTGTTATATGTGACGTTAACGTCAATAAATTCCCGGATCATTGTTGCGAAACTCTTCTTGTGAGATTGAATTCCTACATTGGAGCTGATAGACAGGGTCCAGATTACGATACGAAAGATCAGAGATTCGAATCATGATTGGGCCGCCCACATCTTCACGGACCAAAATAGAAAGAAATAATCTCCCCGTTCGAAAACGGATTACGTCAACAGCTGTCTAATGTTGAAGTAACACAAAAGTTATACATATATAGGGCAACACATCTGTCGTAGTATACTTTTTTAAGCGGAATGTGAAAAGTAGAAGTGCACTTTTACACAATGAAACGGTGGAAATAGTTTTTCCTATACCCCCTGCAAGGTGGGAAAATTATCACTGCTTTTGAAATGTTAACATTAATAGATAGGAATCTAAGGTACAACATCAATAAAACAGAATTATACGGATAATTGATTGGGGTTTTTTTATTTCAATTAATATCCGTTCGATTTGATATAAAATCTTAAACCAAGGACATATAGTCTTTAGCACAAACCAAGTGAACTTCTTCTATGACCGCCACGAGACTTCGTGCATGGCTTATTGTCCACCCAAACCCAGCCCTAACAAAACCCGAATTTTAGAATTCAAAACAATTGGAGACGGATCTGATTTAGTTAAGTGCTGTAATTTTTGTATCTTTGGTTTGTTGTGACAAAAGTTTGCACCTTTCGCAAACGGAATAAGTATTTTGATTGACCGTAATATCGCGACGATGACTGTTTCCAGGAAGAGAGCATTTATTTATTTCATTTTCTTTGAAGACAGAATAATTAATAGCATATAAAACCTAGAGATAAATTATCGCATTATATAATATCTCTTGTTTCATAATTCATCAAAATGTTTTTTTGGTTGAATTATGTATAATTCAAACGAAGCAAGTCGAAATATGCATTTAATACTTTTATTTCCCGCAAGTAATTTTTATTTATTATATTCAGGTAAAGTATGAACATTAAAGAAATAAAAACTCATTTTATTTCAAATCTGGCAGCTTTGGCTCGTAAATCAAAAAAATGCGAGCGTTTGATCCACGTGTTTCTGCTATTTTGTTGTTTATTGATGTTGATCACGTGATTAACCACTCTGTTCTTTAAAACTGTCGAATGTAAAGAGAAACATACATTAAAAATGGATTCACACTGATAATGTGCCAGTCTTCAATCGTTACCGACGTTACGTGATGTGAGGGTCATGATCATAGGTTTAATTTCTAATTAACTATTTACTTCCCATGTCACCGATATTAGCATATCGTTCATGCATGTCTTCTCTCAAGTCCGCGTTGATTCACGCGAACTGTACTTCAAAGTTGCACCTATTTCTTTGAACTTGTTAGAATCTATGTTTTTTTCTTTCAAGTTTAAGATATTCAGTTTTTAATTTTTGAATTGTAAATTCATTTTATATGTAATCAAAACCTATCTAATTCTCAAGAGAATGAATCGTTTAATACGCGATCCATGCATGTAAATGCAGCAAAAACCAAAGTCGAGAGAAATTCGCGGTTTTCTGGTTTTCATTGTACTGAATTATCGACGTATTGTCAAAGAAGCATTACAATAAAAGGATGTCTTTAAATGAATCATTATAATTACGAACCACAGAAAAAAAAGGAAAATTACACCTGGTAGTCAAGCTTTTTGTATGATTAATTACGGTTACGTTTGCTTTCACATGCACATGATTATTTTTTAACACCAAACGCTTTTTTAAACTAATGATTGTGTATTTTTTATAAAGAAATGAGTGGATCTAGAAGGGGGTCGGAGGGGGGGGGGGGGTCGGAATCCCCGGGAAAATTAAGGTTTTTTAATTTTTAAAAGAAAAATTTTTTTTCCCCCCCCCCCCCCCCCCTTGTAAACCCCAAAACCCCCCCCCCCCCCCCCCCCCCCCTTTTGGAAAAAAAATTCTGTATCCGCGTATGATAGGTGCATTTTATCAATATCAAACTATCGAATATTACACTTTGACAGAAGAATCATTTTAAAATTACTATTCAAATTTCAAGTTAATTTCCTTTTAAGTCTTTACCGCATAAAATCAAAGGAACTATTTAGTCACGCACATTTAATTTTTCAAATTAGTCTTTTGGTGGGTTTTTTTTTTAATTTAAAAATATTTTATTTATTAATAATTGCAAATACCAACGAGATATACATGTATATACTATTCTCAACAAACATTGTACATAAATATTGATTTTAAAAAAACCCATTAATGTTAAATATCACGAATTCTAGTTTTAAACTACTAGTATATATGAATGTAGATTTTCTAGTACTTACTATGTGCATTTATATTTAAACATAATTTAAAATTTAAAAAAAACCACAATATGAAGAAACTTTCGATTTATAATTAACATGTAGAAGTAACGAAAAAGGTTGCTTTTTATTTATTATATTACTTCTTCGGAACACACGTCTTGATGTTAAAATGTATTTAAAAAATGGATTACTAAAACGGACTTTAGATTACTAGAATTACTAGGATTATTAGAAAATTACAGGGCCAATTTAATGCAAACCTAATACATACAAAGCAGCCATGTAAAGATCAACGATAGGGAATCATGAAAGTTTCTCTTCAATCAAACAGACTAAAATATTATGACGAAAATATTACAGTATTCTTAGTACATTGTTAAAAAAAAAAGTTCAGTCCTTACAGCTGATATTAATATGTTTTATTATGAGGTATAATGATATATTAAAATTTGATAATTTATGACTTGCAAAATTGGCGTGATTCGAATCACATTGCTGCAATCAAAGTAGGTCGATGATAATTAAGTCGTCTTAAATCAATAATTTGAAAACCACAAGAACTTTTTTAAGCACTGCAAATCTTTTAGTTTGAACACCATCAATATTTTTTTCGAAGAAATGTGATAATTGTAAAATTCACTGATATTTTTAAGCACCTTATAAATTTATAGCTACAAATAAAAATATAATTCTGTAAATTTTCTTAATTTAGCAGTATTAAAATTTTAGCGCATTTCGTGGTTAGCCTTGTCCGCTATTGCGCTAAAATTAAATTTGTAATATGTTTTCAGCATTTGAAATAATATATGAGTCCATTTTTGTGATAAACATTTAACAAATATAGTGCTGTGTTCTATTCAATTTTAATATTAATAAATATTTCTCGTCATGTGATAAATAATGCGAGTTGACTTTTGTGCACGGAAGCTATTATTCAGTGTGCTTGTAAATTAGAATTTTTGTAAAGGTTATGTATAGCAGATTAAAATCAGAATACCGGTATATATATTACAACTCTGGAACATATCTCACTGATTTGCTAATCATTTGCGATAAGATAAAAATTAAACAGTACTGTGATTTACAACAGACTTTAATAATTTTACACTGATGATACTGCTTGATAACCTCAATGCACCGGAAGTGAACAGAGCTTTCGCTAAAAAAAAGTAGAGATAATCTCTCTCTCTCTCTCTCTCTCTCTCTCTCTCTCTCTCTCTCTCAACAGATCATGTTGTTGCAAAAACCATTAGCGGAATTTATTAAATTCTTTGACAGGTTCCACGGTATGGGCGGACATAATTCTGCTCAAAATTTTCCCCAATCATTTTCAGACAAAGAGTCTTTGTTAGAAAACATGTTGCACCTGAAACGCGAAGGGTTTACAAAAACAAAGGAATCTTCTCGCTATCATTCATATTGTTATACCTATTGCACGTGAAATTAAAAAAAAAAACCTAAGGTAATTTCAGTTCGATTTTGATTGAAGAACCAATACCACCATTTACCAGATGATATGTACCTCGTCACATTGCTTTGTTGTAGTTTTTGCTTCATTTGACCTTGACATTCAGAACAAAATAAACGACTGAAATTATTATAATCAACGAGAGAGAGAGAGAGAGAGAGAGAGAGAGAGAGAGCATAACAAATAACAATACTGTACAGTTTCCTCAATTTTGTCCAAAACATTGACCGGGTATCTCTATGTGTAGTTCTCTGACTTTCCAGTCTTTCTTACATATATATAATGTGGTTCTCTGCTTGGTTTGCTTCACTGCTCTATCTCACTATCTCATCTGAGATATCTATAGATTTATCAGTGCTCATAAATTCTGGTGATTTTAAAACCCGCCGTCGTTATACTAAGGAGGTTGTTATTTCTTACATGTCGCTATCTGATGTTTATATAAAGATTTGCTTTATATTGCATTAATTTCGAACTTCAATTTCGTTTATAGCTGACAACAAAAAGTATAAACAGTTGTGTAGCATATTTGTAATAAAAAGGATTTGTTGAAGAAATCCGCAACCTTCCGGGTATTTCTATATATGAAATAGCAGAATATCGAGAACGCACACCGTCTCATTGCAGAAAACTCAAATCCAGTTCAGAAAAGTCAAGCGAGCCACACCCTGAAAACAGAACTGTGTCTTCAATGATTCGAAAACATGAGCTTATAATTATATTGGTCACTTGTTAGTCAGTTCGATTTGAGTGCGATATCCCGAATTATCTCTGTCATTGACAGATAATTGAACACACCCATTGTAAACCTATGTCGTCTCGTCAAACAAATATAAAACCAAATCTGCAGGCCATAGTGCAAAAATAACATTTGCCAATATTAATGTGCAACACTTCAGCGCAATTTTTTATTTTTATTTTCCAAAAGGGGAAAAATAAAGGATCTATATATATAAAGGTCTAGATTCATTATAAATAACGACATAAAAGTCGCCCGACTTGTGTCAGTTTGTGCGATAATTGACCTTCGTTCGGAACCCCTCTGACAGCGAGGGTTTTCCCCGTTCTTCAGGATCACGGAGTCTCGGTTTATGCGATCATAATTTGAAAACATCCCTAGGTCGTCGACCCTCATTCAGAATGAATTCCTCACTGGCCTTTTCTGACTCACCATCAACCATTTTATAACACTACATTCGTAACAGTCCATTTTCAACATTTCCGTGAGGTCCATTTGGGACATTGGAAACAGTCGTTTCGAATTTTTTTATTATTATGATGAAAAAGCAACAGTTCTCGATACGTTAATATGGCATCGAATTCATCAAAATAAATGATATATCGGGACATTTTTCCTTAATGCATAAGTAGAGGTCAAATGGAAACTGGCAAATGGGAGCTGAATTAGATGCCTTGTGATCATGAATGTCAATGCGTTAAAGTCAAATCGCTTCCGCTTTTCAGACATCAATTGTCTTGTTTTACATACATCATGTAAATGACGGGTCTAGTTCTGAAACTAAAAAAATCTGATGTTTAAATGTTGACAGAATTTCTCATAACTAGTATTTATAGTTTTCAAACTACATTTATTTGCATTATAAAAATCAATAACTTTCAATCCATATAATACATGTAAATTAGTAAGGAAATGCGCCTTTTACGACAAAAAGATTGCACACAGTGGGTGAAAAAATACAGTGCAAGGTTAAAGTCAATTACAAAGAGTGCATGGCGTTTTAGTTTAAAATGAAATGAATTGTTATTACAGCATTCTGAGGAATAAAATTATTTGTACATAATATACGAACTTCTTCTCAAGGTTGTCCAATAGACCATTAGCTTACTAACCGCTATCTGGTGGCAAAATTCAAAACATTTAAGTAATCTACCATATTTATGTTCCTTATTACGATGATGAATCACCAATGTTTTACGCATATTGATATCTATCACGATTCTTCCAAGTTTTAGTACAGCGGAACTCTGCAAAGGAAGAAAGAGTATTATAAGTATATTAAAAAACGACTATTTTCACGTAACATTTTTAAATATCAATATACTAGCAAATTAACACAAATATGCTTGAAGCTTGTGTTTATATTTCTTTAAGAAGGCAGGGTGGTCAACAATTTAACCATCAGGCCCCACCGTCACCAAAATTTCCAATCCCTCAACTCGGTTCTCAAATCAAATTCTCAAAAGAAATGTACGTAAATTTGAGGTCAAAACTCAGACTTGAGGCTGAGTATTGACTTGAGGAAACTTGGTAACGGCGGGGCCAGATCTGCCTTATACTTTACTATATGAAAATTTTTGGTCATAGACTAATATTTAGTAAATAAAAAATTCAAATAGCTCTAAAATTTGAGCATTTTCCTATACATGTATCTTTATGAAGGGCCCTTCGTCTTAAGAGGTAAAATATAGCCTATTACAATTCATTAAACTCTTATTGGACTAGAGGTGGACAACGCTTAAAGACGCATTGGTCCTCATTATGCCTTTCAAGATGAGGTGTTTCAAAATACCCCGTGCCCAAATGGTCGAAGAACGAAATTTACATAGGTGGCGCTGAGTTGGAATCAATGCTAATAAACACAAAGCGGCTACGTTAAGCTCTCGGTGTTAAAGATAAAGAAGTAATTACTCAGTATTGAACGATTGAAACTTTCATTCTGAAGAGCCTTGTAAATATATTATGATAATATTTTGAGTGTACGGTATAAAGCAGAAATTGATTCTTCAAGATATAACGTGTTTTTATTTTTTAATGTCGGTTCTTGTTATAGTCTTATACAAGCTGCTTTCTGCCAAACTCGCAGAATTGAAAACAACCAAATAAAATTATACAGTTACAGATTGCCATTATGAAAAATAAGTAAATGAATTCATGAACATCACTGTAATACTATGCCGTACATGGCTCTCCACGTAATCAACGTAATCAAAAGGACAGCTTTGATATAATTTTAAGTTTGACAGTGTATTCTTTTTATCGGAATTTTGTTCATAAACACATTCTGGTTTACTGGCTTTGAACAGACCCGGCAGCAAGACTCGACCAATCTGAACTTTCCTGACTTTGATTTGAACTAATTGTCCGACAGAATGACTTCAGCAAGCTTACACACAAAATATTAAAACAGACTTTTCCGTCGCCGCTGTCAAGCGGAACTCCTAAAATAAGAATTTTTTTTTTTTAGTTTTTTTTTTATTCTTTTGAAGTTTTAATTTATTGCACAGTGTTTGATTTATTCTGAGTCTTAACAGGATCTAAATTGGTCACAGCTGACAGTTGGTCCGCGCGAACACGTGAAGCGAAAGCCCGATTTGTATCAGTCCGCGATACCTCTCCCCCACAGCACAGTATGGCACGCGGTGGGGTTGTCCGGTGTAAACAACTAGGGAACTAATTACTTTGGTTGATTGTACACAGTTTAAATTAATTAATTAAGAACTTTTTCTGTTATTTTTATAAATTGCACCGATAACGTAATGGAGAGCTTATATACTTTAATAGTGCAAGGTATGTCCTCTTAAATTCGACTAGACTATAGCTAGACTAGATAGGAATTGATGATACCATTGATTATTTTTTTCCGTGTTGCCGTCTCGTACCAATCGGAACTTCTCGGTTCTTTCCGACAAGCGGATTAAGAACCTCAAATGTATTCCGTAAGCGTCCGTGACTCCGACGCTATTTAATATTAATAATAATCGTGAAAACTGAACACAATGAAATATAAACTTTAGGTACATTGACCGTCTGTAAAGAGAGATAACTCTCGCAGGAATTAATGACTATTCTATTGCTCTTTAGTAAAATGGGCGATTTCTGTCAAGTTGTGACCCACGAGGTATGTTAGATTGTGTGCATTTCACCTACATGTAATATATTTTATATTTATTTTTGAAGATTGTAATCATAAAAGCAAGCTTTTGTTTTGTGAATATGACAACAAACATCAACTGTACATTACACAACGCGATGAGAGTAGAATAAACTTGTATACATATTCTATAAGAAAAAGCACTCGTCATAATCGTATATACCTATCCGGAACCTTTTTAAAATATTCAATTTATAAACAAGACTTGTTTTTATGTTACTCGATATCTTTCATTATTTTTCTCTTTTACATTTTAAATGCAAAGTTAATATCCCATATAAGAAGTGTCGTGGGAAATTTGGCGTCATCACAAGTTGAGTACGTTCATGCACGAAAATGTTATGGAGAAAGCAGTTCTTTGCTCCAATAGACATCCTTTAATATCTCTCCCTCTCACAATGCTTTATTTACAGATATCAAAATGTCTTCAGAGACCTCCTTACCAGTAACCACTTCATTAAAATCAAGGATGTAGATTTTTGGAAATATAAGAATGATAAGTATTAACTCCATTAACGTTGCTTGACCCCTAAGTGTGCGTTTTGTAATTTAATCGCGATGAATTATGCAGAAGTTATTACTCGCTTTTAAAAGGATTCTTAAGACCCATTCAACATTTATGTCATCTTGAACGAAAGTAATTTTGTACCTAGGGGGTAAATGTTAATGGATATTGTTAACGGTAAATGTGTAAGCCTACCCCAGTTGCATGTGTAATCCGAGAAATTCGAGGTAGGGGGAATAATACCATAGTTGAATGTTATTTACATATGTGAAATACGAAATTAACTATGTAGTACAAAATGCTAGCTTTTCTGTACACGACCATTGTCATCTTTAATGAAATATCGCCAAGTGTTTGGTGACCTTATGGAATATTTGCACGGATTGAACGAAGTCACCGTCCGTCATAAAGACATTCCTGTCTGCGTAGACGTCAAAAAACATTAAACGTGAAAAGCATTGTGGGTAAACATACAGTATCCTGTTACATCGTCACGAAACCCCACGACGCATCGGAATTTCTCACCCAGTTCAAACCGTACAGACATCTCTAGAGAAAAAGAAGAACAAACTGGTAACAATATAAGAAGTCGACCATGCATTTATGAGCAATAAAAAACAGTTCATTAACTGTTTAAATACGTACGTAATTGTTTTTTTTTTTGTTTTTTTTTGCTTCCCCTCATACATGGTAAAAATCGCTTTTGGGGGCATTTTTGGTGACTTTGAAAATCACGCACGTGTTGTAATATTAGAAGAGAATTAGCAAGAAAATGGAATTAGTTGAAAAGATTTATAATGAAATACTTAAGTTATTATTTAACTTATTTCAAATTCATCCGAAGAATGTAAAAAATTCTAGATTTCTTCTTATTAAATAGATGTTTTTCAGGACTATACTTACCAGGGGGTAGAAACCATCAAACGCTTTTAAACGTAATACCGGTATGTCTTGGAAGTTTCATATATAAATGACAATATTAATGTAATATTAAAATTTGGTAATATTTTGATTTCATAAGATAAAGCCTATTTGCTAATGAATGGAGATATAGCTCAATGAGTTTTATATTTAAACCAATTCATGTCACGAACAAACAAATCAGGGTACAGGGGGTACACCACTCGATATCTTCCAGATGGGTGACCAGAAATCCGTGCACCCACCCACGTGCCACGGAACAGAAGAAGCGCATTGTGTGACCACAGATGGAGAAAATGGACACCGACATTCCATTGACGGTGTCAGTAAACTATGGTCAGATGTCGAAATAAATCAGACTTTTGAGAATCGATCGCCCTTTTGTTTTGCCAAATCACGTGCTAACCTGTAGAGGTTTAACCTAGGTGCATGATTTAGTGTTTAATATACAAATTTTCTGCCAAAAAAAGAAGATAATATAGTACCAATAATTTTTCATCTCGTCTCATGACGTCATTTTCAACGCGCGCGGGAAGAAACTTCGAGCTATGACTCCGATCAAATCGGTCATCGATGTTGCTTTCAGTTATGAGTGACCACTAATACAAGTTTTGGCAAATGAAGAACCTAAATTGTAACATAAGCTCTTTTTCATATTTTGTCCGAAAACTCGAATTTAATCAAATATTATCAATGCGTTAACCTTTAAGCTTATCATTATTTTTCCGCTGGTGTCTGGTATCACGTGACTTTGAAAAAACTAAACGTCAAAACCATTCCGGATGGAAAGTTTATGAAAAAGGTCTATTGGAGGGGGAGGGGTAGATTATAGAAATCTGATTACGTTAAGATATTTAATGTATACAGCATATACTGATGAAAAATGATATTGAACAGTTTTCAAAACAAAACACTACATTCATTCTGTCATTTCAAATTATTTTTAAATGTCCCATTAATCCAGTCGATCATTAATCGAGATATTTTCCCAGTGTGAACGAGTACTCTATAAGTGTATATTGTTTTGTCATTCTTACAATAATGACTGAATATTAATTGACGTCAAAACCAATTTAAATGTATATCTATATAGATCAGATATTTTGATAAGGTTGAATATATAGGCAGAAACACCTGTGCAAAATCTGATTGGGTTTTGGAACACAACCTAAAAACACAATGTACCGAGTATGTCTTTTCATACCTCACGATCGAAATTCCTTTCATATCTGAGTATACTATGACTGTTGCAATGCAATGCAACTAGTGCATGTTGATCGTAAATTAAGATGTTGTATAACATTGAACTACATTTTTAGGCTATTACTGTAGGAGAAAAACCTTAATCTTCCTCCACTTTCCTGCATCATCCTTGCTCATCGCTCAAGGTCTTTAGCCGTGACTGGCTTTGTACAGTTCTATAAACGTCGACGTTTGAGAAATTTCAGCACCAGTGTTCAAAGCTTCATTATGGCTGCAATTTAGACCTGATTGACCCCCCCCCCCCCCTTCCTTGTTTAGCTAACAAAACAATAAACTTAAAGAAACAACTTGGATTTTTATATCTGATGGGTTAATTTCCCTTTATTTCCCCTTTGAGAGCATTGATGCCATTTTAGACGACAAATGTGTATGTGTTTCACTTGATAATGCCATGTGACAATGTAAAAAAAAAAAAGATTTTTCTAAAGCCCCCTCGTACATTATGGTGAGTTAGCTAAAACTATGAGAATTTAATCGTTAATAAGGTGCAAAAAATTTGAGATGGTTTGAAAATTTTAAGTGAAACTATTTTTAATACTTAATAAATTATTTTAAAGACCGACTTTACTATAAAAACAAATTCAAATTTTTTGTTTTATTTGCCATTTTTATACATATGTCATTATTTTTTTCATGAATTTATGCATGCCGAAATATCTTTCTTTTTACAAGCTTACTGAAAATTTATAAGATGATTTCGATATGAAAGGACTGAGAACAAAAATTAGTGTAGTAAATTAGCGTTTCTTATTTGGCTTCTTTGTACTGGCTAATACTTTATTGCATTTCTAAAGGGCACCTTTAATCATATTCCAAAAATGATTTTCCTCTTGAATGAAAACAATATACCCGAAACATTCGGTATAATGATTAAAGAAATGTAATTTTGGTATGCGGGTTTTTGTGAAAAAAAAACCCTTGCATTTCGCTGGAAAGTGACTTTTCGTCACTTTGTAATATATATTGAGAAGTTTTTCTAAAATATTTTTTTATTTAAATTAATAAGAACCAACAAAAATACTTTTCAGTTTGTCTAGTATACTAAACAGACTCCGTGATATTGCGTCCGCAGTTTAAATACATTTTAAATTAGTTCCACGAGCCATATGAGCATTGATGAGAAACAGTTTTAACCATTGGCATGGACATAGATAAAAGTACATGACTGTACATCACATTCGAAATGTAATCCCAATGAAAAAATTGTACAATATTTGACCATAATTTTTTTCCCCAGAAATTCTTTAAAATGTAAAAGTTGTGAAACCCCCAGCTGGTTTCGAACTCATGAATTGTAAATAAATGGATGATGTGAAAGAGACAACTTAAGAGGGCTCGACGGTCGTGGCCATTTTTAGACTGTATTGATCTCCTTTAGAAGAAGAGCTCTATATAAAAATATGGGAAGATACCCAAATTTTAAAAGGTAAAATTTTACGGATTTTTTCTTTGGTCAATAATAGTTTATAGGTAAACACATCATTATATCCTAAAATTTTAGGTAGATCTGCTGGTTCATTTGTTGACCACCGAACCTCCTTAAAGAAATAGTTAAATTTTCAATCACTATGTTAATTAACTTCGAAAGAGTAAGTCACAACATCCAGGTGTTCCGTACATGTACCTCCATTACAGTGTCATGTTATAATTTTTGAATTTACTGGGTGGGTGTAAATACAAAATTTACAACATGACAACTAATTTACAACATGACAACAGTCTGAGATGTCAATGTCATCAAAGAACCTTAATAACACCACAAGCGTGGTATATTGATGATAGACTTTTGCCCTTTTTCGAAAATGGATCTGGGATATCTTTATCTTTTAACACTGGAACTAAGTGCTAAGGTGCCATACATAACAAATTTATCAATGAAAAGTATTGAGACGCTTTTACCGCAAAGTACGTCAAATCATTAAATGCACATCAACGTGGACAATTTTTATAAATGACAAAAACAGTGACTTGATAGTAGAGAGAAAAATTTATCAAACTGAATATGAATCATCGTCTTTCAATAACCTATCCTACCAAACATAAAACCGTAATGACGTCATAATTTACCATAAAGAGGTTCCCTAACTTAAAAGTCATTCTTAACGTAAATCATTTCTTAAAACATTTTCGTAAAGATGTTGGGTAGGTGTTTTATCCATGACAGCAAAAAGCAGTCGAAGTAAAATTTCATTAATAAAGAAAAATTGGTGTTTATTACTATCCGACGATTTGGGATCGCGTCTAGACAGCATTGAGTCTGGCGCTGACCTCTTAGGTCACTGGCCTATTGACGAACGTTCATTTTCAATTAGTTTCCAGGGCTCTCCAAAAAACCGGGGAGGGGAGAAAAGCTCTGGACAACGAAAGAAAACGACCGTACCGATCTGGAATCATTGCTAGGTATTGATTTAATATCCAGAGAAAGTCCTTAATAAGCCCTTTCCTTCCTCCAACGTTAAAAAGCATTAGCTATTTTAGGTTCCGTGCTTTCGTGTCCAGCGAAAAAATAACCAAAATATCGCATGTGTGTTCTTTTTTCCCTCAAAGGACAAGCTATCAAAATAGAAAAGGGGCAGAAACATGAATGAAAGTTCTAAATTCGGGATTGAGTGAAAATTAAAAAAAAATATATAAAAAAAAAAGTAAAAAAAAGAATCCCGGGACGTATTTAAATTGCTAATTAAGAAATCGATGTGATTTTTAGTTATGTATACCTATAAAATCGGTTTATAACCACAACGGACTCGTGTGAACACGGTTGTCAGATGTACGAGTGATTCTATATATGGGAATTAATAGTTCCACACACACATAACGTACAAAAGGTAAGTTCTGTATATCATTCTCTGTCTGCGGTCTACCATTGCACTTTATCCTTTTTTACAAACGTTGGCATTTTACATTACGAATTCAGTGTTCAGAGTCTATGTAACATTTTCTAAATGAATGTGTTGCTGACCAGCTTTTACTCGTATTTATGACAGCAGCGATTAAACAGCATGCTTGATGTACATGTACATATTTGATTCGTTTCCTCGTGTCCTTCTTATGAACTGTATATATGCTTGCAATATGTTTTAAGTAACATCTTCATGTGCATGTGATATAAAATTATATTATTCGACCTTAAGTATACTTTAAAACAGCCCTTGATTTGCAACACTGTAGATTATAGTTTAACACAAAAAGCCGAGATTTAGTTGCCGAAAAAGTTCATTTTAATTTTCGGAGATCTTTTTACATCCTATTGGATCTTCGGATTTTTTGTTTGTTTTGGGTATTTTTTGATCCGCGCAGATTTATTTTTGTTCCTAAAAAATCATAGATAAGGAATTTAAAAGTAGATTTTGATAGCAATTTCTACTAGGACACTTACTAAAATATTACTTCATCTTCTACCTCTTTTTTTTACACTAGGAAAATCTGGAAGCTCATTTAAAACAACAATTATGTGTATTTGAAAACAAATATACCAACAGGGAGGGGGATATCACAAATACAGAGAATGTAAATGTAAATATAAGCTACCGAAATTTGGACAGGGAAAGCAAAAAGTTCGATTTTACACGCCATCTACGCCCCCCCCCCCCCCCCAATACTGGAAATGGATAAAATAATCAAACAATTGAAAAAAATGATAACAACATCACTACCCTCGTATCAAACTGATATAGTTCTAATATCGACGTGTATATCTTAAAAGTCTTACGCAAAGAAATAAAGAAATGCGCACTCTGTTCGAATTTCTGAATGAACATAGACAGGTATTAACCGCATAAAAAGCTGTTATTCATGAAATCAAATTCGTTAGGTCTCTTTAAAAGTTATAAAAATTCGCACACCTGTGCTAAGCTAGTAGATCAAAAGTTGAATTCGACATAGACTCCTTAGAAAGGTTATGTAAAATCACAGGCTTTTAGAAAGGTACAAGCACCTGTGAAGAAAATAACTCTTAAACTATCAAATTATTTCAAAATTATGAATTAAGTAATAAAGAGTCGATCTAAACGTTTTTTCGTCGTTTGATTCTTTATTTCTTTCTGGTGTAAACACGAGTTGTATTCATGGAAAAAGAAGATAATTTTTCCTTTGTAGCATTATAATGCTTGTAAACTTCAATGGATAATGATTTTATGCTCCCAGAGCGTTACAACATTTCTTTATCCTGCAAAATGCCCCAATGTCAAGCATTTCAGTACTACCGAACGTAGAACTTATTTACCCCCTCCCCCCAACAACAAAAACTAAAAGTCGAATTGTCGCCCTTGACACAAAATCCTTTACACCTGCTCCTGATGCCAAAAAAAGAAGACACAAAACAAAAATCCACGTGCTTTATTAATTGTGTTCCACGCTTAAAAATGTTGTAAGCGGCCTATTTTTGGAACAGGTATATGTTAACTCCGTCGTATTCCGTTCGGACATTTTTGATTGATTTAGAGACAGAGGGAGAGAGCAAATTGAACTGAGACACACGTAGCAGAAAAAAAAAACCCATCGTACTGAAGCCTGTGGGTTGAATATTGTGTTTACTGGAATCGTTTAATGCATGCATAAAATATGGATATAAATCTAATAGCTATGGGTTTTAATCCCTCTGATGGCATCGTGCATTAAACTCAATAACATCTTCATTTCCATACACTTGATGGTGGTTTGAAGCTTAAAGAGATGATTTCGATAAACTTTATAAAAAATAAAAAAGCGAGAGGAGATATGCTATTTATCGAACCCGGACGAGAAAGGCAAACTGGAGCAAATCGGCTTGAAACAGAATTGCTTCATATTGTATCAGTTGCTGGAGGTTTTTCATTCTTTCATTTTCTTTAAAAAAAAAATTAACAAAAGTGTGTTGCGTATAATATTTTCTGAAGTGAAAGTGTCTACCGCTGGTTTGAAAATTGCCAAATTTACTTCCTTCATTTGAAACCCATAGATCTAATTAATACGAGTGTCTATGAAGCAGCTATAGAGCTAGAAAGAACTTAACTCGGCGTTGCGGGTTCACTTTTGTCAAATAAATATTTTGACGGGAGTTCAAAAGAGGCCTAATGATCTTTAATGCACACCCTGCAGCGAAAGCAAAGCGATCTCGGCCAAAAAGTACAGTTTCCGCGCAAGGTTAATTATTTGAAAACAGTGAAAGGCTGCTGAAAGTGCAGACAAACGCTTAAGATAATTAACGATTTCAACTACAACCTGTTTAAGTATTCTGAAGTATTCCGTCAATTTTTTCTTCCCCCCTCTGTGTTTTTTTACCCTTCTTTTGCTATGGAGCATTAACAGATAACAAACGAAAGGTTAATTGATATTGTCCTCTTAATGAAATAACTAGTCATAAACGTCTTTCGCAATAATTATGATCATAAGTGGAAAAAAGCATTATTAATAAAATTTGATACTCCTTATTCATCTGTCTAACAAAATTTGTCACGAACGATATTCACTTTGCTGATGTCAAAGTTAAATCTGCGCTTTTATGTAAAATTTCATGACATTCTCTAATTCTAATTCAAAGCGATTTAAATGCAAAGTCACTACATCTAATCTTAAAAAATGTTATTTTGCGTATTTATTATCCATGCTACGACTAAGTAAATTATCTTACTATGAGAAAAAAAAATTCTAAGAATCTGTGTTTAGAACAAATGAATATAGAATACTTCAAATACTAGTAGTTTAATCGTGACCAACTATCGTGTGGATGAGGATGCTACGTAATTCTAACTCAAAACATTTTACAACCACCCAGATTAAAAATAAGTAAAATTCAAGCTTCTTTAGGTGCTCGTATAGTTTGGCATTAGAAATATTGACAAGAGCGACACTGACACATCCCTCAAGGCTGCCATAAATTGTGTCATCAATTTATTGTTATACAGTAAATTACATTTGATTGGGTTTCATAAAAAAAAATACCGGGTCTTATATGCGAAAAGATAAATCAGAGAAAAATTTAATACTGTCTCTTAGCGAAAACTCTCCATTTATATTGAGACTGGGCTCAGTTTATACCCTGAAGATAAGATATTTATGGTTTATGCATTTAATTTAGTTTTATGCATTTGCTTGTAAGCACGCGTTATTTTTTGGAATAACAGAAAGAAAGTTCCATATCGGAGTGCTAAAGAAATTGGGCCTGAATACTGCAAAATTGTTATCTAAAAAAATTGTTTTAAAAATATTGTGCAAACAGACGAAGAAGAATAAATCAATGCAAACTGTTACTTAAGATATTTTCAAGGTCACGAATCTTGGTTCAATGACACATTAAATCATTAAAAATTTCAGTCCATTGCTTGACACTTTTTAATTTTTTATTAAAAACTTAATTTTAAAATTTAAATGGGATCGGTGACAATTGTTTTATGTAAAACTTTGTCATAGCCTTTAATAGATTTCGTACACATATATATCTCCATTATATCGTTTCAAAAACTTACAAAATAAACGTTAATGTTGCGTGTTTGTTTTGCTTTGTACTACTCTATGTTTTGCGCATTTGCATCAGGATCTCTGTACATATTAGACAACTAGATAATTAGACAACTTTTTTGGTTTACATCTTTGTTCTTCGAGGTATAAAATCACTTGCAAACATTGTAAAGAAGATTGTTCCTACATATGTCTGAAGCAAACTGAACACACCCTTCAAGTCTTCTACCTACCTCGGCGCGTTCGGTGAAGATGGATGCGATAGGGGATCCCTAATGTTAATCTACAGCACGGCAATCACATAATGAAGATGTTACCAGCCGATTTATTATGTCAGAGGAAATGGTTACATTTATCTTTTTTTAGTGAGAATCAGTAAAAGTTACAACTTATCTTCGCGGTTTCCGATATAAGACAAGACAGGCTGGGGTTGGTTTTTTTGTTCAGTGATGTCTTGCCTTGAAAACGGGGGCGTCGCAGGAGTTAAAGATCACTCAGTCGTTGTTAAGTCGGTTTTATAACATCGTTAGGAAATACGACTAGGTGTGTGATCAACCGCAGAGAAACATTATCTTCATCGCCAAGAAGTGTGCAGATTTCTCATTTCTTTCTGTTGTCAACAGAAATCAGTCTCCCTCATAAAGTAGCGGTGCTGGAAAAAAAGCTTCAAACGGATAGAAATATGTAGAATGAACCCGATGCAGTTGCGCCATGTGGCGAGAAAGACTCTTTGCATGGTATATTACAATCTATAGATTATCATATTTAAAAAACAAAATTACGTTAATTACGTAAAATGATTCACAAGGACTTCATCACAATTGCATTTGTCAGGCTTTGCTGGAACTATATAAGATTGATTGATTTCCATGTTGTTTTACGTCGTAATCGAGACTATTTCTCTCGAAGCTTGATGCGCAGGGACAAGGGGTTTTTTTTTATCGTGCCAGCGCATACTTCGACACTTGACCCTCCCCGCTTTTGGTTGTTTGGTCTTTATCCAAAGGTTCCTCTAGTTGTGCTTTTATAATCAGGATTGATAAATTGTTTTCGCTTGCGACCTTCTTCGTTGCCCGGCTCTATTAAATCAGGAATATACTTTGGTCTAAAGGTCAACTGTACATATATTTTTTACTGCACTTCTAACAATGTTAATTTTGTCTTGACAACCACTAAATTATGTGCATTATACCTTATGATGGTGAAATGTGCAAAGAACGGGTATTAAAACTTTTGTTGACTACAAAAGGACATCATTATATTTCTTTCAATTCGTTTTCCTTATTTGACTAAAAACAATGTTTTGGAAAAGTCTTCTATTGCATTAGCTATGCGTCATGTTTACGTCAAGTACAATTCATGTCACTGCATTAAAAAAATGAAATGGACTTTATTTTTATAGAAGCACCAATCACAATTAAAAACTAGAATTAGACTCAGACGTAACTGCTCGATCGATTTATAGATATGAACAGAAACATCAACAACATTGTCAAACGTGTGATGAAAGTTCTTGTATATGCTTTTGAAATAAAATCCTGGTAGGGCGCCCAGACATAGAATAGAAGGAACGGTTTAAGCTGTTCGGGTTTTATTTCTCTCTTTTTTATCTCCGTTTAATTTGAAGTTTTTGGGTGGGTTCAACTATAAGGCGGTGACTCACGGAGAGACAATAGAATCCCAGGGTATTATCTAATACAAATGTAGGTATATACACCCCTGGTGTGAAAAGGGTCTATGTGTGTTCTCAAGGTTAGCTTTGTACAGGAATATAAAGTACACAGACTTTTCGGTTCTCTTCGACTACGTGGGAAATCCAGCGTTTACGATCCGGCCAGGTGTATATAGGTAATAGTTATCTACCTAGCTGTTTTACCTGTCGCTATCTATCGTGTTCTCCGCCCGATAATGCGCATCTGTATACACAAGCATTAATATATAGATACCTATATATACCATAGATTCCGTTTTTTAAGTATACAGTGGAATAACATTATGTTAATGACGAAATATGGTAATACTAATTGTTTTGAACCCATTATAATCACCACAATGAAAAAAAATATTGTAGTCAAAAACTTAAACTGCGCCTAAACAGAAAATGAAAAGTAGAAGTTCATTTTCTGGTAAATTATATAATTTGAATTATCATACTCTCTTCTATAAAACTGCAAAATTCATCAAAACATTCAACATAGACCAATAAAATAACAGTTTAGTTTTGATATACATGTACATTTTTAAATGTTTTTAAATTATATTTGTATTATTATATCTAAAGATGTTTTCCCCGAGGACGACATTCAGAGGCGAAAATGAAATTACATGTATTTATGATGTCCGAACCTTTTGCACTCATCAGACGTTTTCTCGACAAAGTCTTCCCGAGAACTCCAGGCTTGAGGTCAATGTTTTCTTGAAACAATTGGCAGACGGTTTGCGCTCCATGAAACACATAAAAAATCTTTCTTTCGCCTTGTGATACAAGAGAAACGTTCATGCTTGAAGTTTGTTTTCTTTTCATATATAAACACAGAATTTCTTACGACCTGAAGTCTCGTGTATACATACATGTATATTGTCAATAAAGTAGATTTAATTTCTTTTTCTACAATGGATACGTTTTTGAAATCATTTTTAATGCCAGGGGTTTTTTAAATTAAGAATGGTAATTTTTTTTTTAAGTTAAATCGCACTAGGCTGCTTTACTTTTACTCGGACATATCAGGTCAGTGGGTCATCAAAGGTCATGTTTTGGTATGAATATTTACGAGTTTTGCTTCCTAATTTGCATAATGAATAAGATAAACTAATTAAGGTACAATGAAAAAAAAACCTCGTTAAGTCGATGATCCGTAAAGAGACACCCTGAATCGTAATACATGTATACAAAAATTCCACCCATTCTTCCAATAAATGCGGTTTTGAAGTTTCTAGCTAATCAAAGACTTTGAGCTCGTAAATAATGTAACGAACAGGTGCCCCGCTTAAATAACCACATAATTTATGCTGGTATAAACAAGAAAACATTGTACAAGTACATATTTTGTTGTTAAGAAAAATTGTAATGCATTTCATTAAATGCGTTTTAACGCTGTGGTAATCTGTCATATTATGACGAATTTGATGCTCCGTACGTCTAGATAAATCATAAAATGGGCATGGACGTGATTGAAAGAGAAGCTTATACCCTTTGAAAGAAAAATAAAAAAATAAAAGACGGAGTGTAAAAAAAAATATATACATTGTTATTTTTTATGTCGTCGGCAAAAGAGTGGAAAAGGGGGGTGTGTGGGTTCAGGTTTGTTTTGACTGGTACCACATACACCTGTTAAGTTCATTGATGATGGCGTAAAAACGAAAGTTTGATACCGTGTATTAAAGGGATTATTACAGAAAAGGACGGTTGCGAGAGAGATAAACGATTTGAAAAAAAAAATTATGTGTAATTCCTGGGAATTATCAAGAATCCGGTTGGTATAAAACGGCGTAGTAAAAACGGCATAGTATAGCAAAACCTTCTGGGAACTGAGCGTTGGTAAAATACGTTACTCCGGTAGGTTCCGCTGCATGTGTTTGTGTGAGTGTGTGTATAGTTAGCCCTGCCAGGGATCAGAGTTGAAATTTGTGAGGATGACGAGTCGCGTACAGATTATCGTTAATCTGGAGGATTAGCAGAAAGCGAACATGGAGGTGTTATTGATGCTATAGATGCTATATCTCCAGCCTTTAGCTAGACGCAGGCTGATATAGAGCTGGCTGTTAAGAACTGGAGACAAATCGCTGGCATTTGTCCACTTTGAATGCACTGAGTCTGCGAGGAAACGTACCGTACTGCCTGTAAATTCCGGGGGGCAGGATTATCTTATTCCCCACCGGCGTGTCTTGTCGTTCTGCCGCTTGTGGAGTGCCCCGTTTGACATTGCTATCGACTCGTGTAGGATGTTGTCTCTTGGTGTTATACTTGCTAATACTCTGTGTGATGGCTAGTGATTTTGAAGTCTCTGTTGAGCACTACACGGTTTAAATGACTAGATTTTTTTTTAATAATAAAGTGTGTCTCAAGTTATGGATTAGCAGGATGGTTTACCTAAGAGGTAGGTAAAATAGTAAAAAAAAAATATCGCCGTGTATTTGCTTTTCTATCGTCTGCGAAGACTTAGAACCTTCATTGTTCAGTGGTATAAAAACTACGCGCCCGATATTTTATGTTTAGTCTGCCTATGAGTGCAAGGGTACAATTGTCTTGGAACTCGACATATTACAAAATGTTTCAAAGCGATTTCTTTAGGCATAGTTCTACAGTGCAATTTACTCAAAACTAATGGAAGGGTGATTTGCAGTTTTCATTTGATCTCGAATACTACTCAGAAACTTGTATATGTATATTCATATAGACTTAACACAAGAAGCAAACCTTTTGAAATTAAAGTTTTTCAATACAAACTTTCCCATTTGTCTACCGAACTTTATTATTAACCATCGAAATCATGTTTTGTGAAACATCAAGTATTTCAGCAAATTTGCACAGAGTAATTTTTTTTCTCTCTTTTTCAAATACAAAATTAAAACTTTATTTTAGATTGATGGATTAATCAATATATATTTTTAAGAATATTTTTAAATCAATATAACGACCCATGACATTTTTTTTTCTCTCTCTCTCTCATAAGCCAAAGGGCTTGACTACACATAAACACTGTATGTATATGTCTCTGCATATAATTCTCAATGAAACTTGCTCTCTAAATGGATTTTAAACGTGTAGGAGAATTTATCAAGTCTGGTTTATTCGCCGTGTATAACAAGGGCTGATAAAACACATCTTATGATCGCAAGCTGATCCCACCGAATTTTCTTTTTGATTCATAGGGATGATCACTTTGTTGCTTTTATGAGTCTCAAATTAAATGGATATTAAAGAATAACATTTCCATGATAAGTTGTTTTTTTGGCGGGTAGTATTATTTGAAATACAGATTTTGAAGTAGAGTGTTTAATTTACAAAAAGGATTTGGATTTTTAAAAAAAAAAAATTAATTATTTTCCCTGTAAGATGTGACAATTTTCTTTCGCAGTTATGAGATCATCGCTGTCTTATAATTTCTTTCATAAATCAAATGGCAGTGATTAACTTCTAGAGAAGCAACGCTTAAAATAAGATAGAAAATAAGACCTGTTTACGACATGTGGGAACTTTACGACATCCAAAGTCGTTTTCGAGTGTTGTTTTGCGATATGCGCAAATTGTGTAATTTTCACCAAGTGTACGTTACGCTACTCGCAGAAAATACCAGGCATATTTGGTCAAGAGTCGGAGAGAGTGAAAAAAAGGCTTGGCGTTTCTTGTTAATTATGTACAGATGCTAGATGGTTGATTAGTAGTCATAACGGCCACTGCAGACACCCAATATCGAGGCGAGCCTCCAGTAATGTGTTTAGACCAGCTACGAGGAATGTGACAAATTTTGATCTCCATTGTGTTTTTTCTCCTGGCACTCGTATATACTGATGTATTCCAAAGAAAACCTATCAAAAGCATAACCCTTACGAAATGTATATATGTATTCATTCGCGATGTGCGATTTTTTTTTCTTCTTCTGGTTTTGTTTTGTTTTTTCACATTTCGTAATATACCTTACGTACTGTTTCAAACATATATCAAAGAGATAAGATAATTTTGGACTCTGTTTTAGATTGTCGCGATGAAGCGTTGACGAATCGCTCTGACGATCAAGTCGTTTACACAGACAAATCTTGATTAGAAAGGTCAGAGCTCTCAATATACAGGTCTAGTACGACCACTTCAAACCTGGCTTTGAAGTGGCTAGAACGTGTTAAAACCATTCCGGCACCGCCCTGTTTCTTCAATGGAACCCACTTTACCGTCTCCCATGACCACCATTTTATTTTATTTGACAAATGATAGTAAAGGTGTTAAGAGTTGAGCATTCACGAAGTGATAACTCTTTCTTGTTTTTAAAAGTGCGTCATTTTGTCAATATTGTAGATGCCTCGTCGCCCATCCTTCTACTTAACTATGTCAGTTTTAGTTTAATTGCTGCGAAAGATGATTGTCTCCATGGTGATAACGAAAAGCAGGAACCATAACTTTGCAAGTTTGGTAAGTGTCTTATTTACCTCCCTTCAATAATTCTGAAGTGTTTTTTAATCAAGTTTATTTTCTTCCTCAACCAATTCACTGAAGTACGCTGAGAAACTCCTGTAGGTGACTAATAAGATAAGCATTAGATTTAACACGATGAAAGGGTTGGTTCTGAATGAAATTCTGGCCAGTACCATACAGAAACAAGCACCGTTTGTGTCCTAACCTCTCCTTAAGGCAGTGGCCTGTTCATATGAATTACAAAAAGAAAAGAGAAAAAAATGGATTCCACTTTCTTTTAATCTCACGACCTCTTGGCGTACAAACGACGGACAATGTCCATCAAATGACACACAATTTTACGCGAACTCCCAGGCTCGCCTTTTTAAACGCACGTCAACAAATTTTCTTCCATTCATAAGAAAAAATACAAACCCTTCGTGGTTCACCTCGGCCAGAAATTCCCCCACCTGCCAAAAAAGGTATGACTTTGTTTAATTAACAACGATCTGTCGCATATACTGTAATTTTAGACTCCTCATTGTTAATTTTTTTTTTATATATTTTATCAATTTGTACAATGGTTCGCCGTTGTTTCAGATTTATGTAATTTAAGATTTAAAGTAATTAATCATGACGTTAATTAAATAATGTCTTAAATCAGAGGTCTTCATGTCTCGTGCACGGCTACTTTTTGTTGTCACCAACCGAATAGGATAACGTGCACGCGTTTGCATGTCAGAAAGAAATAAAGTTTTATCGTCGAAGACAAGAATGATTCAAAATCAGCTATCAAAGGTCTGTGAAAAAAATAATATCAAAGTAACTTTATTTGATATCTTTTTATCAAAAGAATAATACAACTTACGGGCTGTCGGTGATTAAAACACGATATTCCATGCGTCGAAATTGTTTACATATTTTGTCTACAAACTTTGTAAACAATACGTCGTCTCTGTGATCTGTATAAGCCAATGGGAATTTTTCGAAATAGAAAAAAGGAAAACAACACACACACACAGCCAATACATATAATATCAGAGAGAAGTCGATCGGGTTTGAAATTCTAGAGTCATTTAAGCTGGGAGGTAACAATCTGCTCGCGACGAATTACTCGGCACGTGTATATAGTGCAGACGTCAGCGGCTGTCAGTCAATTCCAACCCTCCCTATTAAAATCATCCTTGAGGTAATCTTATCAACATTTCTGCCCCCTTTTATACTACGAGTAGTATCAAACTAAAGTTATGTATGAATATTTCTATTGACCCGTAGCAAAGAAACGAGATACCGGCGCGCGGCCAGTTGAAAACCGGGGAGGATGAAAAAGGGGGTTACAAAAACCAATTCACACGCGCCGATATTGACAACTGGGTATTACTATTAGACATATATTAGGATCAGAAGACTTGGTTCTAAGCTATTGTAGTCGTGTAGACATTCTAGACTATACCATCTTGGTGTAATATCAGTCATTTAGACAAATACGCTAAGTGTCTGGATACCAAATCCGCTCTCTAATCAAGTGATAGTTCTCATCGACATGACATTTTCTATTCTGATTTTCAGCCGATGGCAGTGCTACGAGAATTCAGTGACTCTCGGAATTGTTAAATGTGACCAGTGTCAAAATACCTTGGATTTACTACTACTTGTGTGATATTTTTTAAAGTGAATTCTGGGATATTTCTGGATACATGACAACTTGCAGAAAATGAAGGACTACACACGTCGTCAATTTCAAGAAAACATTAGACACGACAGGTGACAAAATAGAATCCACGATTTACCACAAAAAATTGTTCATAAAAGAAAATCAAATCAAAAACCTGGCTTCAATCATTACATGCACTGCTGTTAGAACATGGCCAAACTATTGGTCTTTTGGTTATCAGTGATGCAGATACTGTCTTTCTTACCTCCGGCGCCCGGAGAGCGATTTTTCCAGTTACGCGACCATTCGGATCAAAATAAATATCTTCTTGATCAACACTTGACAATAATTCACAACAGACGAGAAGCAGAGGTAAGCTTTGATAAACCTTGATCTCATCGTTTAAAGGTTGTAGATTTTTTTTTCATTGTCAAATCTTTAATTTATTAGCGACAATACCTCTATTCACGGTACGTGTTGATATATCAAAATGTACATGTATTCTTTGAATGATCATGAAATGATATTGCTGATCATTAAGTTTAAATGCCTGTTTGAAAGTAGCAGACACGAATAAGTGAATTAAAGGATAGTAAAAAAAAATGCGATAGTGAAAATTTACGATAATGTTATGACTTGAAGAATTGAGTTAAGATTTTATGGCGCAACGTACAGACGATTAGCGCTCATCTGATTTCACGTATGAAGAAGAAACCAGTGAAATATTCAGTTTACAGAGAGGTTTTTGGAGCTAGACGTTCTTTTGAATTCAGACACCAGAGAGGAAAAACCTAACACCTTCTCCTAAGGTCGATCCGTCTAAATTGTTACATAACAATGTTGTGAGGCCTATGTAACAAGGCATTTGCGTGCAAAAAAATTGAATTTTTTTCTCTTCAACTGATGCGGGTAGAGTTTACATGTAATATTTGAACATGAAATTTTGTTAGAGGAAGAGAGGGCAAGAAAAGAGAGATGGGGGAGGGAGGGAGGAAAGAGTGAAAGTAAGAGGGGAAGAGATGGGTAGGGAGGAAGGGAAAAGGGAAGGAACGAGAAAGAGATAGAGAGACGGACGGACGGAGAGTGAAAGAAAGATGAGAGACATCAAGGAGATAGTTATTGCGCCGTGATACGTTCTTTTCACAAGAACACACCAGTAGCGTACAGACACCGGACGCTGTTTCTCGCCATGAGTGCTTGGCCTTTCTCACCTCAGAGTCTTTAAAGTCATTCCACATGTCGTGTGCATCGTATACACGAAAGGGTTTGAGGAATTTCAAACGTCCGACATAGTGTGATCGAAATTCACTTTCTCAGATGAGATTGCCGTTGATATAAATTTTTTCTCCCTTTTGTTAAAGTATGTCACACACGCAAGGGAACAAAAGGTGATATTGTAAGGCTTTTCGCTAATTTTAGACAAACATTTGAGAAGAAATGTGTACCGAATAAATCAAGCATTATACTAAAAGGCTAAATATAGTGGAGATCGGGTATTATGGCCTGAGAATATGTTTTTATCTTGAACACGATAGAAATCTGTCGACATGAGAAAGCGTCTGTGAACACAAAGATGTAGGTAAAAAAGGTAATGTTTAGTGCCAGGTTCATGAACGACGGAAGCCTAAACATTATATATAAAATAAGCTGCTGAACGATTCGTAATGAAACACTTTCTCTTTGGCGATGGACGGGGTAAAAAGAGGTCCCGCTGATTGTCTACATCGTCAGGGCTGAAAAAAGATGAGTCGCGCCGAAGATACAAACCATTAAAAAAAAAAGAGAAAACCTTCCCTAATGAAAACGAAATCTGTTAGAAAAGGATGACTCAAGTCGGTAACAATAATCATTAAATCTCCAAGCCTCTTCACCTCTGCGTGAATTAGCGAGATCTGTATAGAGTGTCCTATAAAGCGCCATTGACGGTGGCCAGGTATCAATTTAAAGGAGATAAACCTCTACGGTGGGAGTTTTACCCGTCTCATTGTCAGCGAACTCATCCTCGTAAACAGATATTACGTTGGTGTCTGGGTGAACACGGGCTTTGACCATTGACCCCCCAATCCCAGGTCGATAGCTTCCTACCAGAAAATCGAGTCCGATTAAAATGAGCCATTAAAGTTATTTGATACATGCTATGCAAAAATAATGTCATGTAAAAGTATACGCATTGGGTCAACTTTGATGCGCGTTTGGCATTTGCTTTCAGGATAAGAAATGCGACATCCAAAACCCGAAGCCTAATGTTGCCCTAATGTATAAGTTTATAAAGCATATCAGTTTGCTCACACGCAAGATATTTTTACACCAAGCGACATTTTTCGGTCAGTGTTCTTTTTTATACACCTCTCACTTCTTCTTTTTTAGATTCAGCTTGAAAAATATGGCTATTTAAAATGTCGGGTTCAGAGAAGGCGGCGGTCAGCCTTAATGGAAGTGATGGAGGGTATTCATCCGCTATCGGACAAAGAAGTGGAGGCGGATCTTCCAATGTGCAGTGCATCTCAAGTCAACACCGCCATTAGAGACTATCAAATCAAATACAAACTTCCGGTCACGGGAATCTTAGATGACGTCACGAGGAAGTTTATGAGTACGTCACGATGTGGTAACGCAGACAAAGACGCTATAGCCGAGCACGCTGTACCGGAAGTGATGGAGGAGAGCAATGATAACTTATATAATTCCAATTCCAAAAACTCTGACGCTGATCCCGTCAATAGACGGCGTTGGCGAAGAGACGCCAGCAAGACAAAGTTAATAAATGTGCTTACTAGTGATTCTGTCAAAAATCAAAATATATTGAGACGGACGAAATATATCAAAAGATATGCCGAGAAATACAAACACGAGCTGTTAAAACCGTATACTCCAGAAGAGCGACAAAAACGCTCCATCATAGCTAATATTGTGGTAAAAAATAATTCCCTTTCGGGTGAACCCGTCTGGGACGGACAGAAATTTACCAAGGACTATATTCGATGGCGGATGCTGCGGGACGGTTTTAGTACGCGGATTCCCGTGGAGGAACAGAGAGCTAGCCTCCGCCTGGCGTTCAGGATGTGGAGCGAGGTGATTCCTATCATATTTGAGGAGGATGTTACGGGCGATATCAACCGGGTAGATATAGAGATTGCCTTTGGAAGAGGTACTATTTTTTCATATATTGAAAAGAGAACGTATAAATGAATTTTACGTCTCCCCACCCCTTACCCCACCCAATCCCACTTTTTGATGTCATGAATTTTGCTAGACCTCTATAAGCTGATATAGAATCAGCGTAGCTTGAACCGTGTCTGTATGGCCCCTCATAAAAAAAAGGAGGAAGACGTCAATCATCCAGATGTAGAATACCCTCTAGCAATCATATTATACAGAGGCTTTATCTACCTTTAGTTCTGGGCGGGTAGTTCCCCCACCCACCCCCTTCTCTTCATAGGGGCAACAAAAGCACGGAGCGGGGCCATCTACATACACTACGGCAGCATCAATACATGTAGTATCCCTTCTTAAATGAGACTTCTAAAGAAAAAAAATTATTTTCGTTTTAAAAATTCCGTGTATAATTACTGCAAAAACGTATTTTGAAAAACAAGCATGCAAGTATTAATTATGACTTTTTGGTTTTTTATTCAAATTATGATTTGTTTTTGTATAATTTACTTCACGTTTCATTTGACATTTTGAGGTTTAACCGGGAAAAAGTGTTTGTTTTGTCTCCACCAAATTTTTTAGAATTTGTAGCTGTCGGTGGTCCGTATACGGAAATGAAATGATCCCTACAAAGTGTGTATTCCAAATCATACACCAGCTGTCCCGTGTGCTAACATGGGAGTATATTCTACACCGTACCAAAACTTACTAACACTAAGTATACAGGAATAGATAAAAACTCATTAATTTAATTTTTTGTGTATGGCGGAACGCACTCTAAAGTAAAATGCGGTTAACAAGACGAAATTGTTGAAAATCCGAATACCTTTCAAATCTAGACGATATTTCAATGTCACTGGATGGCATGTATAACTCGCCGTTTTGGTATACATATTCGCGGAAACTAATTGCGTGATCACATCTATTTTCGTTTTGTGAGTTCGATAATTGATAAAACGAAATCAAATTTGATTTAGTCTTTGCACTGAAATTTCGCTACTTTTCACCATTTTTTTCTTATAATAAATAAAAAAAAAGTTTTGCCGTTCAGGGTTAAATTACATTATTGTTAAGACCGTTTTGTCCGAACGAAATCCTTCCTCGCCGGGATATTGCCAAGGAATAATCCGTCTGTGGTTTACCTAGTACAGAATGGCTTGTGATTGACATGCTCATCGATATACCGCACTTTTATTCAAAACCAACCTAGGGATTTTTTTTCCGAAGCCTTTATGCATATGCTTGATAGCTAGAAGGCTGCAATTGTAGTATGCACAATCGTTTTATTTCAAATAAATTGTTACAACTTTCAATACAGACTCTTTACATTTCCGATCTCTTTGATTTCCAGACTGGCTCGCAGAATTATTCAATATTATTTCATTAGTTCGTAAACTCTCGATAAATTTTTCAATATTACATGCGTGAGGCTTATACATTAACTCAAATGTAAGTAAAGTGATAAAGCAATTTCCTAGAGTGCATAACATAAATTCGAATTAACAAGCACATTTGTTTGATGCAAATCGATGCACCAGGGATCTTAATACCGACATGCAGATTCCCCTGCCAATTAAGTGTCTCTGTGATCAAGATCTAGATTGGAACTCTTTGATGTGGAAACCATGTTCCGCCCTTAACTCTACCACAAGATGGCGATACCCGCCCCATTGGAGCTATAATGTTATAATTGCGGTTTGTGGCGTAATATTTATCGTTTTGCTGAACAGATATCAAAATGAGCCAAGAAAAAGATCATAGTGTACATCGTGCCGAAACGTAGACATTTTACCCTTCTGTATTCTTTATGAGAGTAACGCCAAAGTCACAAAAGTGACAAAACCTTCTCATTCATAATTGTTAGATTTTTTTCACATGCTTGTTTGTGGATCACATGGGAAAATGAGCAAGAAGGGCCCATTTTATACGTCAAATTAGCGCACCCCAGGGGCAATCATTACATAATATGACGTTTGTAGGGCAACTTCTTCGACACAACTCTTCGTTTTAGGTCTAGGGTATAAAAGGCATTTTCCACGACAGTCATCTTTGTATTCGTGGGATAATGGTCCTATTATGCTTTTTTATTTATCAAATGAGGTAGATATCGGTCAGAGTGCACGGCAGATAAACGCCTTTTTCTCAGTGTGTGAAGGTTGCAGACTACACCCCTCTCTCTTCAAGTCTCTTTACTAATTGCATGTGATCGTAAATGCAACAGAGAAACTCATTAATATAAGATGTAAGGAGTTAACAGAAACTATTCAGCCGAGGTTCCTGTTTACAACTCTCTATTGTTAAGAGAAATCGTGTTGAAATTGTCGTCTGGCTTCCAACAATCTTTTTATCCCCCATTATTTGTATGCTCCAACTTCTCAATCCCTCCCGTAAGTGAGAATTTTTTTTCTCTCAGCATACACTGTAGTCTTATGAAAGCAGCTTCGATTATTGATATTTTTTACGTATAAATAGCTTTGGTTTTTTTTAGTTGTCCTGTACAGCGTATATCGATGTTTTATATCTATGCAAACTTATCAAATCAAAAAGGCCCTACATTAAAAGACACTAAAATTAGCCCGAAAACTAAAACCTAGTTTATAATGAAAATGTCAGATGTGTATTCGGTTTACTTTTATATCCATTTTGTCATCTCTAGAACCTTGATCGTTGTGTTCATCTAATAGATGCTTCCACTAGATAAGTTATCCGGAAGCAATGCCGTAATCTGGAACAATTGTCGTAAATTGATATGATTGATAAAATGTCAAAGCTTTCTCCGTTCGTCATAGCGTAATCCCGACTATGTTTTCTAAACGTGTCTGCGCTGAAAAGGTGGACAAGGAACGGCATAACATGTACATTGTTAACATTAGTAAACACGTAGCATAGAAAATATAATTGGAAATGAGTATGCCCTCATTGAAGTCTGCATATGACCCTTTATTTTGTCACCAATAAAACCATTATTGTACTTTGAAGATCGAAGGTTACATGTATGACTCGAATAGAGCTCCTTACTTGCTTCACTGGGTCAGTGGGTTAGTTTTCTTAATAAAATTAACATACTTCGACAATCGCGGCAAATTATGTGTACATTTTGATATAATCATATCAGCACATTTAACGAGCGACTGCCTCATAGTATCCCATGCCCTTCCACCGAATTGCACCGTCAAAATACAGCATTTAATCTAGGTGCTAATTCAAGCACAGCAATTCTTTGGCACTCCGCAATTTGCCTGTTTAAAAGCGCCGTGTTTTTTATCGTTATATTGAGAGTATTCGGCAATAAAAGAATATCATTTTTGATTAAGATTATAATCTGCCTTATATTATTAGCTCTTTCTCCGCTGTTTGTAGTTTGTTTTTAGGGAATAAAACAACAAAAACTGGACATAATTAAAGTACTATTAGAATGCATTTTAAAAAAATTATCCATTTTAGGTTCACATCAGAATTGCGGGCGGAAGTTTGACGGCCATGGTGGCGAGATTGCGCACTCCTGGAGCGGTAGAAACGTTCATTTTGATGACGAGGAGGACTATAAATCTATTGACACCATTTCCAAGGATGGCATCTACCTTCTACGTGTGGCGGTCCATGAGATAGGGCATGTTCTTGGCCTGGCCCACACCGACAAGAGCTATTCCATAATGTACGCCATATACCACCAGAACGTGGTGCCGCAAGCGGGATTCGAACTTGGATGGGAAGACCGGAAGTCCGTGCAGAAGATATATGGTGGGTTTTGAATGTCGATGCCGATGTTTTATTTCTTTTAAAATGTATGTTTAATGTAGACTACGACCGGGTTTTTTTTCACAAGCTTAGTAATCAAACATATTGTGATCGAGTTATACAGGGACCACACCAAAATTTGGATGTAAAACGCACAGAAAGCCTAGGAACAGTTGACACTCAGAACACGTTTTCGTATTATACACGCAAAACGAGTTTAACACACCTATTTGTACCTATTTTTTTCAATCAAAACAGGATGCGTCTTGAATAGATCTAAAATAAACACCGTTCCCTTTTTTTTTTTTTTAACAATTTATGGTATTCTTTTGACAGTATTATAGGTGCACAGATTTGTGCGTCAATAATTTCTGAGTGAAACAGAAATGGGAGCTTTTATGTATAAGATGGTATGTACCTATGTAACGACAGGTGCTGGCCTATTTCTTTCGCGTGTTCGAACAAGAAACGTTCCCTTGATTTCACCCTGTAGCTTCCTCTTTTATCAATCAGAAAGCCTTATATCTAAGAATTCCATTGACTGGTATCTGCATGGTATCGTACATCTGTAAGGGAAACATATCAATGAACGGAATTCAGCCCTTTTGGCAGATTCAGGCATCTTTTCAAGAAGAGGCATGTCACAAGAATGCAGTTTTATTAACACAATCAATTGAAAACAATGGCTCACTAAAGCTTACAGAACGAGGGGAGGTATTGAAGCCAATTGCTACCACATGCTAAGAACAGATTCTTCCTTAGTCAATTCATCCGAGTCGAGTATTAATTCTTTGAATAACTTTGGCCGATTCAACTAAAAAAAAGCCTAAGAGACACGTATAATTAATTTCCTAAATATTATGACAAACGTTTCGGAATGTTTACATTTGATGAGGCGTATTGTTATTTGCAGGTGTATGCAAAGGGCGGTTTAATACGATTTTTGACTGGGTTCGTAAGCGGCCTGACAGTTCATTCATCTACAATACGTACATTTTCCGCAAGAACCATTACTGGATGTACGAGAACCACGCCAACAGAACAAGATATGGCGACCCTCTGTACATCGCCCTAGAATGGAAAGGAGTTCCGAACTACGTTGATGGCTATGCGCATGTCTGGTTCTATTCCGGGAAACTAATCACCGATGCAGCCTACTTCTTCAAAGGTCTGCAAACAACAAAATATCTAATTAAAGTTTTAAAAAATTGTTTTCTTGAAACTAATGCATGGTTGGGATGTATATGAAAGTAATTAAGGTATTAAAACTTTAAAATGTTGTTCACAAAGCAGCTTACCAGCATGTATCTGTGGTACAAAATTAAAATATGGCTAGAATTCACTTGGTTTATTTAATATTTAATTTCTTTTATTTTGTTTTATGTAACTCATATTCATGACTGTATGCCGACATGGTAATTGTCAATATATGAATTGAATATTTATTACTAAATAGTATTACATAATTCTATTACATAATATTTGCTCACTCAATATATACCTTCTTATGTGAAAAATTTGAAATAATAGTAAGTATATCCCGTCTTTGTTTTAGGTGAACACTATTATAAATACGATAGCGAAAATGACCGAGTGTATGATGGTTGGCCTCGTCTAATCACCGAAGACTTCGGTCCCAAACCTGACGAAACCGAGGGTATTCCCGCGAACATAGATACAGTCTACTTTGACATGAGAGACAGAAATTTGTATTTCTTTAAAGGAGACATGGTAAGTCGAATGAGAGAGAGAGAGAGAGAGAGAGAGAGAAAGAGGTGTACAACAATGTATCTAACGGAGTTAAGATTTAAGATAAGGCATAATACACTAAAATTAAAAAATTACTCTTCATTTTTAGGTTTATGTTTATGATCCTAAAGGAGCGGATCACACAAAAGGATGTTGCGTGCGCAAACGAAAAATATGGGAGGAGTTTCCCCCAATGGAAGGAGAGGATCCTTTGCCTAGCGATTTAGATGTCGCGTATTTTTCTTATAGTGACAAAAAAGTGTATTTCCTGAAAGACGAAACTGTTTGGGAAAATGTTTTGTTCAATCCTCGACAAAAACAGATTAGAAACTCTGTGAAAAAGCTCGGAACTTGGTATGAGAAATGGTATGATGTATGTGACGTCAGAACAATGGACGCGCCACCTGACGGAACTGAAAAAACGTAGATGTGAGGTCATGTTCGCTCATCCTATGAGCGATTATCTTACTGTTATCAAATTTTGCTTGGAAAAAAGACGGGCATAGCTTTTCTTCCTGTGCGATATGAAAACTCAGTATTGCTAATATAGGGGCGTGTGTCAGTGAAGTGTGCTGAAGTTTCTATGCAAACCGTTTCCTTGTTAAAGCCATTTAGGTAGTGCGAAAACTTCATAAAATCTGCATGGTTGCTGCGTTAGAAGACTTAGCTCAAGGCGATTACAATTTTCCGGAAAGGGAAGTTGATCCAGTGAGATACACTATTATTTTGCAAGTGTCAAATCGGCTTGTATTATTTTTTATTTCCCAGTTTTTCCGAAACTTCTTGCAACATTTTAGCAATGTATTGAAGTGTTGTTGGGGAAAAAAATCTGTGAGCTCGATGTTTTTGCCTTCAGTGAAAAAAAAACTCTTTCTGCGAGAAAGAAACCGGAAGGAGCCCAAGTAGTTCGCACGGACAGACGAGTTTTTGCGCATGTGCTCTGCATATGGTGGTATCCATGATACACTTGTGATATAATTTATTACAATGACAAATATTTATGTACAACACATTCCCAAGTTGTTTTGAAACCTCTTCAATCGCAAACTATATGTTGTCAAGAGTTGTTACAATCACCAGTTGTTCTTCATTGTATGAGAAGCTTCCTGTGGCTAGTGGTGTATTCAAGATTTTCCAAACATCTTCAGATTTATAGGTAAAAGGCAAATTCACCCTTTTTCACTTGTAGTTCGATAATATCTTCACTAGAAAATAATAAAATTGTATTAATTGCCCTACCGAATTTTAATAATACACAAGTATTCAGGCCAGTTTACAAAATGTTATAATATGTATTAATTTTTTAAATGATATAATTTCATGCAATATATGACGCAATATAATCATTTACATATCAAATGACGTCATCTGCGTGAACATACCACCTGCATGTTGCTACTGTTGATCAATGTAACCTTGACCTACTTGTTGATATTTGTCCTCATTTTGGTTATATGACCTAATTGTTGTGACCTGTTTTTTATTGTCGCTAACAGATGTAATGATTGTCTCTGTTTCGTCACCAGGCATATTTATGGATAATGTTATGTTTTGAGATTTTAATTTTGGTATAACTGTACATTTTCTCGTGTTTGTTTAATTTATTTATTGCCATCATGTCCTTCTTTGCCGAGGATAGATGTGTGGGACATTTACTCAGTTCACCCCCCAGGGTTGTTCACGCTTTGGAGGGTGGGGTTTAGTAAATGGAGCAAATGTGCGCGTGAAAGAGAGCGAGTAAAAAGTCTGGAAGCGAGATTTTGTTGAAACAGATCCTTATTAAAATCAGCTTGATGGATCATTGGTGATATAAAGTTTATTACAACAATCAGTATGTGTTTGTGTTCCTGATTTCTATATCTATTTCTAAGACAGATGTTACGAAAACAAAAATATACAGCATTTCACATATTACTTATCGTTATTCAAAATACCCAAATAATCTTCACAAAACAAGAAGAAAAAAACAGGTTGAAAGGAAATTGTTTTCTTGAAACTATTGCATGGTTGGAATGTATTTTAAAGTAATTAGGGTTCATGTATTAAAACTTTGAAATATTGTTTACAAAGAAGCTTACCAGCATGTATCCGCAATACAAAATTAAGCTATGGCTAGGGTTGATTTGGTTCATTTAAGAAAGTACCGCCGTAATGCCGTTTCTATTAATATGCTTAATTCTACTTTTACTTTCACAATAATTAAGTTTTTTAACCTTTATCCAAAAAAAAAAAAAATTAGGGTTGGAGAATTTGGATTCAAATTAAAGCATTGTTGCGTTTAGAGATACCAGTAAAAGTTCAGTGCCTAACTGGATGACATAAAGACTTCTTGTTCATTAAAAATACTGACATGTCATATTAATTTTGTGCTGAGCTGTCCACTATTGTATGTACGCGAATGCAGAGTACAGGAAATGGATGCGTCATGGAAACTTTACAGCGTTGTGCACTAAACGCATCCTTTGAGCTTCATCACTATCACCCATAATATTTGTAGCTCTTCCTTTTATAATACCTTTTAATAGGGCAAAACGACAGTGACCGCATTAGAACGACTTTGATTCTGTAGTTGTTTTACTAGTTTTAAATAGTGTGATTATAATTTTCTGAGGTTGGCGCTTGCAAAATCTAAAAGCCTGACCTATAAAGTCAGGAAATTATATGAATAGTGCTGAAGAAGCCGAAACTCCATTTAAAATCTGATATTAATAAGGTTTACAATAGTTGTTAATGTGCCCTTAAAATAAAAAAAAATCATGAATTGTCAATCAAGGTCGTTGTACAAAATACTGTAGTCATTCTCGTCAAGATATATATTTTTATAGGAGCCTTGAGTGCAAGTAAAGAAAAGTAAAGAGAAGATGAAGTTTTAAAATCCCTCATCTAACCTGAGCAGTAAAATTGAAGAGGTATAAAGACAATTGATGCTAACATTTCGTTTATTGGTGTCCAAGGGAATTACTGTTTTACGACTAAATCATGTCTGAAACTGACGATTCGACACGTTTTTCGTTTCTGTAATTGTCAATCTTATTTTTCACAAATTCACTGACGGTGAAAGTTGACTGTCTCGACGTGTTCAAGTTTAACCCCCCTCAAGGTATATCTTGTAAATTAGGCCGTGATCTTTTCAACACTTTTAACAGGTTTCCACTTAATTCTGAACAATACAACACTTTATCTGCCTTACCACACACATACAGTGATTACAGTCTACGGCCATTCAGTTTAAATCATGTCTATAATTTCGGATCTTAAAAGAAGTCTTGTTACACATCACCTACTTCAAAATGTTTACTCGGAGTTTGTCTATAAATTTAAAGCTTCATACACTGTTAATTTTGAGCTATATGAAATATAAAAGAAGTATAATAAGACAACAACAAACAGTCAATTTTTATGTGATAAAAAATATCGTTTTTAAATCTCTCTCGCTCACATTAAGTGATTATTCTAGCAATAAAGTGGTCATTTAACAAGTACGGTAATTGTTTAAATCCGTCTGCGTTGGTGGTGAAATTCTATACCCTGTTTAGTCTCCTAACAATAAATCAGGCGCGTATTTCAGCTCCATCTACCATAATTATCCTAACCGGGCGATCATTATGTACCTGACTAATTATACGCATAAGTGGTATGTTATAAATCTATTCTTATCATTTTGTTTTCTGAAACAATACCCTGAACCAATGATTGTTCTAAAGGGCAAAGAGAAACTGGATTAATCAACAACAAAAAAAAAAAATGTAAGTTCGATTCGCACTGAACGCCATTTGCTGCGGGCGTGTTTCTTCGTCTCTTAAAATTACACGTAGTGTCTCAATTTTGGAGAAACTGTTTTTTATGAGATGATATAAAAGACCCGACTAGTTATTACATGTATGATTTGATTAATGACATTTGCTAAACACCTGTCCCTATGAGAGCAAAACAAATGGATACACTGTGAGACATACACAAAAGTTAGTAGGATTCGCAAATTTATCCGACATACTAGTATTTCAATAATATTGCTATGCTATAACTGAAAATTAAAATATCATTGAAAATAATGTCGGCAAGTAAATGCAATTTATATTCTAAAAACCAAAAAATCACTTAGACAAGAAATACATTATAGAATTAATTCATTTCTGCGAAATTTGCAACACGCAAAATTACCCCGGATATATATGATACTGTTACTAAATTTTATGTATCATACTGTTTGCGATATTGAAATCAGTTTGAAATATTCGACGCGATTTTCAAGGTTGAATTTCAAAATACCCGTCTCGTCGAAAACCCAGTGTACAGTGCACGTATACATATATAAAAATATAAAAAATCCGAAGAACATATCATTTCTGAAAAATAACCGTATTAAATTGAGTAGCAATGCATTGAAATATCATAAAAGTTTCAGACGAGTAATTGTGAATGGAAAATATATAATTAATGACATAAATACCTATTTATTGTGCGGATTTTTTTTTTCGTCGGGTTCTTTATTCAACAATATACTGTACCGGCGCGCGCTACGTCTCCGTGTCAGAAAATTGGATCGGGTGTGCGCCTCTGCTTCTCCATCGACCCCGAGCTTTTTTATCGCAAGGGGTGGTATATTTAGCGAACTACCCCGAGCACGACTAATTGGGCAAAAAGTCGCCGTTTTATATCTCTAGCTGAAATAACACACTACCAAAGACTGAATAGAACATAGGCAAATGATGTTATCATGTGATATTTATGATGTCGGCATTAAGGGTGATAAATAGAAATTGGAGGTTGATAAATTGAGCAGTGTTCTTGGGTTACATCTACGGATCAAATAGTCAGCGCTCTCGGAGTACGAAGGACGTGTATTACACTGGGATAGTAATCCTTTTAATTTTTTCGAGCCCTGTAACTGTCGGTCATTATTTTATGTGTGAATTTAGGTAATTAATCCGTACGAGGGCGTTGGTCGGATCATATAGATCTACATCGCCCATCTTATGTAAATAGAAATGGATCTCTCTCTCTCTCTCTCTCTCTCTCTCTCTCTCTCAAATGAATACATGTATATTACAAATAAATTACATTGGAAAAGACGCATAAGAGTGCAAACTCATACATAACATCATCATCACCATCATCATTCTCTCTCTCTCTCTCTCTCTCTCTCTCTGGAACTTTTTGAAATTGGACACAAGGAACATTTCTTTACTTAACACTAACACATAATTTCATTGACTAAGTGAGTCTGTCATTGAAACAATGATAATTTCGTTGAGTATATATCTGTTGTTCAAAGTCTGGTGTCCATGGAAATAAGAATTATTTTCCCATTTGATAGGAATGAGTCAGAATCACAAAAACTCGAGAAAGAAGAGACAGAAAGAAAAAAAAGCATCCCGAAAAAGACAAAAGATTGCACATCCAAGTCATTTATTCACACTCCGTGACAAAGAAATCGCTCAAATCTAATGAAAACGGTGACTTAGGCTCTCAATATGGTTATTAAAAACCACGTGCTTCGTAATCTTAAAAGAACTTTTGCAACCATTACTGTTCCAATGCCGTTATTTTGACAGCCCAGCCAGTATTCCGCAGACCAAATGTGTCGGTGTTGGCGCGGTCTCCCCGGCAAATCATGATTTTGATATTTTATCAATATATGAATTCCGACAGTGCGGTCTCGGAAAAATTGATTCCTTATTTCCGGGGAAAAGCTAATGTGTGAAATACACTTCAAACACGGGCCATAAAGGAAACATTACGTAACGTTGTTTGTCGCTGTATATTTATCACGTGAGACTTCTTCCAGGGTTTGGTTGGTCTCTGGCGGCAACGCGACTGCGCCAAGTGTTTCAAAAAATTACTCTCTTATGAGCAATAGATGTAAAAATAACCGAGTAAATTCGAACGCAGTTAGCGCCATAAAGCAGATTAATGCAAAGGAGCATTTGGTCAGCGGTGTAATGGCGTATCTGTAATGAATAAAGATATATAAGACTACCACTGTCGTCATAAAGATTAAAATTTACACGGAAGAATAAAAAAGATGGCTGTTAACATCAATCAAATTAAGAAAAAGAACATAAGGTGTATACATATTCTGTATCCACTGTGAATCACTGTTGGGCAACTTTAAAACTGTCTTTTTTCAATCAAATTTATTCTCAAACCATGTTCCTTTATTTATTTGCTTTCCATATTTTTCAACAAAAGTTTAGTAACTTGAAATATGATAGAAGACTTAGTGCGTATTTCTGTATACGAAGGTCTCGTATAAAATAAAGACAAACATTATATGAAGCAAACGAAATTGTAATTTTTAAAAGTAGATCTAGACAATTTTTTTCGCTCTAAAATTGATAAAAATGTAATGACTTGGAAAAACAGAACGTGATTACACAAAAGTCTATGTCCCGCATTGGTACTGACTTGCATGTACAGTATTCATGATGTCTGGAGATCTGTCTAATACCCGTGGTGGCTATTTGTGAATGAAAATAAGAGGGCTAAACCCACGCTCGTTCAATACTCAGTAGATCGTAATTCACTATACGTAGGCCTTGGTAAACACTCTCCGCTCTCTCGAGATTAATTTTAGCACCAAAAGTGGCATTTCCTGCCTTAAGTCTTTATTGAATCCTGAGTGTTCGTGAATGAGATGTTAAGACATACTATTAAACCGTTATCGATCATTGCTAGACAGGTTGAGGAAAGTTTTCCCCAAAATAATTAGAATACTCTTGGTTATTTACTATTGAAAACACCACGACCATAAGTTGTTTCGGTCCTGAAAGTATATAAATTCTATTAATTACCAAGAGTCTTTTGTGTGCGACCTACCTTTTTCCGGAAGAAATGTGCCTAAATACTTTAGCTAAGCTTCTTCAAACAGCCAAGTTCAAACAAGTCAATTTATTTATTGTTTATTAGCGTCTTCGCTTGTTTTAGTCTTGACACATTTCCATTCAGGTATTTTGCTAAATGCTTCGCTCAATTTCCGGTTACTATTTTGGAGGACTTATGGGAAATCAATATGGCGGCAGCAGGAAAATTTCTTAATTAGCATTTTGTTGGATCAAATTTAGTTATGCAATTTGTTAATGTCTTCTTTGTACAAAATCACGCTAGATTAAGAAATTTCATTCACTGAGAACATAAATTGACTCCGTCAATGAAATTCGGCGAGAATTTATGATTTTCGCAATAAATAATTTTTCGGTAGCACGTTTTCGACATTTTTACGATGCCAAAAGTGGAATATTTCTGTAATTAATCAGAAACACACTCTGTTTACCGGATATGATAATCCCACATCTGTTCTTTCAAAGAAAATTTAGAAAACGCTAGAGATTTTTGAAAAATGGTTGCATTGCGGTATCTGCATACCTGATCGCGTGTTTTGGCTTTGAATATCAGCTCTTGCTATTGTTGAACCATGGTTGGTTATTTCCGTAGGTTGAGGCAAAGTAGTTTTTTTAAGGAGGGGGGGGGGGGTATATGATTTATTTGCATACAAAAAACTTAATAAAAATATAGCTGCGATATGATTACAATATTGAGTATAAAGATTATTTGTCTTATTTTCTTGTTTTATACCAGGGAGTACCTTTATTATCACTTTTGCTCACAGTAATACACATAGAAGCCAAAGGTTTAAAGCTTGAGTAGGATAAGTGATCTTAGAATTTGAAATATTTCAATATATTTTTGGACATAAATTATTGTTTAGTAAAGAAAAAACCAAATATTTTAGCTTTTAAATTTGTAAAAAAAAAAAAATAATTATTTTTCATACAGAACTTTTTATCACACAAAAATTAAATTAATCATAGTCTAAAAATTGCCAAGACCATCCAGCATTTTTAAACGCCTACCAGAATACGCATAAATTTGCACGAGTTTTGGATATATGTAAGACAATATTTCTATTCATATGCATCAAATTTTAGAACATTACTTTTCAGATGGAAGAAAGGAATGCAACGTTAACAGTTACTGAATACTGAGTATAATTTCTTTTGGCCATCCATGAACGGGTAGAATTAACAAAAGTACTTGCTTGCTACACTTTGGTAAAAGGGAAAAAAATCTTAACAGACGAATCTCATATTAAACACAATGTAAAGTCTTTGTTAAAAACACTACATTTTCCTTTTGGCATTTATCATAACTTTCATGGATAATTCCATAAAGAAAAGTTTTTGCTAAAAATCTGTTCGATTAAACTTGCTTAATTTTCCTTAATTAAACAGAAAAACCTTGGGGTACAATTATAATGATTTTATAAAAATCGTTTTATTCCATATCTAACATCAGATAATCTTGGGTTTAAGTTTTCCACGTTATATTCTGTGACAAAATGTATTATAGAGAATGGTTCGCTACTGTATGGGTCGTAGATTTCAGAATATAACGTTATAACTTACATTGCGTAGGATGCCTGTCCTTTTCCTGGATATCTTCGGGACAACTAAACTAAAAGTGTAAACTACTTATAATATGAGCAATAGGGCTTAGTTAGTCATCCGGGGATATCTATATATCTACTAAAAATATAATATAGTACAGGGCGATAATTCGGTGTACGCATGGCTTAGTCATAGCTGTAAATGTGTTAGTATATCACTATACAGTTAAAGCTCGTACCGCCCTGAAGCGTTATCTTATAACGGGTTTATAGCACTGCATGTCAGGTTTGATTAAACCGAAAGTGAAAGTAATTGGGAAGTTAGGGGCAGAGCCGTGTGTTCCTTTTCTACCTCCGCTGACTAGAGAGTTTGACGTGACGACATAGATCGTGTATGTGATGCCTGTGTTTACATCTTGTCTGCGAGCATGAATCACCCAGTCTGTTGTATTTACTTCCATTGATCGTACGATGTAGGATGACCTTGATGCAAGGCCAGATTTGTTGTCCGACGTTATGATCTCATTTTCGTCTCATAAAGTACTAGACTTAGTACTTATATGTTGGGAGTACCTGCCACTATGAATTTATATCTTTTTTTTGTATGAAATGATTCATATTTTCATCAGCCGATTATATATCGTATACTTTTACAAACTTTGTATTCCGTTGTTACATCATTTTCAAATATGCCCTAAAATAAAAGCTTGCATTGTACTTTCTTAATTTTTAGCTTACATACATGTAGCTAAAAGCATATAATTATAAGAATTTCTTTGCGTAATACGAAAGTCTAGCTACATGTGAGTGTGACCGACTGAGCGGGTCATTATAAGGTGAGGGTTCAATTTCAATGATTATGCATAGATGGCGCTTGACCGGAAATCGATGCAACGTTGTACAAATAAAACCGAAAAACTTAATATAGGCCTAATTTATCGCAATCATTTTTATTGCATTTAAATATTTTTTTATTGATACCCTATGGAAAATAAAATGGAATTTCAATTTTGCAAAAATTAAAATAAATCAAGTTTAAGGAATTGTTTTTGAATTTTTTAAAATGTATCTCTTAGTTTATATATTGTAATAATTGTAAAAAAAAAAAATCATACATATTTTAAAGATGATTTTTAATTTGTTTAACTACCCAACCACATACATAAATCAAGATGGTTTAAGATATCAAATTTTGTAAATAGATAGTTCTAACTCTGTAATATTTTGAAGTACATGGATATTTCATAACAATAACCAAATTTTAAAAGATAATGTTCTTATTTAATGGTAAAAGAGGAAAATGTTCATTTGATTTTTTGAATATTGTTATCCTCTTGATTCACAATCTGTTCTATATTGCTAGGGACTATATATACAATACATATAGTATCTTCATCTTCGGTATTTCGTAACCGAGCACTATTTCACCGCGCGGAATGTAGGGTGGTAAAAAGGACATTCCAAATCCGCGACATACAAAGTGGATAATTGGTTTAAACACTTGTAAATATTGAAATACCGTGTAAAAACCTGAAATAACGAGCTTGTACCGAGTCACTATTTCAAAATTCACGCTCCAAAGTAGCACCGATATTCTAAACATTACCCGCAATTTCTCTTCTCTTTTGTAGTAAAGCAAATAGAAACTGTTTGGTATTATCATACATTACAATTAAAAAATATATATATGTGAACAACAATTTTCGTTCTGGAAATTTTAATTTGAAAATTGACCCATCCCCCTAAAATATTATGTATTCTATAATGTTGAATAAAGGCTATTTACATGTAAATGCTTTGATTGAAGCAACTTTACACTATTGTCGTCATGTACAAAATTTGATTCTACCTTTAACTATTTGTTTTCAACTTAACCCTCACTAAAAATTACATTATAATAACGACAATTTTTCGAAGAAGAATAAGATTCAGAAAAATATACCTTTTACTTTAAATACAGTTACTACATGAAAATTAATTCTATATCAAAAGTTTCAGAATCATTTTTCTCATATGGAAATGAAACTATTTTCTTTTTTTTACAATGCAACTCTCAAAGTATCAAAACTTATGAAAGAAAATTTCAGCTCAAAGAGACCACATGCAGAGTATATATATTTAGTAGTGATATGAAGTTTATGTGATTTGATGTATTTTTATTAGTTAGACATTATTCATTGATTTGAAATTACTGATATTTTTCAAATTGTAAATGTCAACTTTTCTATTTCATCTTTACTCTTTAGTTATCAGTTTTAAAAATATTGACCAAAAAAAAAATCCTAGATACATTAGGAAACATTTACCTCATTCAAAGCAATAAATATAACTGAATACATTACAAAAATATTTACAAACGCTAGTAATGGATGAAAATATCTTTAAGATAGTATGGGACATCCGTCGATATTAATGTGGATTAATGTACATTATAATTAGAATACTTTCACCGGTTAAGAATTTTCAAATTTTACAGTATTTAACCAAAAAATAGCTTTTGAAAAAATTTGGAGAGGTAAAAAATGTAAAACCCTCAGCGGGATTCGAACTCATGACTTACAGATTCTTTGTAAACCCTCTAATCCACTGCGCTACGCTGTAATGCGACAATATTAGGAAAGAAACTACTTATATAATTGCACTTCATTTTATTGTTTATTTCGATAAACAATACGTCACAACATGGAGGTGTCCCATACCACCTTAAAGCAGGTGTCTTAGAAATAAAATATTTTCCAAACGGTCAAACTTTTCAACGATGATTTCATATAAAAATTGTTACGGTTATTTCATTAATTCCAACTGCAAGTACAATCATATAGTATTGTTTGCATTCCGATCCCGATTTTAAACTAATCCATTGTCTGAACTAATTTCAGTAAGTTGTTTTGATCATAAGTTTACAAAAGTCGTATGTTGGTTGACTTTATTTTGAGATTTTCCGATCGTCCACGAGAATTATTGAACTCTGTAACCTTCCCTCAGGTAGTAATAATCAAAACAAAAACAAAACCGTCCAAACAACATTTATTGGGCACTCAAGTAGTAAATTACATTTGATTTGAATTAGTTTTGATCGTGAATTGAAAGATTTGACTGTGCTCCACAACTTAATAATTATCTTATTCAAAAGTAAAAGAATTGCTATCCCTACAGTAATGAGTGCGATATGAAAAATAACAAACACATCGAGTCAAGCCATTCCAGATGAACTCTCGTGATATCTCGTAAACTCGCGATCGTTTTGAGTTTACTCGAAATTTCTTTCTTACAGGCCTCTAGTTTTGGAGAGTAGTAAGGGAGAAATTTCACTGATATTTTGATCAAATAAAAAGTTATCGTCTGAAGAACGCACGTACATCAGAGCGCATCTCTTGTGTCTTCAGACATTAAAAATTCTACAACGATCGTACTCTCGCAGACGGCATTGTAGCTCCGCGGGGCGTTTTATTACGCTAATCTTTTTTATTGTATTTTATTGCAGAAATAATTGATAACTGGCATATATCGATAACATTGAAGTTGGTGTAGATAAACGCGCACGTCTAGCCGAACTTCGATCAAATTGAGCATTAGCCCCCATGAGCCCTAACACAAATCGACCTCGTTTTTGCGCTCTCATAATCAAAAGGAAAATTCGTTTTACCTTAACTACTGATTTACAGAACCCATATAGATCAGCCTCGGTCGGAAACTAGGTTAACAAAGCGTTTAATCGAAAACGATTGTATAATGATATCATCAAGCGTCTTGTACATCAAACTTAGTGTAACCCAACAGGGCTTAGAGTTGAGAGGAACTCGTAACAAACAAATATTAGTCGGACCAATACCTAATCAATGATCCGGGATAGATTAGTTTGTTTTTGTGTTTTTATCTTGTTATATCCAATGATTGGTAAATAAACAGAAAAATCTAGAACAATTGTTTTCTGAGTGCGTGACCTGGTTATTGCATAGGATAATTAAGTTCGTAGTTTTCCAGATCATATTTTTTTCTAATTGCATGAAATCGACTTCGCAATTGCAAAAATTATGATTAGATTGTTTGGGGACTGATCAAAATTGGGCTCCAACGAAAGATTAAACCACAAATGAAAAAATGCACATAATGAAAAAGAAATTACCCCATGTACTATGTAAGAAGACTTTCCAGAATGATATATGTATATACAGTAACACAGGTGAGTCTCTAGTCTCGTCTTTTCCGGAAGTAACATCCTGGAACATGTAAGCTAAGTTATAATGTAAGTGGTTACAGATACACGATGAAAAAGAACAATTCTAATAGATATGGTTTATATAATGAGCAGGTTAATGATTTAAAGAGTTGAGAGAAAGTCTTGTCTCACAGAATGAATAGTATTTTTTGTTGCCCCCAAATCATGGCACGACCTGTCAGACCGCCGGGTCGTCAGCTCTTCCTGTTTTTCTTGTCAGCTTCTCTTGACCTCTACTAATAGAGAGACTATGCGTGATCTTTTCCCACATTTCACCTAGACTAGCATCTAAGTCTGTATTCTCAGATTACCTACCAATATTAAATAATTATACTGACACGTGTGCGACATTTTGTACATGTACTTACAAGCGCGCATTTTTACAAATACTTATTTTGCTTATGTTTATAATCATATTAAGTAAATGTAAATTCAATGCATTATTTTTTTTAAAAAGTAAAGAATCAGTAATTTTATGCACATTAGTCTTAATAATTTCTTGTCAATATCATTTAGTTTTTAAATCAATACATTTATTATTTTTAATTTAAATTTTACTGTGAATTTTTTTTTCTGTTTTTTTATACCGTAAAATTACCGAAGATTTATACCGTTAAAGATAAAAATTCAACTTTTGTCAAACAACGGTTTTTTTCAGATTTTGTTATTGATGTATATTTAGTTCTCTCATTTAATTTTTTAGTCATTATTTCAAACCTTAACCATTTTCCCCTATAATTTAGCTTTATCATCAATTAGCTAATTTACGGTTTAAAATTTGAAGTATTTGTTCATTCATATTTATTCACTTTCAAACTCAAATCTATTTTTTTTTTTTTTTGCTTTTAAACTTATGTCATGTTGTAAATTTTGAATTAACTTGGTGGGTAGTTGTCATGTTGTAAGTTTTGTATTTACACCCACCCAGTAAATTCAAAATTTACAACATGACACTTCTTCAATGATTTAAATCAGATAAGATTCAGTGTGTCATGTTTGACTTCAAAACTGTCTACCTTCTCAGCATCCGCCAATTTTATTTAGATAGTATAAATGTTGTTGTCATCATTAAAATTGCATACAAAACTCAAAATTCCTTAAACATCTACTGAGAACATCATCCAAATTTTGCGTTCTCATTTCAATTTCAAAAATTCTTATTCTCAAAAAACTGTCAAAATATTAGAAAAAATATATTTCTTGAAAGTAGCTTTAAAAGATTGTATTTTTCGAACGTTATTGAAATTCTTTTAGTAAGTTTTATTTGTAAGACAATTATACCAAAGTATGCATAAACATCTGTTTGATTTCCCAAAAGCTTTCAACATCTAAGCACCACATAGCTCGAAATGTATGATATTTGAGTTTGTGGTTCCCTCAATTTGCAAAACTATGCTTTTAAAAGATTGGTACGCAAAAAGCAATCAATTGGATAATCCCAGAGCTTTGGGTTTTTTTCTAGTTATTTATTGACATAGAAATACTAGGAGTGTGTAAATAAAATGGTAAACAAATTGAAAAAAACTTATGCCGGTAGTACTTGCTCGTTAGTTTGGATGAATAACTTCCGGTTTAAATGGCATTAAGTAGTTTCACTCACATTCCATCATTTTGAATTGCAATTGGTTTCATATAAACTGCTGATATTTTTTTCATTAATTCTTGCATTTACGTGTTACATACGTATAAAAATTTGTAAATGATACCAGTATTCATTTCAAATAGTTGATAGAAATTAAAGATCCTCAAAAAACCATCAACCAAAATCAACATTAATATCAAAACCCTAACGTTAATTAAATACCCAGAGATTAAAAATAACCAATTTAAGATTTTAAGGTCAGAGAAATTGGAGCTAGAACTGATACGTAGTTTTGCATTTCTTGGATCGATGTTGGCGAGAAATACCACACAGTAAGAAGTAAATCACAGTCGGTAAGAAGGAAAAAAAAACCCCAACACCCCAGACTCCTTTTAATTCGTACGATATTGCCTGTACAATTTGTCAAAATCTTTCAACATGTTATCTGTGAGTTTTGAAACAGCATTTTGTGTAACTGGCAAAGATCTGTGTAGGAAGATCTCTCCATTGTAGAAAACCACAAGAGATGCCTTAATGTGTTAGAAAAAAAAAAGACTTCTGGAGAATTTCCTACACAGCGTTAGGAGAGCTGTAAAAGTGAATGGTAATTATGTTTCTATCTTAGACAATAAACAGGTACATGTATACAGGTCTAAGATTTGCAGACCACTGAGACGGATAATAAACCGTTTAATTGTATCCTTCATGATAACTTTTCAATCATTCCCAATATCTCTCTGTTTTGCCACATAGCTCAGTTTAAAGAAATATGGGCGGGATTTGTAATTTTTCCCCCCAATCTACTATACCAATTTACTACGCATTTCAAAAAGTCCCATTAAATATACTACTACAATTTTTTACGTATTATTTCCGCGTTGCAATGTAAAGGACCTTGATTTAATTAAATACACTCAAGTAGCTCTCTCTCTCTCCCACGCAAGGCTTTTACTGAATCAGAGGATGGAATTGCACTTTTAAAATTTGTTCAAATTGATGGGAGTTTTCAAAAACTTACAAACCGTAAACTTAATGTTTTCAAATTGCCTTTTTCGGTTTTCCACATATTTTCGTGTTCCATAAGAGAGCTTTTCCCTTTTAATTGCATATACAATTTATTTATACTAGATCTTAATAATATTATTGTCAATTTATTGAAAGATTTCAAAAATTCTTTTTCTCATTCATAAAGGTTGAAATGTTACGCGCGGTTTACATTCATAAGTGTAATAAACACGAAGGCGGCCGTATACATATTATATTTGTCTGAGAAAATTTGGGGAAAAAAATCTTTTTGCATAATCTCAATAGATTAAGCAGGTTGGCACCTGAAATAATAGTAATGTCAATCATCCGAAAACCACTTGGATATAAAGATGGGGACCTACAATGTGCATTTATTTTATTTGTGACCCATGTCACATGCCATTTTTTGGAAATATAGGACCCCAAACAGAAATGATAATTTTCCCGAAATTTTTGGTAAAATTTGACATGGAAATTGATAACTTGAAGAAATCAAACAAATATTTATAGTTTGAACTATTATTTAGCTATCATGATTTTAATACAGTATGAAGTTGAACACATGTAGTGACTGCATAAGTAAAATCTAAGTCAAAGATTAAAAATTCTTGCTTTACTGGTGGCTTCAAAGGCCAATACATAATGAACACAACAACAGGTGTTACAAAATTTTGGAGTAATTAAATTATAACGCAAATAAAAAAAATTATTGTAATGTCATCTTTCCAAAACTTTGCATACAAATAGACATACATTTAATGTCTCATTTAAAAGTAAAACAAGTAGGGGTAACATCTCCAAAATTTGAGATATAGCATGAAATAAGCTAATTTTAGGCCAAAATTGGAGTTAATTTTTTCTTAACTTCTATGAAATATAAGCTAAATATGCCAAAATATATCGATAGAAATATCAAAATATCGTTTAAATATGTTTTTTAGAACATCATGAATATATCGTAATACACAAACTATCTAGAAGTTTGGTCTGCGCTGAAAATTAGGAAGCTAAAGTAACAGTACTCAAAAACTAGTGAGTTATGAAAATTGTTCATTTCCTTCTTGAAAACCTTCCGCCAAAAAATGTAGCCCCTTACTAAACTCTGTAAAATTGTAATTTTTAAAAACAATTTTATTCAATGAAGTTTATTTGGCATTGTAAAATATAAATATACCACTAAAATTAATATGTGATGCAGAATTTTCAGACTAGAGGTGGCCCGAAATGGCTACCCAAAACCTAAGGAGCGAACCTCTCTAAAAACAAAATATTTTAAATGCTGTTCAGCTAAAATTTTTAGCTTCTTCGTTGAAATGTTTAAGTTTTGTCCCTAAAGGCTTATACTTGCAAAGATTGGGTTGAAGTATGTATACCTGGGATACTACAGATATTTTCTGAAATGTCGGTTGCACTGAAGTGGCTGAGAGACAATAAATTTAACACGCTGTATGGCTGGAGGGGCCATTTTCTGTATTGTTATTGCTCGTGTTTTTACGAGGTCTAAGAATTTGGAGTATTTTCCCCACCTTTTTCTCGCACGTTTGGAAGCGAAGTGAGAACTGGAATGTCTTTGAGTGTCTCTGATTGAATAACAGCGACCTGCTTTTTGAGAGAGAGAGAGAGAGAGAGAGAGAGAGAGAGAGAGAGAGAGAGAGAGA
>WFKH01010211.1:43851149-43862754 GCA_016163765.1 Magallana hongkongensis
TATATATATATATATATATATATATATATATATATATAATTTTGACACGATGAACTTCTGATAAATTACATCGAATAACTTCAAAATCCCCTTTTCTCAGTGCGTATATACCAATGTAACTATTTTTAGACAGTACTCAATACTCAAATCAAACAGTGTCCAAAAATGGTTTGTTTACATGTGCAAATCCGGATTAGTTTTAACGACTTGTAAACTTATAGGCGATTGATAATAATGCATGAAACCTCCCGTATGATCACATTTCATATATATCTTCTCATTTCTTTCACTGTTAAAATCAAAAAGTAAAACTTCTTTTTGAGTCTCTATGTCACTTTAAATGCAATAATGAATTATCTTTACTTTACGTGTGATCCATTCGGCCACAAAGAGGTTGTCTCTAGTATCCATACTTAAACCCAATGGATATAATATATCACAGTTGTCAATGTAGCGAAGGAACTGTCCGTCCTGATCCAGGATGTGGATACAGTGGTTGTAATAGTCTGCTGTCAGGATCCGACTCTGGCTGTCTGTAGTAATGCCGCGTGGATCAAATAATCCCATGGTAGCAGAAGGAGGACCAATGTAGGTAAACCGGAGTTTCCCGGCCTGATTGACCACCACTACTGCACGGGCTCCACAGTCAGACACACATATATCTAGGTTTCTATTCTCACTGATGCATTTATAACCACCACCAGATGAATAGAGAGGTTGCCCTTTGTCATTGTACTGAATACTTTGTTTCTCTGTGGACCCAGAGTAACGAATAACTTTTGTTTGCTTATCATTACTGTCCATGATAACCAGGAGGTCACCAGAGGAGGCAATACAGACACCGAGAGGTTTCCAATCCTTTAGTCTGATCGCTGTCTGTATCTGTGTATTCTTCACTATGTTCACAGTTCTATCATCGTCATCAGTATAAACTAGATCTCCACTTCTTGTTACTGCAATGTTCCATGGCCTTTTCCCTGACTTGGTTTTGATGGACTTTACTAGTTCCCCCCGCAGGTTGTAGAGAAGTATTTTTTCGTTATTATAACATGTCCAGATATCTTCATCACTTTTACAGGACACACTGCGTAATAAAACAGGAAATATACACTTGGTGTTTATCTCTGTAATGATCCGTGGTTCTTCAATGAGAATTCTGTCCGGAGGAGAGGACTCAGCACCTGGAGAATCTATGGTGTAGACATGTTTGTCTGTTTTGATAGACAATGCTGACAGAGAACCAAAATGTTGACAAAGTTGTTCTCTGTTGATCTTCTGAGGAATAAAACTTGACAAAGAAACTATAAGCTTAGGAGGCAATCTTCTAAATTCAGCATTCCTGGATTTGTAGTCAGAAAAAAGGCTGACATCATTGGACTCCAGTATTTCATTTAGACCTGCGATGCTCTGTGTGATTTCAGACATGGTGTTTTTAATTTCATCTTCTTGTATATTTAGGACAGTCAGGAGTTTGGAGTCCATTTCATAAAAATCAGATTGTAGAGTGTAGATAATGGAGTCTATTTCTCTGTGCAAGTCCTCTCCATGTTTGTGGATTGCTGCTGTCAATTTCTGGGAGTTTTCATTCAGATCAGCTTTTTGCACTGAAATGCTAGATACCATTTCTTGATATTTTGGATAAATAAAATTTTTTAAATCTTGTAAATCTTTCTGTAGGAGATGTTTTTTTCTTTCAATACTTTTTAAAATGTCAACGACATCATGACTTTGATGCTCCTTACAGGAAACACAGAGTGCACAGATAGGAATTGTGCATGTTTCACAGTAACGTTCACATATTTTTGTTGAATGTTTATGACATTTAGGAATAGATCTCCGATATTTGAATTTTACCACTTTGTGTTCTTTGGATTGATTGGAGAGATGTTTCCCCTCACACTCTTTACACAGGTGTATGTTACAAATTACACAGTGTAAAAGGGGGACCTGGGTGTCACAGAGATGACACCATGCCACATCTTGGAGGCAATACTCAGGGTCCATTCTTCAAAACTTTATTAAAGACTGAAATTGCAAGAACATTTTTTTATTCCAATACATTTTACTGCATTACTTATATATCTTTTGATTTTTGTTACTCTGTTACATGTATCAGAATCACCGTCTTATTCTACATCACCAAAAAAAAAAAAAAATCAAGTATGTGGATATTTATAAAAAAATGTAACATATTATAAATAAGTTTCATTAATATAAAATTTTACCGACGAAATGTCGTCCCATTTCGTAAACTATACATCTTTTAGGTCAAGATCTAGTAAATGAAAAGTGCCTACAAGTTAACTGAATTAAATATGATATAATATTTTACAATGCTGCTTGATAACAATAGTTTTGGTTCATTGGGTGTATCGGCGTTTAATATTTTGCTAAACAGAATGAAAAATTTTGTTTTGAACTGCCATTTTCAATGAAATATGAAAAGTAACAAATCTCGGATTTTGATCTTTCTTTCAGTAATGCCTGCAGTCTCTCAAAATATGGCATTATATAAGCTCTCTACCTCCTTTTCATAATTTTATCAAATTGAATAAAGGATTACATTTCCCACGATTTAGTATAAAATATCAGGAAAATGCTTTTTTTTTCAATATAATTACCATAAAGACAAAATACATCAATTATAACGTCATAATGAATCTAGCACCAAAAAGACTCTCTGGAATCAATTAATATCGTGATCTTAAAACTGTTTGGAATAATCTGCTCTTTGTAAAAAAATGCCCAACTCTGTAGAAGTTTTATGTTTTGTTGGTAAATAGAAAACATCTTGAGGTGGCACGGGACAGTTTTTTTGATACAATTCATTGTAGCCAGGGGATGTGTGTCTTCGGAACTCTCTAACTAGAATTTCCTCAGTTCCCATTCAGCACAAATACCTTTAATTCACTCCTTATAAGGCCAATCAAAATTTCTGAAGAAAATTATTAGTCAAAACCTGTAAAATTTTCTACAAACTGGTTTTTATGAGATTTTGACCCTTTTATATTTCGCTAATTTTTCATGATTTTTCAGCTTTTTAGACCTCCCCCAGCTAATTCCCTGCAAAGGGTTGACATTCCGTACCGTGCGCATGTTGCACCATCGCATGTCAGAAACTTAACAGGGTATAGTTTACTATGTCCCATCCACCTACTTTTCGCCTTATTTTACCTCTTGTCTGTAACTTGCAATTTCACTGTGTAAAGTCAACACAACAGTCAGAGCCGCAAGTTTCGCATTTTACTTCCGATTCACATGTACTTAACATTAGGGGCCTACTTATTGCATACCAATTTCAACAAGAGACATCCCTCTAACTAATGATAATCATTAAAAATCATTTCATGAATTTTAGCAACACTCATAACCCTTCAAGTACAGCAACTCTCAATTTTACAAAAATGTTGACGGGTACTTTATTCGAAACTGTCCCTTGCTACCTGAGAAAAATAATCTGTAACATTTACTTTTAAAGGATAACATAGTTACGTAATTTGACATATGTATAGAAAAAATATGAACCAGTCAGTTTTTTCCTTACAAAAAAATTGCATCAGTAGTTTTGACCTAATTGTTAACTGTCCTGTATTTACCCTAGAAGCCCCAAATAAATAATTGTCAAATAAATCTTACATAGAATGAAATTAAGATGCATAAATAGATTTAAAAAAGCATAAATAGATCTTATAAATTAATGTTTCAAAAATCTTTTAAACTGAAAATATTTCTGTCTCTTACATTTTAAGATTTAAAAAAAAAAGACAATACATTTGTTATTTCTATTTTTATTTTTCATCATCATGAAAATAGATATCAAAAAAATTCATAATGAAAAAAACACGAATGATATAAAAAATTGTTAATTTTTTTCTTAAGTTTATCATTTAGATCCATTTTTATATTTTTTTATGCAAAGACACTCTTGTACTGTCCAAGTGAATATAGGTAATATGTACCTGTGTCCCTTAGAGGGTCCTGTAATTGTCTAATTGCCTAACTGGCGAGTAGCCGTGCGGGGAACACACCTATTGGTTCAATATACCGGTAAAAGTTCTTTTTAAAGCTGCTTATTTTGCTAAATTGTTTGAAACATATACACGTTAACAGTTCTTAGCGTTTTGCCACATTCGGTTTAGGTCATTACATATATAAACAGTTCCTAGCGTTTACCATATTCATTTAAGGTCTTATCTAGAAATTTTCTTTTCAACGTTAAAGTGTAAACAAAAGCATTTTCTAAGACCCATTTTAAGAATAGGGTACCCTACTTTGAGACAAAGTTGCAACCCAAAGAAGCAAGCTTAGACCTTTTCCCCGACAAATGGTTGTAGAGTGGACAACACCGGCCGACCTCCTTTCATATTTTTTCACATATTTCAATCTTGAATTTAAGTCTGTAGCTGCGCAGTTCTGAGTGATTAAAAATGCATTGTTTTATTCTTGTGTGCATAATTTGCATACAAAACAACATGTAGAACATCATTTGCTTTTTCATCTGTTAGCAACAGTTTTAGTCTGTTTCAAACAGAAACAAACCATTTCAATAAATGTTTACATTCTTATCCCCAAATATACAAGATGGCCGCACATCCCCCTTAAGCATCTGTACATTTCGCCAATAAACTACGAAACGCCTGCACCAAAGTAACTGCTTACATCTTTGGTATTTCAACACGTGTGATGTCCGTGAGCTATACTTGAATTTACCTGATAAATAATAATTCAGAAATAAATTATAAACCTTTCATTTTCGATAAACCAGCCCGAAATAGCAAAAATGAGAGAAAGGTGGTGGATATACGCTTTGGCGGATCCAAGTCAGTGGGAGTTTGCATCAAAATATATGCTTGCAATGAAATATTACTGAATGATTATGATTATGAGGAATAAAATATTTACTGGGTACGTATTTAGGGTATACATAGAAATTAAGGGTTGATAAATGTTGAATAAATAAAATGAGTCAATTCGTTTCTTGAGTGCGTGATTTTAGTTAAGGGAAAAACGCTTACGAAACATGACTTCGGAGGCGTCTTCATTTTGGCGAGCTCTCGCGAGCACTCGCTCTGCTGAACACGCCTCATGGTGAGAAAATAGGATAAAACGGGGTAACCAAGAACGCGGGTTGACAGGACAAGTTTTTCTTGCATCGCAGACAGATACCTTGGATCGGCAGTCTATGATTAATTTGAAAAAAACTTTATAATTAAAATGGATTAATTTGAAGCGATTTTTATAATCTTATGATAGTTTTGATGGCAACAACTCTCCAGAACGGGTGCGTCTTTTAACCCCAAGGAACCCCATGGAACCCCAAGGAACCCCAAGGAACCCCACAAATACCCAAATGAAACAAATTTATAACTCTTGATACCCCTAGGGACTATTTGGTATCCTAGAGACACCCCCTAGGCACCCCATGGAACCCCATGGATACCCAAACGAACCCCAAGGATACCCAAATGAACCCCAAGGAACCCCAAGGATACCCCAAGAAACCCCAAGGAAACACTGATAATTCAAATTTATGAAAATTTATAACTCATAATACCCCTTGGGGACTCATTGGGATCCCAGAGACACCCCTAGGTACCCCATGGAACCCCAAGGATACCAAAACGAATCCTATGATGCCCTAATAATACAAAATAATCTATAACTCTATAACCACTGGGGACTGAATGGAACCTAGAATCACCACTAGGTACCCCATGGAACCCCACAAATACCGCAAGAATACAAATTAATAATCTTGATACCAAGGGGATTCAATGGAATTCCTAAAGGTTGTCCCTAGGTATCGAAGGGATACCCCAAGGAACCCCAAGGATATCCGTAAGAACCCCAAGGATACCCCAATGATAGAAATAACAATTTATACCCTAGGGGTCTCATTGGATTCCAAGGGTCGTCCCTGAATAACAAAAAAAAAACACAAAAAAAAAACAAGGATACCCAAAGATCCCCAAAGGTTACCTGTAAGAATCCCAAGGAACCACAAGGATTCCCAAATGATAGAAATTAATGACCATTGATACCCCGAGGGTCTTATTGGACTCGAAGGGTCATCCCTTGATATCCCAAGGAACCCCAAGGATACATCAGTGATAGAAATTAACAACCATTGATACCCCAAGGGTCCCTTTGGAATCCAAGGGTCATCCTTTGATTCCCCAAGGAACCCCAAGGATACCCGTAAGAACCCCAAGGAACCCCAAGGATACCCAAATGATAGAAGTTAATAACCATTGATACACCAGGCATCTCACTGGAATTGTAAGATATAATCAAGTTCTCTATTTAAGTTAATCATCAAAATATTGTGGTAATGAACTTAAAGGTAAAAATATTGATTACCAAGCACATATATTTATAAAAAGAAAAGCACGGACATAAGAAATTGTTTAATTTTGATCTTTTAATTTTTTTTAAATTTTATGCATCCATTTGTTAATATTAATTTTTTTCATCTCATAATAACTTAAGCTGTTCTCACCCCCAATTGTTGCTATGTGAAACAATTTACATTTACTTACTACCCAATGACCCAAACAACGTTTGGAATCCTAAAAAGCATATTTCTGGGTATCCCAAGGAACAATTATATACCCAATATATAGCAGGGAACCCTTTAATGTACACTGTACACCTTAAATTTCAAGATGGAATATGATTGTATGTGGTGTCTTAGTTTCTGCATTTTTATTTTGTTGCTTAGTCCTTACATCTTCTATTGACCTGCATAACTGCATGATAAAAATAATGTTTCTCCTGACTTAAATATTTGCATAATTTGGATGAATTGAACAATGTTGATGCAAGTTGTTTATACATATCAGGCCTAAACCATGTCATAATTCAAACTGTTTTGAAGTTATATAGAGAATATTTGTATTCATCTTCCTAAGTCAATTTGGGTTTCTGATCACTCCAGTATTCGGAGCATATCAGAAAACCTTGACTTGAGGAGATAAAAAGAATGGACGATGAAAGAGAAATATGGTGGACAATGCTGATTTTGAAGTACATGTATTCAGCTTTGCTGAGAAACTATAGGCATTCATATAAAAAAAAAATTCTTACTACCAGAGATTCCTACCCAAATTCATTTGCAGCATGTGTACTTACAGTTTATTGGCTTAAGAGGGCTTGAGGGTTGTGGCCATCATTAAACTAAATTAATCTCTGTGTAAAGATACGTGGAATTGGAAAAACTTGTTTGGTTGGAAATTACAAATGACCCTATATATGCTTTTAGTTGTTATTTTTAGGGTCTTCCGTTTCCAACGGAAGACCCTCTTGTTATTCTTCGGTTTCTTTTTCTTAGGGTCTTCCGTTTCCGACGGAAGACCCTCTTGTTATTCTGCGGTTTCTTTTTATTATTTATTATACATTTTATTTTTTTTCCGCCACTTTTCGGCTTCGTAACTCAAAGAGTTTTTAACAAATTTAAATGAAACTTTTAGAGATTATGTAACATTATATTGCCTTAAAGATGTTATGGTTTCTATCACAACGTCATTTTCGTTTTTACGTTACGTCAATTTTTAAATTTTGAAAAAGTGATTTTGTCCAGGACGTTTTTCAAAAACGCTTCCAGATAAAAACTTGAAATTTTCTGTGTTTATACATTTATCATTTTTATTAGGACATAAGGCTGGAATTGGCCTTCCGTCACTTCTGGTCCAAACCGGAAGTATTTCAAAATTTTCGAAATTTTCAATTTTTTGTGTTTATTAAAAAAGTTGGTGTTATTTGTAGTGTTTTTCGGACGACGCATTGCAGAGATATCAGAGTTCAAAAATTGATTTTTTCGAAAATTTTGATTCCGCGTTCTTGGTTCAGAAAATAGTCTTAAGTTCAAAGTCAAAACACCTCGTACCAAAACTAATTCGATAATTGCATGCTGGTCATAAAACCGAACTCGGTTATTAAATAGTTAATCAGCGTGTGCATTGAAACGATATCGTTAATTTGATTGACTAGTACGTTGAATATGTGATACCAGTTAGAAAATAGTGACTTTTTTTTACCGGAATCATAATAAAAACGAAGCAGGTGGAACACACTGTTCCCGATTTTAACAGCGAAAAGCTGTTGAAAGTCATTAGTTAAGACAGACTTTACTGAGACTTGATAAAAGCGTAAGTTGCAATATAAGCCATGCCTAATCGTCAGACAGTTGTTGAATAATAGAACAACACGTACACTGTACCCTGATATTGATTCATTGAATGAAGAGTTTGTAAATATTTCAATATACTTAGCTCTATTTATTATAATTTTTACTTGCAAAATAAATGCATATATGCAAGTTATACACGCTAATTTGTACTCTGCATTTCAAACACAAACATGTTTTGTTTTTTTAATCGAATTAGGGGCCAAGAGGGCCCTAAAGTCTTTTTATATTAACTTTTTATTGAACAATAATTTGTTATTCATTATAGAAGCAAAAATGTTCATTGTACAGCTGTTTATCTATACAGTACCATACTTAAATCATATGTTACGTAATTAGCAGTTTCAAGGGGTCATAAATCCGAAACTTTGATCAGTAATATCTAGAAAAGGAGAAATATTTTGAAAACCAGTGTAGAACAAAAGTTGCTCAGAAAAATGTTCTAAACGATATCCTACCAAAGAATTTTTAGTTGGTGGTCCCGGTTAGGAGTTTAAGGGTCGGCTCCTAAAACACAGTTGTTCAGATATCTCTAGAACGGTCAACAAATCTTGAACAATTGTTAAACAAAATATGTTTATATTTACGAGTCTTTCTATTTGATATGGAAAAAGGGGCTGCAATCTCAAATTAGGGGCCAGGAAGGCTTCAAAGCCTTTTTTATAATAACTCTTTACTGAGCGATAATTTTTTATTAATCATAGAAGCAAAAAAAAAAAGATTATTTAGCTGAATCTAACACTGAAATCCGTTTTAAAATCGAACGATGCATTACATAGATATTGGGGTTTAAAAATTGATTTTTCAGGAAATTTTGATTCCACGTTCTTGGTTCAAAAAATAGTGTTAAGTTCAAAGATAAAATAACTCGTACCTCAAATGATTCGGTAATTGCTAAGTCGTACTTGAACACATTCGGATTTTTTGGGGTTGGGTCGTTCTAGAAATCGTTAAGGTTTTTGTTAAATCGTACTCAGAATCATTCGGATTTTGTTAAGTCGTACCTATAAGTATTCGATTTTTTTATCTTTTTGATTTAGTTACTCCAGTTATTGATTTAAGAACGCTGCTTCCTACAGGAACTTCTAGCTTTACTCCCGACATTAACGGAAGACCCACTCGTTGCTTTGCAACGAGCTTTGCTCTAGTTTTCATTTCTTTTTAACTTTTTATTATGATTTATTTGTCTATAAACACTAAGTCCTCTATATAAGTGCCAAAATAAATTATCATGATTTTCCATGATTCCATCCCTAGACCCACTGAGCCAAATTAAACCAAACTTGGTAAAATCTTCCTTATATGGAAAGAGGATTCTAAATTATTAGAATAAAGGGAGTAACATTTTTTAAAAGGGAGATAATTATGAAACAGTGAAAATAGGGTGGATGTCTTAAAAATCTTCTCAAGAACCACTGAACCAAAAATACCAGAAATTGAACCCCCTCCTATTTCAAATCCCATTGGAGAGGGGGTTTTAAAATATTATGGTTGCGATATATTGAACCCCCCTGATGATTTTCATTGCTATTGGATAGGGGGTTTAAAATCATATGGCTGTGATATATTAATCCCCCTCCTATTTCAAATCCCATTGGAAGTTCAAAATATTATGGTCGCGATATATTGAACCTCCCTCTTTCTTTTAATTTCCATTGGAAAAGCTGTTCAAATTATTATAACCATGATATATTGAACCCCCCCCCCCCCTCCTTTAATTTCCATGGCTATTGAAGAGGGGGGTCAAAATATTATATGACACCGGGACCCCATGCAGTGTTTTTTTTCCACCGATTTGGGACTGGGGGCTGGGACCCTTTCAATTGGGAAAAATAGCGACAAAACAGGAAAAATTGGGAAATTCTATTTTATTGATTATAATGATATTTAATGATTTTTATCATTTATTCAAATACGAATTAAAGCACAGTGCTTCTTATTCTAGAGTTCTTAAAATTAATTATTATTCTGTTCAGTCTTTCTTGAAAAATTTTGATAACTAATGTACAAAGAGTTTTTTAAAAATTACAATTGGGAATTTTTGGTCCGAAATTGGGAAAATATTAGGAAATTTCCGATTGGGACTGGGGCCGAATTTCGGCCCCAAATCAGGCCCCCAAAAAACACTGCCATGAGTTCAAGTTTAAAGTTTAACATACTAAATATATAGAGAAAATGTTTAAAAATCTTCTTTAGAACAACATGCAATGCTACAATTAGTGAGATTACTATGCAAATGACCTCAAATAATGTAGATTCTAAATTGTTGAAGCAGTGACCCCCAGATCAATACTGGTACCCCAAATTTCAAAATTTAAATTTTTATTTAAATGGAACTTGTTAAAATACAATTTGTTGAATTATTAGGCAAGCATTCTAAGAATGGGTACTTTTAGATTCTTAATTGTTAAAACCATGACCCTCAGACCAATACTGGATCCCAAAGATGAGTTCAAAGTTTAGCATAGAAAAATATAGGAAAATTGTTTGAAAATCTTCTTCTCAAGAAATACTATGCTATGTTCAGTTACTGTATTAAACTAATTAATAGATGTATTAACATCCTCATATCTTTATATCCTCATATCAAGCTCACAGTGACCTTCTTTCATGTTCATCTGACAGGCACCTAGGTACCTGTTAATTGCAGGTAGACACCCATTGTATATTCGAGGTAGCTTATGGACTAACATTACCTTTTACATGTAAACACAATGGCTTCACCATCACTGGTGGAATATATTTAGTAAATACCTGGCATGACACTTACATCTCCTTGTTTATTGGGGATAGACAACCCTTGTGAATTTGGGGTAGCTCCAATGGACTGTTTGTCTTTATTACACAAGGAATTGAAAGCCAAAAACAGTACTTAGTTTGGACCAAAGCATGATTTATTAATTTTTGCAGAATTATCAAATAAGTAGCGTTTAACATACATGTACATCTGGAGAATCCCTACAGCCAAATACTTCATCAACACTCTAATTCAAACACAATAGTTTTAGCCTTTTTTTCATAAAAATAAAACTTTAATATATGCCAGGCCTATATGATTCTCCATAATATGGAAACCTAATCTCTCTCTCTCTCTCTCTCTCTCTCTCTCTCTCTCTCTCATAACAAGAATCAATTCCTTTTTTAAAATTTAGATAGATACTAAATAAGAAAAAAAGTTACAAGGATGAAGAATAAAAAGTACTGTAAATATCAGCTTAGAGTATTGATGTACCTAAAAACTAATGATGTGCATAAAAAGGAAAAGAGAATGCAAATTAAGACTTAATTGTTAAAAAAAGAAGGTTGGTGTGAATAGAAAGGTTTTATACCTCTTGTTTGGGTTAATCAAATTTAATGTATATCTGTCTTTAAAAGGAGAAAGATCAACTGTGTACAAACTGAAATTTTGGATTGGTCTTC
>WFKH01010211.1:43867754-43881583 GCA_016163765.1 Magallana hongkongensis
AAAAATATTCCAATGAGTCCAAGTTCATTTGAAATGAAATAGAACAAAAGATTGCGTTAAAGGTCGTTTATTCAATGAACCAAATTTGTGTGTGTATATATATATATATATATATATATATATATATATATATATATATATATATATATATATATATATTTCCTTCCCCTCTTGGCTCCTCGCATAATGCACATACTGCAATGGCCAAAAAGCGATCAAGCATAAACAAGGTAAAAATACCCAAATACTAGGACATCGTATATAGGAAAACTATTTTGCATGCTTATAACTAGTATATACGTGCTAGTTCTACTCGACTTTCTGTTTCAAAATGTGTCGACAAATTATATAATGCCGCCATTTCTTATGTCTACAGGACTATCAGAGTACATGATTAAGAAAACGAGAATTTTTTTCGTCAAAGACGAAGGTAAGAAGGCCAGCCTTAATGTTATTTTTTATATTAATACAAGAAGTGGTGTTTTTGATATTGAAAGCTTTTGAATTTATTGAAATGTTTTTAAATGTCATGCGTTTAAATTTTCTGCTCGATAATAAAAGAATTAAAAGAATGACACAAAAATTCTATTTTTTGAAAACCACAAAGAGAAGATTTACCAACGCAGAGATAAACTATTACTACATCGTTTTTTTCGAAACCGTTTTATTGTATTTTATGATGTGTTTGTATTTGAATAGGATTGAGATATGGCTACTGGCTTTGGAACCCCACAATTCCATCTGAATTGTGACCAATGTGAAGAACGCTGTGGCTTATACTGTAACATTTGTGGTCTTAAACTATGTGATTCCTGTAAGGACAAACACAGCGTGGACCCAGTAACATCACACCACAAGGTCACCCAATTTTCAGACCAGGAAATTTTTAAATTCCTCAATGAGAAGTGTCAATTACACACTGACGAAAACCTGTGCAAATTATGTTCGAACTGCGAGACTTTTGTCTGCACGAAATGCTCTGTAAAGCCTATTCACAAAGACCATTTATTCCTTGATATGAGAAATTTGTATGAATGTTATTCTGAAACACGTAGAAGCGAAATATCGAAAATTCGGGAACATTTAATACCAACGTCGAACAATATTGTTCGTGATGTCGGACAAGATGTTTCAAATATAAAAGACATGTTTGAAAACATTAGAAGTGGTTTGAAATCCGAAGCTGATGCTCTTAAAACATTTATCGATGATGTAGTTTCCGGTAAAATTGACAAGCTTGGAAAAATCGAAAAAGATATTATCGAAAATCTTAATAATGAAGAAGATACTTTAAAAGATTTTATATCATATCTAACTAATCTCAGACAAACATATGAATCGAAACTTCTGAATACAGATAGGACTGACATCATTTTCAGTCAAAGGGAAAATACGACAATAAAAACCATCCCTATTCCTGAAACTCATACTCCTGACACTTACGAGTACGAACCAAGAAGAACCACTATTGAGGAAGTGTCCAAATTGTTCGGTAGGGTCAGGCTTAAAGCAAATGGTGCAAAAAGGATAGTGGATATTGATGATAATTTGACATTAAATACAAAGCAGAAAATACCAGATAAGAAAAAAATAAAACCAGAAATGCTTTTAAGAAGGTCAGCAGCCGTTGAAAAGTTGAAGGAAATAAATGTAAACGGAGTCCATGATGGGTGCCACATTTCATTTGACATCGACAGATTATGGGTAAGCGACACTAGATGCGTTATCGTCCAAGCCGATTTACATGGTAAACTCTTACAGAAGATCAATACTGCTGGAGGTGAAGGATACCATTCGACAAACAAGGCTAGAGATTTACTTTTCGCAGACAAAGAAAAGATGGTCGTCAATAGAATTACGATTGAAAAAGAAGTGACAGACTTCATAAGTACAGAAGACTGGGTTCCGAAATGTGTGTTCTGTTCTACGATAACTATGGACATGCTCATGGGTATGGTCAAAGAGACACAAGGCTCTAAAATTAAGAGTAAAATTAAAAGATACAACAATGATGGAATAATGATACGGGAATATAACAAGAATATGGCCAAGCAACGTCTGTATGAATTCCCAACGTATATTTGCGAGAACAGGAACGAAGATGTTTGCACTTCTGACCACAGAAAGAAAGCTGTCGTAGTTGTATCGAAATCGGGAAAACACAAATTTTCCTATCAAGGGTCGAGTCAAAAGACTTTTTCTCCAAATGGAATTTGCACCGATGATTTGGGACATCTTCTTGTATGTGACGGTGCCTCCAATACTGTTCATATTGTCGATGAGAATGGAAGTTTTATTGCCTTATTAATCAACGGGGAGTTTGGTCTAAAGAATCCATGTGGACTTTGTATAGATGAAGAAAATAATCTCTTAGTGGGAGAGTGGGACAAGAAAACAATATCCGTCTTTAAGTATCTGGATTACTGTCTTCAATAGAATGTTGTACATTTTTTGCAAATTCGTGAACTAATATGGTGATGCCTTCTTACAAAAGCATCCATATTGCCGTAATGACATAAACAATAAATTTATTTACTTCTTTTCAAATGTTTCTTGCAAACAGTGTATTTAATCAAAAATAGACAAAAGCTGTCGGAAGAAGAACCTACGATAGAGTTTCATATAATTATGTTTCCATAGTCATTAACGAATTTCGCATCTTCAATCCCTGTATTCATGTTAATTTTAAAATCTTAATCTACCGGCATGTTGTAAATGTACTAAGTATTGAGCCCCTATTGTAACAGGATGATTTCGTAGCTATATCACATATTAAGCATTGCAGTTCTCAAGAAGATCTTAAACAATTGTTCATTAATATATAAACCTACATCAGACTTTGAACCCTTGCTGGTCCCAATAATTGTTCAGGGGCCACAGTCTAAACAATTAAGAATCAACAATGTCAAGAAACTTGCATGTAAGTAATACCATATATTATAACATTTTTTGAAAATAATTTATTTTATCCTCATGTTAAATTTGACCCCCTCCATTGTTGCCCCATCATATTCCCGGGGATCATGATTAGAAAAAACTTCAATTCAATTTCAAACACTACCTGAGGATGCTTCCACACAAGTTACAGCTTTTTTGGGATTTTTGTTTTTGAGAACAATATTTTAAAAGATTTATATACCTATGTAAAATTTAGACCCCCCCCCCCCCAATTGTTGCTGTTACATTAACGATGCTGTTTTTATTTTTTGTCTTTTATTTTTAGTTATCCTGTACTGGACATCTGATTCAATTACCCTTTTTGGTACCCCTCGATACCTGTATATATCCACCTGAGGTTTTCGGCCCTCTTTGGACCGGGTAAAATCTACCTGCACGATCGTCCTGCATATTATCAGTTACTGTAGTTTAACTATCGTCTAACTTTAAATACAGACCCAGCTTCTGAGGTGAGTAAACCAATTTACTTATTCATTCTCATTCTTTTTGTTAATTAAATGGTCCTGGGATAACTTTGTTGTGTTTTATTTGTAATTGTATTTTTGAATGTTCCTTTCTTATGTTATTTGTTTGTAATGTTCGTTATATAGTTTATTATTTCGTTATATGTTAAAGTGAGTAGAGTATATTCATAGGGCTGTCGTTATTTGAGTAGTAAATGTGTATGTCGTGTTTATTGACTCTAAACAGTGTAATTTGCAAGTAAATGTCGTCACAGTATTTTAAGTTACGTGTAAAGTAATTCGGTATAATATTATGTATCGTGAAATGCAAGTAAATGTAATGCAGCGCTGCCACGTGTACCACGTTGTCCCACTGTTATGTACGGTGGGTCATTACTGGTATTAAACTTAATGTGTATGTATAACGTGTATGTTCTGTGTACGCAGGTCCTGAATAGTGAATAGTGTTCCGAATAGTGTACAGAATGGAGTTGTGAAGTTTTGGTGTCTTCCCTACCTACCAGTGTGTCCTTTGACGACTGTCAGTCCATGAATTTGTTCTGCAATTTCTTGTTAACATAAATTGTGAAAACGTTACTTTTTGCCTTTGTTTATTAATTCTGGAGGTGTTGTGAAGCCTGTCGGTCATCCCGCAACAGTTGCCCAATCCTATCCTTGGGGATCATGGTTTGAACAAACTTCAATCTATCCTATCTGAGGGTGCTTCCACACAAGTTACAGCTTTTCTGGCCAATTTGCTTTTGAGAAGAAGATTTTAAAAGATTTCTCTTTAGATTTCTATGTAAAAATTCGAACTCCCATCGTGGTTCCATCAAACCCAGGGGATCATGATTTGAACAAACCTGAATCTACACTACCTGACGGTGCTTCTAAACAAGTTACAGCTTTTCTGGCCAATTGGTTTTTGAGAAGAATTTTGATAAATACCAACAATTTTTTAATAATACTTAATTATTTTCTTTTAAAAGAGGGCGTGGCCCTTCATTTTAACACAAAATTAAATCCCCTTCACCCAATAATGCATTGAGTCTAATTTGGTTGAAATTGCCCCAGTGGTTCTCGATGAGAAGTCAAAAATGTAAAAAGTTTACAGAAGAACGGACAGACAGGCGGGCGCCAGACAAAAAGTGATCAGAAAAGCTCACTTCAGCTTTCAGCTCAGGTGAGCTAAAAAATAGAATTTTACAGTGTATGCTATAATATGTAATCGATTTTACACATTGTACTGGACCAAAATGAAATGATTGAATATTCTGCTTACATGATTGCATTTCTCTTCAATACATGTATACTAAGTGATCGAAATTCTTAATCATCTGCTTGTGCACTTGGCTGTCCTTGAATATTTCCCTGTAGAAATTGGCACGTATCACAATGCTGTTTCTTTTTTGTATTCTTTTTTTTTTATAAATGTCCGATCCCCTTGTAGTGTTCATTTCATTTAGTGTTCAATATAGTGTTCATTTCATTTAGTGTTCATTTCATTTCATTTAGTGTTCATTTCATTACTTATTTCTCCATGTTTTAGATTTTTCTTTGAGCATCTTGGTCTTCATTGTGCTGATCTTGGACTCTTTATTGATGGTCTGATGATTTGTTAATTAAGGAATAAGAAATCATTCTGTTAGTATAATGAGGTGATAATTTTGGTCGGGGCGTGGTCAAATCCAATAAAGCCCGAAGGGTTTTATGATAGATTTGACCACGCCCCGACCGAAATTATCACCTCATAATATTCAAAGAATGATTTCTTAATTATTACTTATATTTATATTATTTCCAATATCTACAGTTTAAAACAACACTTTAAAATCACTATTTATTTCATGTAGCACATGCTATGTATTACTACGCGGCGCAGCGAATAACGTGTTTCGGTTATGCTGTAAGACACGCCCCAGGCTTCAAAATTGATTCCTAATGTTATCACAGACAAAGACAGTTGAAAATGTAAATATTGTTTATTTGATGTCATAGCAATATCATTCGCGAAATCCGGTCCATTGGTTGTGAAAATAATATTGACTGGATTCTGTAGGGACCATTTATAGTGGTTTAGTTAATGATCTAACTAACTGCAAATAGACGCAACAAAAGGCAAAAAGATCACTTCTGTAAAGTTGTCAAAAGGTTAATTTCCTTTTTAATCACGTATTATGGGACTCTGCATTCAATAATGTCACCTATATTTCAATATGAGAATTTCATATAATGTTTTTTTTTCTCAGTCTGAAGTGGGACAGAAACATTGTGCATCTTAAACTATAGTTGACACAAATAAAATTCTTGGGGGTAGTTTTACGAGGTTACTTTTTTTCAATGGTGTGATATGTTCTTTTTCTTCCCTAATCCACGAATTCATAAAACGTTCGGTAAAACATATCTATGTGTGCTTTTGCGCCTTCTACAGGGATGTTGTCTGGTCCTGAAACCTTGATAGTTTTTAAAATATTTATTTCTATGCATTCTTGTAATGGAAGGACGCTGGAATTTGGTATCCAATAGGTCTTCGGAGGTAGAGCTTGCCTTTTCTTATATACTTATTGGTTGAGCATTGATTTGAAAACACTCTTCCATTCCATGTATTTACTCTCTGATCTCGGGAAATGCCCTTTGTATTATGGATTGGTCGTATCATTTTTTGGTGTTTTCTAGTGAGAAATCGGATGATAGCGTACAGGACTTTGATGCTGTCTTGTCTTGCCGTATCTTGTTCACAAACTTAATTATGCTTTTCATTCTCTATGCCTTCTGCTTGACTTTTCTTTATTTATTGTAATTCTCCGTTTTCCCGTTTTTGGCTGCTTTTTTTTTGTTCTCTTGTTTTGCTGATTGTTTCAGGTCTCTTTTTTTAATTTCTTTCTCTTAGTTTTTTTCAGTGTCTAGGGAGATGCATTCTTTTAGTTTATCCGTTTCTTGCTTCGTTTGATGTCTCACATGCAGATTCAATTGCCTGCTTATTTTGATAATAGTCCTTCTATGGTGCCGTTCATGACCTTCCATTGCAGTTTTCCGAGGCCTGAGAACGTTTTAATGTTCTTGGTGAAATTGCATGTGATTTTTACATTGTTAGCTAGTATTGTAGTGATATAATCTTACCCAGTACAGGTGCTTGCTTAGGTGTTTCAGTGCTTCGAGTTTCACCCTTGCTAGTAGCAGACGGTAGTCTGAAGTTGCGTTACCCATCCTGTTCACTATCATGTTATGCAAGCTACTAAATATTCGTGAAATGCAAATGTCTGTTTGGTAAGATACATATAGGAGTTTGGTGAGATACATGTAGCCAGGTGAAAAGTCTTGTGGAAGAATCAAAGCTAGTTCCACTGAGATTTGCAAGTTTTCCTTACATTTATTCATTGTACCAAGTCCATCGTCATATGTAGATTGCATTATACTTTTGAATTGATATTCTTTTAAATATTTCTGCTTCATATTTATTGGAACGTAGCACTTAATGGAGATAATGTGTGCGTTTGTATGCAATCTTAAAGTCGTATAGGACACTTCCATGTTGTGACGTATTGTTTATCGAAATAAACAATAAAATAAAGTGCAATTATATGAGTAGTTTCTTTCCCAACATTGTCGCCTAACAGCGTAGCGCAGTGGGTTAGAGGGTTTACTACGGATCTGTAAGTCATTAGTTCGAATCCCGCTGGGGGTTTTACAATTTTTCTCTCCAAATATTTTTAAAAGCTATTTTTTGTTAAACATTGTAAAATTTGAAAATTATAAACCGGTGAAAGTTTTTCAATTATTATGTACTTTATATCACATTAATATCGACAGATGTCCCATATCACCTTAAATCTAGCAGTGATTCACTTTCAAAGATTTTCCCCATTCGCTAAGCGATTTCTGGGCCTCTTTTGGCTAAACACTTTAGAGGTTAGAGCGTTACATTTATGCTCTTGTTCCTTTGTGTGTCGTGAATTTTTAATTATATAATATTCTATCCTATAGACAATATCTTTTCCCCTTCAGCATTTTGTGGTGTCCTGTATGTCTGTCCTATGTCAATTATGGACTTCAAATGAAGAAGTTTTCGTTTTCTTGCCGTTTGTTAAGGGAAAAAAATTGCCGCGAATGACCTCTCTCTCTCTCTCTCTCTCTCTCTCCTCTCTCTCTCTCTCTCATAACTTAGATGTTTGTTTTAATGTCTAGTACTTCTGAAATATAAGAATTCAATACGCAGCAAATCAACGTAGGATAGGTTCCAGGAATATTTTTGACGGCCTCTGGATTGCAGCATTCCCTTTATGTGTCATTTGCGTTCCTTGTTGTTGAAATCATATTCCATCATACTTCAGTGGTGCGATCTCCCCTCTGTTTGATCCATAGCTGGAATATTTGTTTTTGGAGTTAACATTCTCTTATTGTAGCCGTCAAACATTTAATAATTAACTTGATTTTTTTTTATTACAAATTTCATAAAAATTCTGGTTTCTTTTTTTTCTGGATGAATATGTATACAGTTTATTTTTCAACGAAAGTCTGATTTTTCATAAATCTTCAACACAAATGACTAAATAAAATGAAATCCAAAGTTTTCAGTTTTCACAATATTAGAACGAATTTGACTCGTATTAAGACGTATGCGTAGTGGATGTAATATGTTGATGATGTTGCATTTGCAGTTTTGATCAGAATTTGTAAATTGTGACAAAAGACAGATATCTGCTAACTTGGTGAAAATATGTTCATTTCACAGACTACGATTGTAAGTTTTTAGTTTCACTTCGCTATACAATGTCAACTGATTAACATAATTATAGACGATCTTAAATACATATGTACATTTGTCTATGTTTTTATTTTGACATTTAAAAAGTTGAAGTTTTGTTTAAGCATAAAATGTTTTAAAATGTAAATTTGCCATTTAATTTATTTATGCGAAAATAAATCAAAATTTTATCTGATTTCTATTTCACAGTCATGCATTTCTCACTAGGCGCTGGACCCCCCTTTTTAACACTCTGGCTCACCCGAACTGTAATTTTAACAGAGATTTTATGATTCTCTGCTGTTCGTCATACAAATTCAACCAAGCCTAAAATTCCTCAGTCGGTGGAAGGGGGGGGGGGGGGTTGTGTTCGAAAATTTTAATTATTATTTTGGTAGAGGATAACATACATGTACAATATAAGAAACATGTACATGTATGTACATTGCAATAAAATGTCAAAAGATCGAAATGGTCGTTTGTTTTGCATGATGTCTGCCATAATAGTCGTTGCATAAATATGTGCAATATCCGTTAACTTCATTGTATATTCCGTGATGAACCTTAGGCCCGAACCAAATCGTGCGGATTAATTAAGACACCTGAGTTATATTTGTAAGTCTATAGATATTCGTAATAGTTCACTTGTGATAATTAAATATGGAAACGGGAAATATAAATGGGCAGACTGTCGCTTCAATAAATATAGTCAATATTTCCCTTATCAAAATTCTACTACTAAATCTTAATTTAAACAAGAGGCCCATGAGCCACATCGCTCATATGAGGAACAACAGGTATGATAAAATCAGCTTAATGGAGTCATAATACAAACTATCTGGACAATGTTGTATGATAAATGTAGATCCTGTTTAAATAAAAATCCATTTTTCCCCATGGATATTCTCATTTTTATTATCATTAGTCCCTTTTCTAAAAAAAAAAATGATTTTATAGTCATAACGCATGTTGAGCATTGCAGTTCTCAAAAAGATCCTAAACAGTTGTTTATGTATGGGATATAAACCTACATCAAACTCTGAACCCCTTGTGAGGCCCACAATTCGTCCAGGAGCACAAGGCCTGAATAATTTTAAAGAATCACCTGGCTGATTAGTTTCTGAGAAGAAGATTTTTAAAGATTTACTCTATATATTTCTATGTAGAAATTCAACCCCCATTGTGGCCCCACCCTACCCCCGGGGCTCATGATTTTCACAACTTTGAATCTACACTACCTGAGGATGCTTCCACACAAGTTTCAGGTTTCCTGGCTAATTAGTTTCTGAGAAGACGATTTTTAAAGATTTACTCTATATATTTCTATCTAAAAATTCAACCCCCTATTGTGGCCCCACCATACCCCCAGGGGTCATGATTTTCACAACTTTGAATCTACACTACCTGAGGATGCTTCCACACAAGTTTCAGCTTTCCTGGCTGATTAGTTTCTGAGAAGAAGATTTTTAAAGATTTACTCTATATATTCCTATGTAAAAATTCGACCCCCATTGTGGCCCCACCCTACCCCAGGGGACATGATTTTCACAACTTTGAATCTACCTGAGGATGCTTCCACATAAGTTTCAGCTTTCCTGGCCAAATGGTTCTTGAGAAGAAGATTTTTGAACATTTCTCAAAAATTTTCAATAATTCTTAATTAACTCCCCTTGATAAAGGGCGTGGTCCTTAATTTTCACAACTTTGAATTCCCTTTGCCTAAGGATGCTTTGTGCCAAGTTTGGTTGAAATTGGCCCATTAGTTCTTGAGAAGATGTCGAAAATATTAAAAGTTTACTGACAGACAGACAGACAGACAGATGACAGACAAAATGTGATCAGAAAAGCTCGCTTGAGCTTTCAGCTCAGGTGAGCTAAAAAAAAAAATGAACGATATACATGTATGTCAATTTTTAAAATCATTCATTTTGTACTTTTTGTACATACATGTATGCTATCAAATATTACTAACATCTATGAAAAAAATTAACAGTATTAAAATGATTCCCATTCTGCTGGTTATATTCTTAACTCATGCCAAGATATTTTATTAACTTGTTTATACAAAATATCATACATGTACATGCATGTTTTATAATATATGCATTGAGAAGTTATTTATTATTTCGTTTTCTGTGAGAATCAAAGCGACACATGGAGAAATAAATTTTTTTATTGTGTTGACAAATTTCCAGATTTACAGACATATTCAGTCAGGTGGGGCTCTCACCTGTACAGAAACAAACTCAGGTGTCACTGTCTTTCACAGGTAACACAGGTGTGTCACTATTACATAACATTATTGCACATGTAAAACATACAAAGGACATTTCAAGTATCAGGACCTACATGAGTGTCCATTTTGACTACTTTTCTGTTGAAAATGGTGTACATACAAAAAAATATATATATTTTGTATTATTATATATCACTTATTTTATTATTTATGGTAGTTGATACTTAATCATAAGAAAAAAAACACAGTTCATTTAATTTTCTTTTAAATATACTTTCATTGACAAGTACTTTAATGTGAAAAGTGGCATTTTTCACAGTTTCTACAACATCTGGTATTTCATTTTCTCAACAAAAATTCTCAAAGCTGAATAATGAAATACTAGAGCAAACAGTTATACATAACAAATGCCTACATTTATCCTTTGTAATTTCATCTCTTGCCCTTCAATAACATCTAGAGTGACTCTTTACAAATAACTGGTGAATAACAAAAGTTCATGATTCAAGTAAAATACTAAAAACTATCGACTACACATACATCATGTTTATAAGGTCATATCTGAAAGACTGAATGGACTCATCTTTTACAAAGACCATGATAAGTTGGGGCTTAAATCATTTCGTGAGTAAAATGACCAACTTGTACATACACCATTAATATGATACAACCATGATGTTTAGTGTCATACACATAATAATAATGCCGGAAGTCTTTTGTAAAGACTTGTCAACAGAGAGGGCGGGTTTTTCGACTGCTAATCATTCAATTGAAATGCATACAATGTGTGAATTCCCTAGCCAATATGTCATGTTTAATTTATTTTTCTGCTTTAATATTCTGTATATTCTCTCTTGTACAAATATCATGCATTATAGTAGGTATTGTGTCTGATACAAACACATGTATCGATAAATATTATCACAATCATGTCTGCATGATCCAGATATCATGTCTGCATGAACCAGATATCATGTCTGCATGAACCAGATATCATGTCTGCATGATCCAGATATCATGTTTGTGTGGACCAGATATCATAGATCCAGGTAAAAATAATTTTCTGATCAATGTAACACTGATGAAACAAAAAAGAAATCTAGTACATGCTTTTACATGTTAGAGGACAGTACTGGTTATGGGAGAGGGGTTTACAGGAGTAAACATTTCTCCATTACATCATGATATCGTATAATCAAATCTTATGATATATTTAAAAGGGAATATTTACCAAATAAAATAAAACAAAATTGGAAGGAAACTTTACCATTATAAAGATTCAAGTGTGTTCATCTGATTTTCTAAAAACTTATCGGTATTAAAAAATAACATTAAATTTTCGAAGAAATATGAAATTAAAAGAGCCCAGAGTTTTTGAGTTTCTATTATCATAACAATAAAAGCTCTACTACATGTACAATTTCATAAACAATTTCACTTGTATATTAACAGAACTTGATTGAATTTACATGACATATAGGGAAACATAACATCAACACAAGCTCAAGTATATTTAGAAGAAAAAAAATGATATATATTCTGGGTACTGTCAGATTTATTAACCTAATACATGAACCATATCTGATGTAAGCACTTTCATTCAAATAAAAAAAAAAAAAAAAATAACAACAATACTTTGACTTGCTGTGCTCTTTGATTTGTGACCAACTACAGTAAAACACGCTTATAACGAAGTGCCAGGGACGGGCGATTTAACTTCGTTAAAAGCGTAATTCGTTATATCTGTCAAGTTTACAATAAGTAATAAAGTCTCGGGGAATGAAAATCACTTCACTGTAACCGTCAATTCATTATCAGCGTGTTCCCTATAACCGTGTTTTACTGTATACAGCAAGTAAATAATTTAATCTCGGAACTATACACTAAATGCATACTTTCATAAACAGGTACCGGTTTGTAACCAACCTTCTCTAATTATATATTTTCAATTTGCTATAAATCAAACATTTATTTCAATAAAAATATCATCAAAACTAACAATACCAGCAAAAGAATTCATAACATATAAAACCCTGCTGGCTTTTTAATTTTTAATAAACAAAAATATGCCCCTGAAATATCAACGAATTGTAAAATATTTTCTCAATGAAATCTTATTCACGAACAAGAAGAACAAAACATGTGTTACCATGGCAACCATCAACTTATTTTGTTCACTAAAAGGATTGATCTCCCTTTTTTCCGAGAGAACATGAGTAAATTAAACATAATACAAAGCTTAAAAAAATCTTGATATAAAAAGTACAAACTAAATTCTCTTAAAAAAACAAACACAGAAAGACTTGAATCAGGTTGTTTTGTCACCGATTTCAGGTGACACTATCACCTGAACCACATAGCTCTTTGGAATCTTTGCGTCCTCCACCCTCAGCTTATCTCCTAGTAGACGTCCTGCGAAAAACCAGCGTTGCCGTTGCGGCTCAATGCCCATTTCATCACAGATTCGTTTTTTGAGTTTCAACACAGTGTCTGTGGTCCTGACGTAAAGTTTAAGGTCTTTGTTGGAGGAAGAGATTCGGAACTTGATGGGAATCTCCAATCCCGGGGACTGGTTCTCAGAATCTCCACCAGCCTCACTCTCACTTATGTCCTCAATTAAGTTTGTGGGAGCACTCAGGACATAGACAGGGAGCTGATAGCGATTTCCTAACTCATCGTAACTATCCATCAAAGTCCCTGTAATTCAGTGTGAAAAAAAAAATTATTATATGTCATGGAGAAATGAAATTTGTTTTCATAACTTGAATGTCTTGCAATGGGCATTTAGAATACTGTCTATAGGTACATGTAATAAGGTTCTTAATTCACAAATAAGATAACTACTAAGAATTCAGCATGGTACATAAAAAACCAGTTTAAGAGGGATAATTAGCTTTAATTTTCTTTTTAGACTTCTAAAACCTAATGACCAAATTTTTGCTGAAAGTCTCTCAATTTATAGGGAACTCAAATTTGCATGATAATCGAGTCATAATAGAAGATAGCCTCAAACCTAAAACAATCAAATCTACATCACAAAGAAAAACAGAACTCAAATTTCATGAAAATTGTTTACAATATAATTTCATAATATAATCACAGAATCACCGACTTACAAATGGAAGGAAATCTGAGCAACTATGAAGATAAAATAAATATGATCAAGATACCATGGGGAAGTGATATGTTGGCTCCGTCTATAATAGCCTGTGCTAGGGAATGATCTCCCGTCTCCAGGGCATACGCTGCAGCTTTTAAAGCATCCCAGATCTCTTTTCTCCCCTCAAAGGCAGGGGCTGTGTCCCAGAACTCATCACGTTTAGACCGGAGCTGGCCATCAGTCAGTGGAACCTCACTCTTCCATTTCGGTTTTTCTGGTTTCAAAGGTTGGTTCCGCCCTATAGAAACTAAGTGAACATATACCAGGATAATTGGCTTTGTACATAGT
>WFKH01010211.1:43881593-43929958 GCA_016163765.1 Magallana hongkongensis
TAGAAACTAAGTGAACATATACCAGGATAATTGGCTTTGTACATAGTGTACCATGTTTAACCTTTCCCTAATATTTATTCCACACTAAACTTTATCAAAGTTGTTCAAAAAGAACATGTAGATTAAATTGAATGATGCTAACCCAAGTAATAATGCATGCTTATCATTGATCAATCAATGCATCATTATTTTAAGAACCTGTGAGGTTGTTTTATAGTGATTCAGCCTAGCTAGTTCAAAATTTCTTTTTTTAAATCTCTGAATGCAAAATATAATATCTACCATTTATATCAAGTATGTGATGTTCATATTAAACAGTGAAACCCTTAGAATTTGAGAATAAATTTTATGAGATCATACATATACAGGGTTATTTTCACCCTTCTACACTTGCAAACAAATTCGCCCCGTCTTGAATTTGCCCAGACACAGTTGTGTTTTAAGAGAGATAATTTGAGACATTGGAATTTGCCCCGTCTTAAATTCCCCCGCGGACAACAAGGATGAATGGGGCAAAAATAAAATGGGGGGCGAATATTTCCCTGTATACAGTATATAAAAATTGAGTCAATCCAATACTGTTACATACATGTACATTCCTACTAGCACTAACTAGTACGTGTGTTTAACCCTTTATCTCAGTAAGTAGTTTGTTGCTTAAAATTCAGTGAATAAATCGATGTTGTAGAAATAAATGGTTGTAACTAGAATTTTCATAGTTTTCAAAAATGTAATCCAGTATACCATTTATTAATGTGAAAATTTTCCATCATTAGATCATTTCTGGTAAGCTGACAAACTTGCTTACGTCCAGTGACCCAGAGCATATATTCGCTGTGCCGCCTTGACGTCAAATTTCAATGAACCATCGTGGTCAGATTTCTATTGCTTGGTAAATATTTTTGTATTATCTATGTATTTCAACTCGAACACTAGTGAAACTTGCAGACAAGTAAGTCACAATAAAAAGCAAAATGAACATATATAATTTGATTTCCTTTATTATTAATTGTTGGTCTACCGACACTTAGTAAGTAATTGTTTAAGTTTTTTAATCTCCGAGTTTTTGCCTGCGCCGGGTACCCCGACCACCGACTTGTTTATGTACAGTTGTAAACAAAATATCAAATGTTTTTTAATATTACTTTGTTCAATTATCACTTAGAAAGGAAAATATTTGTTTTGTTTCAATAATTTCTGAATAACCCTCGTATAAGCTTTTAAAATTAAGATATAGCATAATTTTTACTAGATTAAAGGGTAAAATAGAAAATAAATGAAAAAAAAAATTAGATAAAGATCTAAAGATTGTAAATATAAGGGTGTACATCTCTTTCATGTATAGCTATATATGATCTTTGATAGTTTTCTTGTAGTAATAGTAATTCTTTCTCGACAGTAAGTAAAATTTCTTTCCTTGATAAGCAAAATTCACAAGCCTTATCTGAAAAGCATGTATTTGAAATTTGAAAGGTCGTAAGTAATTTTTATACAATGTACGGTTAGTATTGGTGTTAAAATTAAAGTTAAATAAATATATATACTTTTCTTCATAATTTTTACTCACCATTTATCACATTTATCATTTTTTCACAAGCTGCAGCAACTCTGTAAACTTTTTGTTTGCATCATTTATGAGTCATGAAAGGTCGTTCGTGTCACATACGATGCTTTTAGAAATTATTTGCATGTATACAAAATGTTGTACGTGACACTTACAACCTTTCTTATCTTGATACTTCAGATACGACCAAACAATTTTCTTTTGTTACCATGGAAATTCTTGGAATACATTGACGATTTTTTCAGGTCACATGAAAATAATTGTTTATTTTTACAAAAAAGCTTAAAAAGTCGTATCTAACACTTACGACTGTTTAATTCTACAACGTCGAAATTACTGTAACAGAGACAAATATTGCCTCTGCTGGGATTTGAACACGGGTCCTCTGGGATGCACATCCAGCACTACCGATCGAGTTAAAGGGTGAACATGTGCACACTAGCCAGAACTAGTAGGAATGCCATATAGCTGACTCTAGCACTTTGTTCCCCTTCAAGGAAAGACTCACCAACACCTGTGGGGTGAAGTACTTTTGACAATCTCTCTCACTGCCAGAAAATACCCAGGCCCAATGTTGGGAGCCAAATGTAACAGGATGGGAGAAATAATGACGAACCAGACTAGGATTCGAGAACCCGGGCCCCCGAATCTCTAGTCTGGTGCTCTACCAAATGAGCTTTCTGGCACCGGTATTTGAACCTGTCTGACCGTCACATTCCACCCCCTCAAATTATCTTTGCCCTCGAAGTTCCTTATCTCTAGGTTCTTTCCCCTGGCAGGAGTTAACCTTTCAGTTCCAGGGGTTGGCACAGCACCAAATTGGGTGCCAAATGTAACAGAGACTAATACTGCCTCTGCTGGGGTTTGAACCCCAGTCCTCTGGCATGCACATCCAGCACTCTACCGATTTAGCTAAAGAGTTAACCAACAAGCCAGAGCTAGTAGGAATACCATATACAGGACTCTACCACATTATGGGTCTTTGATTTGAGACAGTCACATCAATTTTGTAACATATAAATTAGTATTTTGCTTTAAATGCAGTATGAGTCATGTAAATAATCATTAATGTGATCTTCTTAAGCTTACAAGAGCTGTAGAACGGGTCTATTCTTTCAATAGCAGGGTACAATTTAGAATTCACATTAACCTTTATTAATTCTGCCTGAATAATGAACTACATTATCGAACCAAGTTAAAATAGCTAAATGGTACTGTACATATAAATCTCAAAATAAAAACAGCGAAAACTATGAATTCATATCAGACTTTATGTATAGAAATGAAGTTGGTGGATCAGCTGATACTTCAATAGTTCGAGTTAAAGTGAAAGGGGCAGAATCAACAGCTGGGGAAAACAACGTTACCTGCCGCTTCCGACGACTCCCCCGAGGACGGACCGTTTTCTCGATTTGACCCAATACATCCCCCCATTTCAAACAGGAGGCGTATTGAGTTTATATGGTGAATTTGTTACAGCTGAAGTGGGTCTGACGCAGTCTATTTTCCCTTATTTTTTTGACGTCCAGTCCAAAATTTTGATATGCCGGAGATCGTGAAAGCTGGATTTTGATTGGTCAAAAATAAAAATATAAATATTATTACCAAAACAAAGATACATGTTCATGTGATATCATACATCATTAAATCAAATCAAATTTCGGTTATCGGTATCCTTAAAGTGCTAAAAAAGTAAGAAATTAAACAATATGGATAACATAAAAACCTACATTAATAAAAGATTTATTTCCGAAAAAAAACCCCGTAACATTAATAAGATTTCAGGTTATGATTGAAAATATCAGTGAAAACTGTTTTCATAAATACAGGTCATAAAAAGTCTTATCATGCAAATTATCTGAAGTGAATACGCGTGGTAGCATTTACACTATTCCGGAATTGTTATTTCTGTACAATAAATGTTCACCAAATATAAATCCATTTAAAGATGTCTGCGCCCATGTGGAAGAGTGAAGTTGAAAAATACATCAAACTTTCAGAAAATTCTGCAGTTGAAGTCCTTAGTAATGGTGTGTTTAACTATGAATAGTTATATTCATATATGGTCTGTGGAATTTTGAACAAAATCTTATATTTCAAACAATCTTTTTTAATAAAGTTATTGAGGCAACACTGTTGACCAAATCTACAAAATTATGAAATCGTTTGAATTTAATAGAAAAGGGTGACAGTGACTGATTTTAATCTTTATGAGTTTTAGGGCTTCAAGGAAAGACTGTTTCTCTTCTTGAACTTGTGGAAAGCATTGGGTAAGTTTGTTTGTAATTAATCATGCAGTAAAAAAATGTCATGTACCCAAAATCAAAACCCAGACATGACCATTTGCTATCTTACATAATATGTAAACAATGTGACTGTTGGGCCAAGTGCAGATTTTTTTGGTTTAAATAGACACAGTGCAGTTCGATTTTTGTGAAAGAGAGAATAAACTACTTAAAACGCACACAGTAGGATCTGCCGTGCTGACCGCCTACTCTTCTTCTTCTTCTTCCAGTAAAGTGCAGGACTCTTTAGAGTGTTATCGCACTTCGGCTTGTACTTGGTGTGACATACTTGCACTTCCGTGATGTCGCACCAAGCATGCGCACACATATTTTACTCAAATCATAAGCCTAAGTTTAACATTGCATGTTCAGTCTACATTATCATTGTCTTCAGAAATAGCTTAAGAAAGATACATGATTCTGAGAAATTTTATATCCTTCTTTTAATGCTGATCAATTTCTGATGTTGAGGAACTGAAATTTTTGCTACTTTGTCTAAAAGATTGGTTCCTTGATCATGTTGATGTTAATGTTTTTATTTTTCATCTAATTTTACCAGTCATTTTTTTTTTTTTTATTAAAGCACTGTTGAAACTTACCTGGTTTGCATAGACAATTATTTTCATTTATAAATTACTTTCGATTGAAACGTTGGAAAGTTTATAATCATGCATTTTCTTATATATATAATTATATACATGTTACCATCAAGCCTTGCTTGGTGACACGAGCTTTGCCCTACTGTTGCTGCACTCGGTAAAAACTCATACAGCAATGAATTTGAAAACATTTCATATTTAGAGTCGAAATGTATTTGGACTCCACTGTGCAACTAAGCTTAATTATAAACATACATGTACTTAAATATTTAATGTTTATTCTGAAATCTGTATTTACAAGGGAGTATTTGACCAGTGAGGATCATGAGATAAGGGGGCGTGTGATCAAGTTACTGTCTGAAGTTCTTGGCAAGATTCCAAACACCGTCCTTTCACCAATGGAAGGTATTTTGATATGAAAATTATGATCTATGAGATTTCAGCTTGCCAAAAAAAAATTATACATATACATATGTGTAACAAGTAAATAATTGGTCTCAATTAAAAAAAAAATCTGCTGAAGTTTAATCAGTGTGATTTGTCTTTCTCCAGTGAAGACAATGGTGACTTACCTTTGTGAAAGACTTCAGGATCACCACTCCATTCAGCCTCAGGCTCTCAAGGGCCTTCTGACTCTGGTAGGGCAATACCGATTTCATTGTTTGAGAGCATGCCAGTTTATCTGATATCTAGAACTTCATTTGCCAACTTTCTTAATGTGACCAGTAGAAAATCTTATGCTAATTAAAAAAAAATATTCACTGTTCAATGTATGTTGTGTTACCTACTGGTTATAAGTTAAGTATATGTGATATATTTTAGATAGGTCCAAATTTTCAGAAAAAAAACTATGTATCCTCTCTTCTTGTTGTTTAGATTTTTTCAAAGCTACAAGCTTTCAAAAGTATTATTTCATCTTTTCATGGTCATTCTTTTGAAGGTAAAGGAAATACAACTTTCAAAGCTACAAGCTTTCGAAAGTATTATTTCATCTTTTCATGGTCATTCTTTTGAAGGTTAAGGAAATACACCTTTCAGAGATTTACATACAATTATATCCTTTGTCTTGCAGACATAATATTATGGAGCAATTTCAAGTTAAGTGAGAACATGTATATATCATGATTTTTCATGTTTGTGTTGTCAAGGTGACAGGGAGTGGATCAAGTCTCCCTGAGGGGTGTGCCGATATGATATGTCGCTCAATATTCAAAGAGGTTCAGGTTCAAACCCTATCACAGACAGACAGGTGTGCAGTATACAACATTTATTCCACGTTACTCAGCCAGAAACTCCCAGGTAAAATCCAGAAAATGTTTCCTCAGATACTAATAATAATTTCAGAAAATGTCTGCAAGACTCTCTTTTTTGAAGTATTGAGTTGTTGTAAATAACAGAACTTCAGAAAATGGGAATTGACTTTGTGTTTGTATTGCAGAACTACAGAAGATGGGCAATGACTTTGTGTTGGGCTTCATTCAGTCCATGGATACAGAGAAAGACCCTCGCAATCTCCTAATGGCGTTCCACTGTGCTAGAACCATCATTCTGAATTTCTCTTTAGGTAAGCAGTATCTATATTTTGTCAGATCTTCTGTAAAGGTTATGCAGGTATACAAAAGGAAATGTTTCTGACCTTCTGCTGCCAGAGCTCCACAGGAGAAATAATGGACACATTTTGCCCTTGTTGATTTCTTTGAGTTCATGGTATGCCAATATGTGCATGTATTAATGGAAAGTAAGGTCCTGGACTGCATTTTACAAAAGAACTTACGACAGTCGTAAATATTTTCAGTCTCATGGAATGATCTTTGAAGAAGAAGAAATTACCGGTATATAAAACCATTTTTTTTTTACAACTATTTCGATTTCAATTATTATATTTTACAGCCAATAGAATAAAACAGTGTTTAGTTTGTAATTATAAGCATTCAATAATTTGGTGGTAAGTCGTAAGTTCTTCTGTAAAATGCAGCCCTGGTGAACTTAAGATGAGCTATAGGTTTGATATTTGATTTGGAATAATTATTTTAGTGTTTTAACATACATGTTCTTTATTTAGCAGTAATCACATTTTCACTTCTCTTGTGCTGTGTCTTGTTCACTACATTAAATACAAGCTAATGTATACCAGTACTGTATTTCAAATAAATATACTTAAAATCCTAGTTCAGTTAAAAACAAATTTGTGTATATGCTAGTTAATCAGATATTTGAGAAGTTTGCTCAAAATTTTTAGTGTATATATGCATTCATTTACATATGTGCCACACAACTTATCCTTTCGTTGCCATTGTTTTCCAGGTCCCTTTGTGGAGGAGATGTTTGAGGTCACATCTTGCTATTTCCCCATAGATTTCACTCCGGTAAGACTATCATTTCTAACATCTGTAGTGTCTGATTTTTCAACTCCGTCACACCAAAGTTTGTTCTTTGTTTTTGAAAGATATTACAAGCAACTTCTATAGGAATAGATAACAATACACAGTCATGTACATGTATAAAAAAAGATCACCATGTAATTTACTCCTGATATTTGTTATTTCTCTTGTACATGGAACCAACATTCCATGTACCTGATATGCAAGATTTTAAACTGTTTTCATTGTATTTTTCAGCCACCCAACGATGAGTTCCGAATCACTCGAGAGGACCTGATCTCCGGATTACGTGGATGTCTGTCAGCTTGTATGGAGTTTGGACCTTTGTGTGTTCCATTACTTCTAGACAAAATGCAGTCGGATGTTCAAAGCGCCATATTGGATTCCCTGCTTACACTGGTACTTGTCTATTTGCGTGAAGTGCAATAATTACTGTAGACCTATTAAAATGCTCTAAGCAATAGCACACACTTTTCAGCAAATGTACATGTATGGTAGACTGCAAACACATCAATGAAAGGGACTTCTAAGATCTTTTCAGTCTAAAACCTTCTAGGATTTAAATCAAAATTATTGACATCTTTACTGCCTTGACAGTGCCTTCTCCACCCCAAATATATGAAATAAAAGTTTTGGATGAAATATAACAACAACAAAATACACACTCCCAAAAGAACAATCTAAACTTATGATAGTGTGACAATCAATACTGTATGCAGGGAAATATTCGCCTCCGTTTTATTTTCGCACCTTTTCGCCTTCCTTGTCAGCTGTCAAATTTAAGACTGAGCAAATACAGTCATGTACATATGTCTCAGTTTATTTCTCTTAAAACACAAATGTATCTGAGTGAATTGAAGATGGGGTGAAACTGTTAGCGAGTGTAGAAGGGCGAAAATTACATGTGGCGAAAATAAACCTGTATACAGTACATGTATTGTCTGATACACTGAACAATTATTGCCAAAACCAGCTTAAGATTTAGAGAAACTGTACATGTACATGGGTTTACTTATATATCAATTGTAATTGCAGGCTGAGAGTGCTGTTGTGTATGGATCAAAGTGTATAAAGGAGTTCCAGGGTCCTCTCTACAGGTGTATCAAACAGGAGGTGAGTACTGACCAATCAAAATGCTTACATGTAGGGGTCAGTGAGACATAAATGAAGGGGAAAATGGACTGTGAAAACTAACAGTTCATTATTTGTGGTATACACATGTAATGCATGCATGTACATTTGTTTCTTATTATTGTATATCTGTGGGCATAATTTTTCATGAAATTTAATGATTTAATGAAATTGACATTTTCAAGGATGAGTAAATTTGTGGCCAATGATTTGATCTATACAATGATATTATTGTTAGATATTCCACTTCAATGACAATTCATTTCATGGGTCAACTCAACAACAAATTCAATGAAAGTTGGTATTCAACAAATATGAATGAAACATGAAAGTACAGTATATGATGTATGCATTGTGTTTCAGATATTTAGTCCTAGGACACCAGAGCTGGCGTCGGCAGCAGAGACTGCCCTCACCGCTGTGTCTGCTGCCTTGTCCCCACAGGTATCTCAAAATCAAAAGCTACCTAATTGAAACCTTGATAACTCCCTTTCCTTATCACCCATTAGTCTCTCTCTCTCTCTCTCTCTCTCTCTCTCTCTCTCTCTCTTAATTAAACCCAAACATACAGTCATTCATATTAGGTGTAGAATTTTGAAAGACATATATCAGAATTGAAATATAATTGGATATATGTATGAACATAGCTGACATTGTTATCTGTTGTAGCTTGGTCTTTCTACAGAAGATTCAGATGTAGATGTTTTTATCAAAGAAGTCATGCAAGGTTCGTTTGAGATAAGCAAATCTTTTTTTAATGCCAGAAATCAAAGATTTTTGTTACATGACGTATATTACTTTTTGTCTGCCTTTCTGTTATTCCACTTACAACTTTAGCCTGTTGTAACTGATATATGAACAGATAAGACAAGAATTCATGTAAATCTTCTATGAGGTTTAAGAATAGATTTTCTGTTTTCAGGCAGTAAGTTTTTTATGTGATGTTAAGTATAGATGTTTTTCCAGACAGTAAGCGTCACTTCCTGGATGAGGACCTTCGACTGTTTGTCCCCTCCTGTCGCCTGCTCCTCGCCCTGGCCATGGGGTCGGATCATGCCTGCTGTGCTGTGGTTGGTCAGACAGTGCCCCTCCTGGAAGACTTATACAACAAATTTACCGGGGTGAGTGACAATCAAACTGTGTAATCACATTAATGTTTGTAATAAATGCATTTTCATCTATTTTTATGAATCAGAGAGTTATTGCCCTTTGTAATGTAATTTGTTAGAGACACTGCTTGCTGTAAATGACAAAAACAGTGTAAGAATCATTAAATGTATTGTTATTTGTAAATGCAGTGTAATTTACTATTTTGAGTAACTTTCTAGTGAACAATATTATTACCTATAATCCGAATTGTGCCCAATTATTTGATGCACCAACTTACAAGATCCATTGTTTTTTTTTAAAAGGTTTCTTATCAAAAAATCATACAGCTTTGCTAAAACTGCATATCTCTAGTTAGACTGCAAAAATTTCACATTGAAATACAGATTCACAAGAGATGTGAAAGGGACAAATTAAGTTTAAGGAAGAAAGAGTTAGAATAAAACATATACTAGATCATTTCCCATTACCTAATAGAGTATGTAAAATGTACATGTATATATAATATGCTTCATGTATTAAAATACATGTGCCAAGTCAAAGGGAAGAAGAGATTTTTATATGAACAATTTTATCGCTTTTATTTTTGTAGGCAACCCAAAGAAAACAGATAATAGAAATGCTAGTCAAGTTTTTATGCAGTTGCAAGACCTTTGCCGGAGGAAAGGGTACGTAATACTAGAGGTTATGTGTGAGTTTAAAGAGTACAAGTTTTGTTATTTGTCTTATTCTAGCTAATGTACGGCATGTACAAATGTATGAAAGATGTAACCCCAAAAAAAGTTTCTTTAAGATTTGTTTCACCGGATCTGTAAATCAACAAACAATGATTGAAAACTCCATATGCAAATGGTATTCTTATTGTCAAAATCACCACTTCGGGTTTACTTTAAGTAAACTAGTGTACTGTCACCTAGCTTTAATACAATGTATACATATGCAAACACATACATGTTTCTTTTAAAACTCTACATCAATTAAGTACAACTAGTGGGACAAAAATCTTATGACAAAATTTAACACTTACATGTTATTTGACTTATAGTATAGCTCATCTTTAGTATTGAAATATCATTATAGCTTGTTTTTATAAATTTATATTTCAAAATTATACTGCTAATATTAGTGCATTTGAAAATATAGTGTAGAAAGCAAGATGAATGAAAATAATTTTTTTGCAGCTCCCAAAGTTGTGTCAGAAATGATGTCATCTTCTCTTAAGATTTTGATGTCGTCAACATCACAGTCTAATGGAACCTTGACCTCAGCTGCAGTTCAAGGTTTAGGTCAAGTTTTGACCTTGCCTGGTGTTCTCACATCAGAGGATATGAAAACGTCTTGTTGGTGCATTTTAGAGCAAGTTTTGAACTCTGAAGATAAACTTGTAAGGTAAGGGGAACCAGGCATGAGTTTAGTAGTAAAAACTATGTAGATAGAAAGTATAAACCTGAAAATGAATTGAGGAGATATGCATTTTAGCCCTTAACAAAGAAAATCCCTGTGATAAAAGAATAAATCTAACATACATGTAAAATATTGGAAACTTGATGGAATGTATAGCCAGCAGCAGTACATTTACTTAATATGTATGTTTCAATACAAGGTTGCATCAGTGTGCATTGATTACTGTAAATTCCTAATTAAACGCGAGGAATTAAAATCTGCTTAAAGTCGCGAGAAGGACAACTCGCGGATTTTAAAATCTCGCTTTTATTTTTTAGACAGATGTAAACTAAATGAAACAATGATTAAATTTCGGCTTTTACGATTTTATATTCTTGCGATTTGATGCAAAACGGTTGAATCGCGGAATTAAGTACTCGCGTAAAATAAGGAATCTACAGTATATGAGAACTTAAAAACAGTATTGTATACAGGGTTATTTTCACCCCGTGTTAATTTTGCCCTTTTTCACTTGCAAACGGTTTCGCCCCATCTTGAATTCGCCCGCCCAAAGTTGTGAATATAGAAAAATACTTTAAGACATAGGAATTCGCCCAGTCATAAATTCGTCTGCTGACGATTGCGAAAGGGGCAAAAGTATTTCCCGGAATACAGTAGTTGGTCAGAACTGCATGTACCTGAGTGTTTATGTTTTGCATGACATTCAATTATATTTTTCTCTCATTATTTGATTGGTTTTTATCAACCAGGAGTTCTTGTGTGGAACCTTGTAAGGAGATGATGAAAATTTACCCAGAAATTTCTACAGAAATTCTACCAAAGCTTATAGAGAAAATTAATCCAGGTAATTGAATTTTCTTTCCTCTTACATTTATTTTTAATGTAGTGTATCTGAAATACTGTAACAAACACAATATATGGTGCACAATGTATCAACTTTTACATATTAAACATTTCATATACTAGATGCATGATAGTTTCTTAATTCTCTTTTACAGAAGAAGGAGAGGCCATTTTGCCATTTGTTGCCATTTTTTCTGTCCACAAGAGTGTGATATCAAAGACAACTGAACAATTGTTGTCAAAACTACAGCAAGAATCTCATGGTACTGTGTAATGTGGGACAATTTTTTAACATAGAAGATGAGCCTTACTCTCATATTATAATATCTTTTTTAAAACCAACAAAAAACATTTTCATACCACACATCCCCCTACCCCCCAAATCATTAATCAATTTGCTAACTATCAAGAATTTACTTCTATTATGAAAATACACCAATATCAATTTAAATTAAATTATACAAGGTCATGTACATGTATAAAAGGGGCAATTTTTAGTACCTGAACATGTTTACTGTGTGAAATTATGATACATTTGATAAAACATTGCAGAATACAATAGATTTTAAATGTATTTAAAAGAAATGAATTGTTATTTGTCATTTACTTTCAGCCATGAGTGAGTCAGCTCTACAGACTTGCCTATGGATAACATTGTGTTTAATAGACATTTCTGTATATGCCAGAGGAAATTCGGACTGTATATCTGTGTTGTCTTTGGAGACGGTCCCCGCTGTTTACAGAATGTGTGTGTCTAATGCTGTGTCTGATAATTACAGTGACGTCTTGTCTAGTCCCCAAGTACTGCAGACACTGTCCGTGTTCATCAGAAATATCACTATCTTGTTAGATTTAGGGTAAGGTAGTTTATGTATCACAAATATTCTGAAAGTGCAGATTGTTAATTGAAGTCTTGATGAAACAGCTTTATAAAACAAGATTTATATATGATTTTGAATTTTAAAAAAAATAGTTTTACACATGTCTATATATAAAAGTAATCAATTGTGTATTTTATTTGTAGAACATATGCCAAACTGTATACTTTGGTCACAAAGCTTTATTGTGAAGATACTAACAGTGATACTACACAACAGAAGTCATTCAGGCCTCTACAGGTATAATTGCATCAGATAATTTAATTTTAAAAAACTGCCAAAAACTTGTCTCAAGTAGAATTTTTTATCATTTAGTGTTAACATATTCCATGTCTTCCTATCCCAATTTGATAATAAGAATAAATTTAAAATGGAAATTTTTTTTTCATACTATTGTAAGCAGATTGTTTGACAAAACAATTCTCAAATGTTGAGAAAATCTAAAAACAACAAGAGAGTTTTGACATGCTTTACAGAAGACTTCTATTTTGTGAAGAATCTAACCATGTGTATTTTTCTCCAAGTATCTACCTGCAAATTCTTTATCATAGTAATATATGTTCATGTATTTACTGTGATTTACTGTGATTTAGGCAGATTCACCTTCAAAACAGACTTGTCTGGTGACTCTCCTCATGCCCACTCTTTGCTCCAGTCCTAAACAGGTCAGTGATTGTTTGGTACATGTAATACATTTGTAGTTCCATTTGTCACCATTGAGTTTGTGTACAAGAATAAGGAGAACAGAAATGAGGGGAAAATACATTGTATATCTTTGATTTGTAAACCATATGAATATTTTCATCTTGCACATGAATTTTATAGACACACAATGAAAGCTAACCTTAGTACACTTCATGTATAATGTTACTGGTAATTTATTTTTAAAAGATGAGTGTATATATCCCAAAAATTGAAGTGTACATGTAAATGATTAGTCTCTCTTTGTTCTTATGTCTGTAAATCTTTCTTGTATGCCCACTATTTACCTTATTCTAGTACATGTAGGTGACATTAAAGGTAAATTTACACATTTAACCCTAAAAAACAAATTCATCTACACCTAGTACATGTGTGTGTGTTATTGTGAATGGTTTTACTTCTAGTTCATGATGGCTGACATCCAGAAATACCGGGAACTACTGACTGATCTGTCACTCAGAAGTAACCATGACTACACCAGATCTGAAGCAGCAAAATGTTTAGCAGGAATCTTAAATAAAGCTCCAGATGGTATGGTTATTTTTTCACTGATTTTGTATAAAAAGTAATTAAAACTCATATACATTTACAATGTACATGTAATTTTAATTTCAGTGGAATATTAACTTTAAAATTTTCATTTATTTTTTTTGATTTGATTTTAAGGAAATTATGAAATCATTATTTTGATGATAATGCATTTTTGCATTTGATAGATGAACACATGGCAGTGTATTTACAACAAAGACAAGACTTTTATGTACAGACCTTGACCTCTACAAGTACGGACACTTCCTGTCTGCAGCAGTGTGTCTGGGTCACAAAAGCTCTTGTCATGCGAGGCCACAAGGAGGCCAACAAGTTTGTAAATATTGTAAGCATCATTTAAAGCCATCAATTTTAGTAAAAATGGATTGCTTAAATGAGTCTTCAAGACTTCATTGGTAGAACGTTGAGCTTTAATAGTGTTGGTTGCAAAATTGTGCTGTTATACCCAGTACTCTATACACTGTTATTGTATGTGCCACTTTATATACTGCTACAGATTTTTACTTGAATAGCCTGATTTTTAAAATTTTGAAGCTAATGAGGAAACTCATAAAAATTACTGATTTCTGTGGAAAATTTTTGCATACTTCATAATTAAGATCTGGGACAAATAAGCAGACCAGTACTATAGGTTGTGAAATAACACTTAAGTTTTTAGTTGATGCATGTTAAGTTGAAATAGAACACAGCACTCATCCATAGCAAAGACAAACTTGAAGATGTTGTGAAATCAATCTTTACACCTTTTGTTTTACCCCAAGTATTGCACTATTTATTGCAATATTCCATCAAATATTGCAATATGATTTTTCTGGCAATATCCACCCCTATTGTGAAATGAACTCAACTCTGTTTTACCTGTTTGAAGCTGCTTGGCTTGCTGGACAGTGAATCGCTAGGTGACCGAGCGGCAGAGGGGGTGGGGGTCATACTGACAGTGTATGAGGATGTCCTGAATATGTCCATGCACGCCAACATCCGCATGCTCTACAAACAGAGATTCTTCACAGAAAATTCTAGCCGCCTCACAGAGGGATTTCAAAATGCATCAGCAGGTATGTTTATGTCGCAGTTGTAGGGTAAAATCCAATTTGTCTGGTTTTTGAGATTTGACCTAAAAAAATATTTTGATTTAAATGTTGACATGGAGCATTACTGCTCACTGCTCTGTGTAAAATGTGTATGTCATTTCAAAATGAACAAAGGTATTGATAAGCATCTTTACAAATGTCTTAAAAAATAATAAAACAAAGGTGCATGTATTCATAATTAAAGGTATTGACCAAAAAAGCAAAGGAATCAATAAATAAATGCATTTAAATAAAAAAAAATTGGAAACAAGTTTATCACATATATATACATGTATGTAACAATCAAAATTTAAGGGATTGTTTGTTTTCCAGGGACAAAGAAGAATTACCTGATTGCCCTGTCCCACTGTCTGCAGTCTCTACCCAAGTCTGTCCTTGTGAGAGAACTGCCTCAGGTAAGCATGGACAGTACATTATGGATGGCCAAAAAAAAAAATCTGTTGCACTTACAAAGAACATAATGTACATGTATATTAATCATCATCTAAGAAATACTTCTATGGTTATTGTATCTTTACTCCATCATTCTTGTGAAAGACCATGCCCTGTTCTCCATTTTGGCCAAAGAGTTATACATGTACGTGTAATTTAACCATTTTAGATTAGCCCACATGCAATATATTAAAATATAGGCAAAAAAGCCAATCAGAATATTTGAACATTATGCTGCCTTTTTGACAGTTGTTTCCATTGTTTATATTCTACATATGCTGTATTTTTTTTGTCAGTTGTTCCCCTTGCTGGTCCAGTCCTTGCTGTGTGATAACGTCCAGTTACAACAGTCCACCATGGACACACTGTGTACAATGATCACTGATGCCCCCGACTTCCTGGTCAAACACGTGGACTCTGTGATCCCCCAGCTCCTGAAACTGACCACCTACAAACCAGCTATGGTAAGCTCGGGAATTTGATGTCAAACTGTCATGAACAAACAGTGTGCAATTTAAAATGATTCTGATTATACCATTTAATTCTTAGACTAAGATGAAAAAAATGTTTTGTTTCTCTGGCTAAAAAGTTCACAATTTATTCAGCATCTAGGTATTTTCTCTTTAGTTTTAATGCATGATTTGAAAAAAGGAAATAACTCAATTTTCTCTTTTTAGCTCACCTGAGCTGAAAGCTCAAGTGAGCTTTTCTTATCACTTTTTGTTTGGCGTCCGTCTGTCTATCTGTCTGTAAACTTTTTACATTTTCGACTTCTTCTCCAGAACCACTGGGCCAATTTCAACCAAACTTAGCCCGAAGCATTATTGGGTGAAGGTGATTCAAATTTGTTAAAATGAAGGATCACACGCTCTTAAAAGGGGAGATAATTAAAGATTATTGAAAATTTGTTTGTATTTTTCAAAAATCTTCTCAAAAACCGTTTGACCAGAAAAGTTGAAACTTGTGTGGAAGCATCTTCCAGTATGGTAGATTCAAGTTTGTTCAAATCATAATCCTCGAGTGTAGGGTGGGGCCACAATGGGGGCTCCAATTCTTACATTGGAATAAATAGAGAAAAATCTTGAAAAATTTTCTTCTTAAAAACCATTTGACCAGAAAAGCTTAAACTTGTGTGGAAGCATCCTCAGGTAGTGTAGATTCAAGTTTACAAATCATGATCCTCGGGTGTAGGGTGGGGCCACAATGGGGGCTCCAATTCTTACATTGGAATAAAGGGAGAAAAATCTTCAAAAATTTTCTTCTCAAAAACCATATGACCAAAAAAATCTGAAACTTGTGTGGAAGCATCCTTAGGTAGTGTAGATTCAAGTTTACAAATCATGATCCTCGGGGGTAGGATGGGGTCACAATTGGGGGTCCAATTTTTACATAGGAATTTATAGAGAAAAATCTTTAAAAATCATCCTCTTAAAAACCATTGGACCAGAAAAGCTGAAACTTGCGTGGAAGCATCCCCAGGTAGGGTAGATTCAAGTTTGTTCAAATCATGATCCCTGGATAGGGTGGGGCCACAATGGAGGGGGGTTCCAATTCTTTTAAATAGGAATATTTATAGAGAAAATTGTTTAAAAGTCTTCTTCTCAAAAACTATTTCACCAGAAAAGCTGAAACTTGTGTGGAAGCATACTCAGGTAGTGTAGATTCAAGTTTATTCAAATCATTATCCCTGGGGACAGGGTGGGCCACAATTGGGGGCTCCAGTTTTTACATAGGAATATATAGAGAAAAATCTTCTCAGTAACCGATCAGCCAGAAAAGCTGAACTTGTATGGAAGCATCCTCAGGTAGGATAGATTGTAGTTTATTAAAGTCATGATCACCAGGAAAAGGATGGAGCCACAATGGGGGTCCATTTTTTACATAGGAATATATAGAATAAAATCTTTTCAAATCTTCTAAAAAACAGTTTGCCTAAAAAAGCTGTAACTTTTGTGAAAGCAACCTTAGATAGTGTAGATTCAAGTAGGGTGGGGTCCTATTGGGGGGTCAAATTTTACAAAGGAAAACATTTTAAATTAAAAAAACTCAAATGTTTTTAATACATGTACATGTATATGGTTTAACTTATATATACATGTATATATATGCAAGCATTTTGACAAATCGTTAATTCTTTAAAATTATTTAGACTTTGGCCCCTGAAAAATTCCTTGGCCATACAAGGGGTTCAAAGTTTCATTTATAGGTTTATATCTTATATATATAAACAGTTGTTTAATATCTTCTTGAAAACTGCGATGCTCAACATGTGACATGACTATAAAATCACCCTGTTACAAAAGGGGCTTAATAATAAACATTAGAATATCCAGGGAAAAAATTGAACTTTTTTTTATACAGAATATGTTCAACTACATTGTCCAGATATTTTGTATGTGACTCTATAAAGCTGATTTTATTGGCTATTGTTGCTCAGATGAGCTATGTGGCCCATGTGCCTCTTGTTTTATGAACCAGAGAGGTTCTAGTACTATATAAAAAGAAACTGACTGGCTCTTATTTGCAGAGGGTGAGAACTTCAGCCCTGCGATGCTTGCTTGAGCTTGTGTCCCTGCCCGCCCCTGTGATTCTACCCTACAAACCCCAGGTAGTCAGGTCCCTGGAGGGGGTGCTGGACGACAAGAAACGACTGGTCAGGCTAGAGGCTGTGAAAGCCAGAAACGAGTGGTAGGTTCAAAGGTCATCTTGATTTGGTTCAAAGGTCATCTGATTAGGTTCAAAGTTCATTTAATCAAAAATTTGATGGTTTCACATGTTATGGTCAAAATGCTTGTTTGGTTGGTTTAAAGTTTATTGTATTTGAAGAAATGGTGTTTGTTTTAAGAAAATCAAGCAAAAAGGACTTTGCATATTGTCAAATTATGTTCAGTAAATATCAAAACTGTAAATTTAGCTCCTTATTAAAACAGAATGTGGGGTTTATTAGAAAAGAGCGAACTTCATTACATTATTTTGTTTTTATTAAGTAGAGAGGTTATTCTGCAATATTGAAACTGCAGATAAATTTTAACTACTTTTGAAGAGTAAAAAGTGATACTAAAATATATATAGTTATATAATTTGAGCAGTTTTATCATTGCATGAATATTGAAAATTAATCAGATTCATTTTCATCAGCAAATAATTTTAATGATCTTAACATTCTTTTTTATGTATTGTCACCAAGATTCAGTAAATGTTGTACATGAACTTTATTGAATTGGAAAGGTTTTTAAAAAAATGTTAATAAATATTATAACATAACATTATTATCATGTACTTTTCAAATCTGAGATGGCTTTTACATCTCATTTTATAACAATAAAGTTTTGACTCTTGAAATTATCTATTTTAGGTTTCTATTGGGAGAACCTGGTGGAAAAAAGTGACCTAGCTGAAAGATAAATAGATCTAAATAAATAAAAAAATAATAATTTCTGTATAATTGTATATAAACGTGTACAGTTGTATCTCACCTTGCATCACTGATTAGCTGTCTAATGTTAATACTGTGGTCACGGTATGCTGTGGTTTAAATGTACCTGTATTTGGCGGTGGCCACATATTTGCGAGATTTGCTTAAAATAAATATGTGCTGTAAAACTCTTGTGTGCAGTTTTTTTATATGCATTCCTATATAATATATAAGTACATGTAATACTTTTACTGTTAACTTTTATATTTCAAGGTCTTAAAAACACAATTATGTGTCTACACGTAATTTTTTTTTTATAAACGGTTGCATTGCATTGTAGCCTAGATCGCTTAGAATTGGAATGAAATTAATATTTTACATGAAGCTGTCAGTCATACAGTACAGGGAAGTACGTGTTTTTCCCCAATTGACAAATGCTTTGTATTTTCCTTGTGATTTCGTGGTTAATATAATGAATGATTAGTGCACATAGGACGGATAATTTGCCAGTATTAAAAACAAAAGTATCAGAAAATTTTCTTAACAACAAACGGTTCTTAATTATAAAAATTTTGTATATGACAACAAATTTCGATTTTAAAGTATCAAAATTTACTGATCGGTATTGGAATCGCATCATAATATTAGGGAAATATGTAAATTTATATATATATAAAAGAGTCAATAATTAAATACACCTCTATTCAGTGATTGCATTTATTATAGTACATAGGGATAAATTTGAAAATGGAAGAAAGAAACTAAACACTGGATAACAAAATAAATCTGGGTTATATTTTTTTTTAGCGAAAATTGTCAAAATATTGTAAATATTATATACAGCAAGGGTTACCTAAGCGCGTTTTCACATCGAACACGCTTACTAGTATGTCATTCATACATATTTCATTTCATTTGCACCATATGATACAAAGTAGATCACTGCACGTAACCCAATACATGATATATACATGTAACAAAATTTTGATAAACACGGGGAAAAAATGGAATTCACCATTGTAATTTACAGAATAAAGGTAACTTTTATAAGAAGACAATCGCATGTGTTTTCACTGTCATTCAAAATTGACGCATACACCTTTAAAGTCAAATAATGCCATAGCAAGATCCTCTTTGTATGATATCCGGGTAGGGCCATTTGCAAATAACAGCGTGTTTGGGGGAAACCACCACGCTAATATCGCGCTATCATGCATGGAACATAATTTGCATGCGTATCGGCTTTAAAACAATGTTTCCTGAAAGTCATGGATAAGTGGATTTTCTGAAACCCTTTAGAAAGACAACAAAGGTCTACAAATAAAGCAACACACTTAGAAAATGTGCCTATTTTACGAGTTTAATGGACTGGCATACCCCACGGGTGAAAGTTAACCACGATAAAAGTTAAACACGATTACCCGTTCGTAGAGCGTTCTCAAGTCAAATTCTCATTATTAGGAGGGAATAAAGTAAAGAGGTGAGTATGTCTGTGATAACACTACGAATCGATTTTGTACTATACATTCCAATAAATTCAAATGAAAGATACTTCTATCGTGTTAAATCGTAGGAATTATTTTTGCAATCTGCGTGGTAAAAAATACCTATACCACGACCTTTTAAAGATAATATAAAAAGATTTACTTCTTGATTGTTATTTGGAAATTGCTGCTATATGCAGAAGGAATAGTCTTAGAAAAGAAACAAACAATACTTGTTTACATGTTAAATCGTAAATGTTTTCATGCCTTTTGGAACATAACATTATTTAAAAACGATGTTTCTTTGAATCAGTGCGTTTTTAGAACAAATAAAACACAAAAGTAACAATGTAGCCTAGCCTCCGAGTTATATAATTTGAGATTCCTGTCCTCTTTATGTGCATTGTGATTTTGTCGCATAAGATAACTGTAGGATTGTACTGAACAACGTCTCTATAAGATGGATAAATACAAAAACTCCCAGAACGTTCCGATTCTGTAGGCGTTCATCTACTCCTAATTTTACGATCTGCTTCGAGCACTACAAAAAAAAGTCTACTTACCAACTCGACATCCCTATTTGTGTATATATGCGTTGCCTCGGTCGTTGAAGGTAATGGTGGTCCAAACAATTTTCAAAATCTATTTACAGCTGTATACTGTTTCGCAAAGTAAAGTTTACACAGAAATATTTGCTAGAAGTGGAAAAATATAACAAATACCGAAATCATTGCATCGGACATTCTATGTCAACAAGCTTATTTTTATCCGAAAAAAAAACCAAAAAACAAAAAAAAACCCAAACAAAATTAACCTAAAACGCACAAAATTTGACAACAGATAAATGCACAGACAAATTGTGACAAGATTGTTACAGAAATAAGATAACCAAGAAACTGGAATTTGTTATTTATTAGATGCTTTTTAAAGTTTAGAATGCTTTAAGAAAAAAAATAACAAGAGGCCCATGGGCAACATCGCTCACATGAGCAACACTAGCTATAATAAAATCAGCTTTATGGAGTCATATACAAAATATATTGACAATGTAATTTAACATATTCTGTATAAGTTCTGTATGTATAACAAAAGTTCCATTTTTTCCCCCGGATATTCTAGTGTTTATCCTTAAGCCCCTTTTGTAACAGGGTGATTTTATAGTCATATCACACATTGAGCATTGCAGTTTTCAAAAAGATCTTAAACAACTGTTTATATATCCCTTGTGAGGTCAAGAAATTGTCGCAGGGGCCGAAGTCTTCACAAATTAAAAGAATTAACAATTTCTCAAAATGCTTGCATACCTGCAAAACCATATTTTAAAACATTAGCATTTTTTTTTAAAAATAATTTTTACCTTTGTAAAATTAGATCCCCCCAATAGGGCCCCACCCTACAACTGAAGATTTTGACAAATTTGAATCTACACTATCTAACGTTGCTTTCACTGAAGTTACAGCTTTACTAAAAAAAATGGTTTTAAGAAGATTTTAAAAGATTTTTCTCTATAAATTCCTATGTAAAAATTCGACCCACCCCCCTTTGTGGTCCCACCCTGTCCCCAGGGATCATAATTTGAACGAACGTGAATCTATACTACCTGACGATGCTTTCACAAAAGTTTCAGCTTTTCTTGTCAAATGGTTTTTGAGAAAAATATTTTTGAAGATTTTTCTCTATATATTCCTATGTAAAAATTCGATCCCCCATTGTGGCCCCATCCTACCCTCGGGGATCCTGATTTGGAGAAACTTGAATCTACACAACCTGAGTATGCTTCCACACATGTTTCAGTTTTTGTGGTTAAATGGTTTTTGAGAAGAAGATTTTAAAAGATTTTTCTCTATATATTCCTATGTAAAAATTCGACCCTCTATTGTGGCCCCACCCTACCCTCGGAGATCGTGATTTGAACCAAATAGAATCTACACTACCTGAGGATGCTTCCACACAAGTTCCAGCTTTTCTGGTCAAATGGTTATTTTAGAAGATTTTTGAAAAATACCAACAAATTTTCAATAATTTAAAAAAAAAATATTTATCTCCCCTTTAAAGAGGATGTGGCCCTTCATTTTAACGAATCCCCTTTACCAAATGATGCTTTGTGCCAACTTTGGTTGAAATTGGCCCAGTGGTTCTGGAGAAGAAGTCGAAAATGTAAAAAGTTTACAGACAGACAGACGGACGGACGGACGCAGAGGAAAGCTTTGGTCCCCTCCGGTGAAACCGGTATGGGATTAATAATGTCAACGAACAATGTCTGTACCATACAATTAAAATAATTACTGTAAAGGTATATAGATATGACCTAGATTATTGAAATTGTATTTACCACGAAAAGAGCAATTTCAAGTCACATATACAACAAGAATGAAAGGACTTTAATGAATAAAAAAAATATATGAATCTTTTTATATTTTGATATATAGCTACAGTAAGCAGCGATATTAAAAAAATTCTTGATTTTAATTGTGAAAATATCTACAGTTAGATCTATGTTGGATACAAAGTGTGACAAATTTTAAATGTCAAAATTCAGTGATCATTTATTTGGCTTGAGCAAACAATTAGTTTAAAGAAAATTCATTGATTTTTAATATCACTAGTCAATCAACATTAATAAAGAGGAGATTACTCGTACCCCTTTTCTGTAGTACACAAGTTATATTTTCATTAATTTCTATCATTTTTTTTAAAGATCGAATGGCGTTTTTTAGTTTATATATTCAACAAACAAATTTTAATATTTTATTATTATTTATTGATAATTATATTTTTTTTTATTTTCAATAGAAGAGATAAGATATAAAGAAACTATCATAAAATATCAAAACACATCATCAAATGACTGTAGACTTCACTTATAAATCGTAGACAATTGCTACGAGATCATGTACACGTTTTTATTGCACGTAATAGACGGCACTCTTTTCAAATATCTCTAGAAGGTGACTGCAAAGTTGCCTAAAATCAGAATAAAGATAGAACACTCACACTTATTAATACTATAATGCACGAGTGGTCATCTTCTTTACAGAAATACTTCATATATTTTTTTTTATTTTAAGACTCACAGTCATATCCGAGTGCCGTAATTTTACATACTTAGATGCTTTACTTTTCATTCATTCTTTATTTCCCTCCTAAGATGATCATGAAATATAAAATTGTCAAAAGTTCACAGAAATGGTGCAGTGTAAACAATAGGGAGGATACAGGAGGAGCTGAACAAATCTACACAAGGTGAAAAGAGGAATAAATGAGTGAATAAATAAATAAATATTAAATATTAGATATATAACTAAATTGTTATGTAACGGTCACAGTGTTTATTCAGATAAGAGGTGTCGTTCTATTGTATAGAGCTGCGGTGTTGTTCACTAGTCTGAAGTTGAGCATACAAAAGGAAACATGTTCGGAGCGACAAATGTTGACCGAGAAGAACCAAGAACACATCGAAGTCGGTAAGAGAGCATAATTCTGCTGGCAACCGAATGTCGAAGAGATTCACAATGTCGATCCATCATAGATCTCGGATGTTGGCCGTGGCCAGGCAAGCACAAGAGGCATTAGCAAATACATTGGTAAAGAGTTTTTGACACAATAAGCAAACTTGGTTTTCGTTGAAATATTTGAGGTAAGTTTGCAGATGAATTTACACAAATTAATTTCATAGGAATTTCTGGGTAATTTCTAAATTGACGATGGTTCTGTATTGCCGAAGATTGCACGAAAAAAGGAGAAGTCAGAGTGGCAAGATAAACGGTCCTGACGCTGTAGTTTATGCTGCGATGATACAGAGGTCCTGACGATTTTCTTCCAGGCCGGTTTGTCGGGGAATGATCCGTCCTGTAGCCAACTTTGCAAGAAGTTCGCGAGTCCGTACAAGTGTAAAATATACAGAATTTAGGGAATGAAACCAAACTGGGTCCGTGCTAAATCGTAAAGGAAAGAGTATAGGCGTGTCAGAAATATTTTCTTTATAAGGGCGTTGGAACTCAATCGACAAAGTTCTTCCAAAGAATAAAAGTTTCCTTGCGTCAATTTCTGCATCTATTGGTAGAACATCAAAAAAAGATTCACAGATGTCAGATCTACATAATTTTGGGAGATTCAATGCATTCTTACAGACGAAGTGTTGGAAGGTATTGAGTTTCTGGAGATCAGAAGAGGATATACAGTTTCAGAGTTCACATCCAAATAAAGCGGAAGGTAGCACGACAGTGTTGTACAAGTGAGATAGAACCATTTTAACAAGACCTTGGACTTTCGGTAGGACGTAGCTATTTATTTCTTGCGTCAAAACAAGTTAAAAATGACGCTGAATTCAAGCGAAATATGCACCGATTGCGTAGTCTTAGCTCGAAAGCCAGACAAATCGTGTTGATTTCAAAGAGCCATGGCTGAGTGGCCAACAACGAAATAGACAGGCCTACGTCAGAGTGGTGTTTGACACAACTACCCAAAGTCCAAGCTCTTGTTAAAAGGGTTCTAATGACTTTGGATTGAGAAACTGCGACCCAAGATCGGAAAGTGTATAGTACGATTTACGGCCCTTGTTGCATGTTTCTGTAATCCTTGTAGAAAGTCTACATTTGTGATCAATAATAACACCTAAATGATTGTAATTCTCCTGATTGACCTAAGAACATTTGTATGCTTCTATTAAGTTTACATTTTAATTTTTGGACAGAATATTAACACTCTTGATTTAGCTGCGTTAAATCTAAATCGCCATATTTGTTTGAATACATATTTGCAGTGTTTAAAAGTGACTGAAGGCCTGTTGGAGATAGATTAATACATGATATATCGTCTGCTAAGGCGGGGCAACTACTTTGTTGAACACACCAGTATTTTTACTACAAATATCTTGTTCATTTAAAAGATCATCTATAAATACAAGATACAAAAATGAGGATAATACACCTCCTTGTCGGACACCTTGATTAGCAGGGAACCATTCTGACTGAACTTGGTTAACAACAATAGAACTTGAAGTGTTTTGGTGACAATTGTTAATCAACATCCATGTTTTGCCAGTAACACCAATATTATATAATTAAAACATGAGGCATTGCCTCCAGACTGTATCAAAAGCTTTGCTACAGTCTAAAAAGCTTACATATACATTGCTGCCTTGCTCCATATTGTGGTAAATTGTTTCTTGCAAGCTTTAAGGCAGCTTAAAGATTTTTGAAACCCTTGCTGTTGTGCATTGGGGAAGTGTTGATTTGATATCAGAAATTCAAATATGCGGGACATAATAATTTTTGAAAAATTTTAAATAGACAAGGCAGTGAGGCAACTGGTCTAAAACTGTCACACTTGTTTTTAGGTTTTGATCCACCTTTGTATAAGGGAACTATCAATCCTTGTTTCCATTGAAGAGGAATTTTACCATCCTTGTTTCCATTGAAGAGGAATTTTACCATAGGACACTATTGAACTCTACATTTTCACGAGGCAGGTTACTATGACTTCCCTCCGTGTGTGATATGCTCGTTTGTAACAGAGTCATGACCGGGAGCCTTAAGGTGCTTTAGACTGTTGATTACAGTGTTGAGTTCCTTTGTTGTGATACTTCCTCCAGGTGTCTTGGATATCACTTTCACATATTTCGGTTAAACGACGAATTTCGAGCTCTATTTCAGATTTGAAGTCTTGATTAAAGTTGTCATATCTTGTAGAGGGGTATATATTTTCTCATAATATTCATGAATATTGGGCGAACGTTTCTGTTACCCCTTCTGGATTCGTGTGGGTTGTTCCTTTTTTATCCTGGATCTCGGGGTATATTCGAGCAGCTCTGCGTTTTCTGCGTTTTGTTAACTTCCAGAAGAGTCTTATGTCCATTTCCGCAGCTTCGTCGATGTCTTTATAGACGTCACACATGTATCGTTCGTGTGCTTCGTCAAGGGCCCTCCGAAAATGTCTCTTCGCTCTCTTGTATTCCCGATACGATGCGAACATCATCCCACGTGGTCTGCCTTCCACCATCCATGAGCGTCGTTGGCGCGTTCGATTTTGTGTAATTCTTTACGGTTTTAGTTCAACCAGGTCGGGTGAAAGGATTAAAAAATGATGGGGGAATACATTCGTTTGCACATTTATGCAAGAATTCAGACATCTTGCTCATGTAGTCGGTAATGTCTGACTCACAATGTAGTTCGTTGTTGATCAAAGTATTTTTTGTTCAACTTTATTCTTGTTATGTACAAGATTTTCAGCTGTAGCCTTGTGGAATGCTGATGATAATGAAAAACCATCTATTGTGTGTTATAGACCTTTCATGGTAATGTTATATTTCCTTTCAAAAAAAATAGGTCAATGATCTACTTTTTGAGTTAATGGCCATTGAATATTTTTTTGAAAATTTAAGAAAAGTCCCCAAAAATTTTACACTATGATTGATATTTTCTTAATTGTAAAAAAAAATACAAATTGCTAAACAATTTTTAAAATGAAATACAGTTTATGAATGGCAGTGACACTAAATACATGTAGATACAAAGTATTAAGTTTTCATTCACAATTTCTATAAATATTCCAGTCCAAATTTCCTCAATCAGTTTTCAAATCCCTACCCATTTTTGATTTACAATGTAACAAAAAACTGAATGATGATAACGCTAAAACATTTAAATACATGTAGTATTAAACTAAATATATTGACCTTACTCTGCTGGCATAAAATTTATATGAGGTCAAAGATAAAAATTTTGAGATATGGCGTCTTTTATCTTGTTCAGCAAGTTTCATATTATTTCTCAAACGCATAACGGAAAAAAGTGTGGAAAAACTGAAGTGGGACAGACGGGTGGACAGACGGATAGACAGACGGACGCCGGACAAAAAGTGATCAGACGAGCTCACTTGAGCTTTGAGCTCAGGTGAGCTAAAAATGAAATCTTATGAAGCATTTCTGAAATCTCTCGAGGGATTCCCGATGTTAAATTAGGCTTTATTCCAGAGATTTAGTCAAGGTAAATGCTTACGTGTCCAGGAAAGTTGAAAATTGCCTATCAAAATTAAATTACCATCCTTCTTTCTGGGGGAAATTCAATACAAATACATGTACTTGGTTTAGGAACTCTGTCAGCATCATCTACTGCAGTGAGAAAATCTGGCTATATATATACGTAATGTTTACCCATTCGGAAGAGAGTCAACTGCTTGAAAAGTCACAATTCCTTATACAAAGTGCAAATGAATATGCTCTAAACGTCTGCTGCAACTCGCTTATTAAGCGGGCCTCTTTTTGACATTATGCAGTAATACGAAATGTTCATGAACTACAAAAAATTTAGATATTGTGCCTTATATACTCAACCTCATTAAGTAGCCTTCAGAAGCCTATAAGAGGCTTTTTAAAACTGAAATTTACATAATGTTTTTAGTGATCTAATCATGGACTTGCTGCGGTATTTGATAGACCATGATTTATATAGGCGTTATTTCCGGAAGACTTGATTCAAACTTCCATTTAATTCCTAAGTCGAGCGCTATAATAGTCAGAAAATGTGAGGAGCGGTGCGGATCAGAAACCCTTGGCTAGCGAAGATGGCAAGATATGTTTTCAGTTGTTTGTTTATTTCTCGTGACGATTGAGTTGGACCTCTTTTCTCTCTACGTGTTAAGGTTAATTTTATGTACTTCAAGTCCCTGGCACAATCTTTCGTTCGTGAGGAGCGGTGCGGATTAGAAACCCTTGGCTAGCGAAGATATCTTGCATACATGGTCAGTAGGTATTTGCGAATCTCTCAGCGTATGTGCTGATTTTTTTAATAAGATCAAAATCTGTATTGTTATAGAATTAATCGTATCAAATTACTCCTAAAATTACTTATTTATTATGATACGTATATATTTTTTCACATATAATTATTGTGCATTGGTGCGCACCAATTCACTAAATATAAAATGATTCTACTAAGTAACGATTTCGTACTAATGTGATTTATTTCAAATGTTACGGCACTCCCACCCCAAACCAAACACAAAATCACCCGACAGGCACACAAATCACGCTTCGAAGACAGTTTAGATATCCTAATTTATGGTTTCATCATTTTTTGCTAAGAATCTCATTCTTTCGTTAAACATGAAAAGAAATAGCTTGAGACTATCCCAATACTTGCCCTCAGATACGACTCTGAAAAATTCAAAAGCATAAATTATGTCTGCTGGTTTGTAGTTTCAAATTGAGATATTACGCAACCATACCTAAAATTTTGTTTATTTGTCCTTTATAAATCAATAAACCGACTTGCACGTGCTATTTATTTATTACAATCGATTCACAAGAATCTTTAAGTCAGTTGCCACCCGGAATTTCCAGCTTAGATTAGATTAACTACGAATGTGTAACAGGTAATATATTACGTTTCGATTAAATGTAAATGTTATTGTATTTTAAATTTCATGTATGACTTCCAGGATGAATATTTAACTTTAATTAACTATCGCAGATTGTAAACCTAGTATGAATACTACAATGTATATAGTGGTTTCTTTTTGTTATTCTCTTATGGATAATCTTCTGAAATGGTTCTTTTACTAGCTTCGTATGTGCTACCATTAAAAGGAGAATCGGTGGTATTTGTAAAAAGTAAACAAATTGATGATTCTGTTTGTAGCAATTTCACAAAATAATAAAGACGCATAACAATGGACCCCGATTTCTGTCTTCAAGATGTTATACGGTGCCATATTTGTGAGGCCCCTACTCCTCTTATGCATTGTGACATTTGTCGCGTTGGTTTATGCAAAGCTTGTGTTGTGGAATATCTCTCAGATGAATCGAAGGACCACCATGTGGTTTTGTTCAAAAAGCGTGGATCGACTGCTAATTATCCGACTTGCCTCGAACACCCTACAAGGAACTGCGAACTTTTCTGTGAACAATGTGACATCCCTATTTGTATACATTGTGTTGCATCACAGGTGCACAAAGGTCATGATTTTCTACAACATTTTGAAACTAATATGAACAAAGTTAGAGTGATACAGAAAGATTTACGAGAGTTGGAAAAAATAATTTATCCAAAATATCAAGAAATTGCAGCCGACATTCAATCTCAGAAAGCTATTCTCTATAACAACGCTCAAAGCTTGACAACAGACATAGAAAAACTGGAACAAGATTGGCACAGAAAAATAGAAAACCTTACCAAGAAACTGAAATCTGATATCGATGGGATGCTTTGTAAAGATCTCTTGGTTTTAGATAAACAGGAAAACGAAATATCAAGGAGTATTTCAGAAATATTTCAGAGAATTCTTTATTTAAAAAGAATGCTGTATTCCGGCGATTTAACCCTAGTTGATGCTTATGTATCCAGGAATTCTAAATTCAGAAAACTGCCACTTATTCAGATCACGAAATCGTTACCGTGCTTTTCTGCAAAAGAAATAGATACAGAGGAACTTGCTCATCGTTTTGGAACTCTGTCAGCATCATCTACTGTGGTGGAAGAATATGGGTACGTCACGTTAAACAATTCAGAAGAGAGTTCACTGCTTGAAGTGCCAACACTTGCGACAAAAATTGACACTGGGTTTGGAAATGGATTACACAACGTAGTTGTTCAGAACGATGAAGAGATCTGGACGAGTGGTTGGGACAAAATCCTAAAACTCTACAACCCTCATGGGGAACTGATAAAGTCTGTTCAAACAAAGTCAGGAAACGCGCCTCAAGATATGACAGTCACCAGCAATGAGGATCTAGTTTACACTGATGACAAAGATGGAACTGTGAACATTTTGAAAAACACAAATATTGAAGAGATGGTTTGGCTATCGGGGTGGAAACCTCTAGGTGTATGCTCTGCATTCTCTGACCACCTCCTTGTTATAATGGTCAACGGTGATTTTGATCAGACAAAAGTTGTACGTTACTTTGGCTCCACAGAGACTATTCAATTTGATGATAAGGGTCGAGCTCTCTATTCATCTAGTAGACTCACGCATCCTAAGTATATTACCGAAAACGGGAACCGCGATATATGTGCGTCTGACTGTTTGGCTGGCGCCGTAGTAGTGGTCAATCAGAGTATGGAACTACGCTTTAAATACACGTGTTATCTTTCTACCACTAAGGGGTCATTGGATCCACACGGGATCGCAACAGACAGCCAGAGTCGAATTTTGATATCAGACTCTACCAATAACCATATCCATATCCTAGATCAGGACGGACAGTTCTTACGATACATCGAAAACTGTGATATGCGATCTCCAAGGGGAATATGTGTCAACACCAAAGATGAACTCTTTGTGGCAGAGTCCGCGGATAATGGTACAGTCAAGAAAATAAAATATACCAAGTGAAAAAAAAATGTACTATGAACGTGTGGAACTCGCTGAAGTCCATTTTTGGTATTATATTGTGGCATTAAATATGTAACCATAGTTGAAGACCAACCGATTGATAAGGAACATAATGGTTTTCAAGAATAGTGAAGTGGGATGCTTTACTATTTGCTCTATGTTTGTCATATACATGACCATCGAATAGTGATTTAGCTTAAAATTGTTAGGGACTTTGTGTAGCATTTGATAAACTTGGTTTAATATAGAGGTTATACTAGCTTGATTAGAATTCTTAGTATTACGTGAAATATTTAAAATTAACAAACATGTTTGCGCCCTTATGTTGGGAACTGGAGAAAATTAGAATCAGTCTTCACACACAGGTAGAGGAAATTATAGAGGTCAAACTGACCTTACTTATTAATAACTGATCATCCGAGTAAGTACATGTTCAACACTCTAGACTCCATCGTCGCATTAACGGTAGGCAAGCGTCTAGCTGCGAAAGGACTATGTATACACTTTTATCTACATGCTGATACTTTTCATGTTTTATAAGCAGAGCCTGTATTGTAATTGCAATTTGATCATGAAATCACACATCAGTCATGATGCACAATATAATTATAACTTTTGTTCTTCAATGTGTGTCAATTAAAAAAAAATTTAAAAAAATGCTTTTATCTCTTTTTTTCTTTTGAGAAGAGGGAAAGAATGGGGTGAAATATGGACCTGGTTTATTTATTGAATTTTTATTTATGCTAAATTTTTGTATGTTTTTAGTCATTGATCAATACGTTATACGCGTATCCTCAATGCATTTCCCTCTTACCGAAAACAAATGACTATACCTTTAATTGCGGAAGAGGTAAACTCTTTACAATCAATTTCCATTTTTTTAGCCTCATCCTCTTAAGAGTGAAAAGGCCTTAAAATTACAGTGTAGATCCAATTAAGTGCAACCTTTGTGGTTGGTAGTTAGATCCGGAACATCTTCTCAAGTCAAGGGTTTGTGAGTAGCGGAGCGGATTAGATTAAACCCTTGACTTGGAAAGATGGATCCTGTGAACATTCAGTCTGACGCCTGGTATATACCAAGATATCCTGACCGATACATATATCCTATATAAGCAATACATACATTTATCTCATTTTGACTACATTGTTTTTCTATTCTCCTCCCAGAACCTTATAATGGCGTTTACCTCTGACAGGAGTATAGTATGTGGATGGACTAGACCGATCGGGCCCGGGACACTTACTAGCTCCCCCCCATGATACCCGGTACCAATTTAAGGCCTGTACATTTACTGTTTTGTAAAATTACGTACACCTGATCATATGTTATTTCAACAGAATGATTATTTCCTAACTTAATGGTTTCAGATGGTATCGAAAAATATGTTGTTTTGTATGGAGCCATCTTTTTATATGTTTCGTGAAGTTGTCTTTTGGTTTGATGGCTTTTTCATTGTTTGCTTAACGTCATTCGACGCGTGTATACATGTAGATCATATAATTATTATTTCTTTATTTGTCTTTTTGAAAACGCCTTAGCAACGGAAATTATTTTTGACAAATTAAAATTCTGTTTAAATTCAACTGATATTGTGATATAATTAAAGTTCAGATAATAATACTTGGTCTTCCTCGTCAACTGATTATTTCAAGTTATCATAGTATAAAATTGAATCATATGCATTTTCAAAAAAAAACCCTCAATGTATCGAAGTTTCATAATTGTTTACCTTGAAACCAGAGCAATAATTTTCCAATTTCTGTATCGCTTTCAGGCTAACACGAAATATGCCTTTCTCCACAATTTTTCTTTATAATTTGAAAATCATTTTTTTTTTCATATTACTGGATATATTTACCGATACCCAAGTTGTTGCCACCTGTAGCCTACTTACTATGTGTCTTCAATAAGCTTTAAACTTTGAAACTATTTTAAATGCAATTTTCCATCTTCATCTCTGTAACCAAAGAAACGAAAACACTTTGCAAAAATTACGGGATGAATCATGTCTTGCTTCTTTACTTATCAAAGTCTATCACTCTGAATTGTAAAGTGTTAAGAAAATCAGTGACTGCATGGCCAACGAATTTTGACAGAGGTGCAAATGCCAAATGTTATCTTAAAAATGAAAGGTTTTATATTTGATATCTCCTTTCCTTCCATTAATTAATCTAAAAAAAGGAAAGAGGTATAGCGCACTTGATATACGATTTCGCCTAAAATATAGCACTTTTGCAAACATCAGACATTTTCAATATTATACAATATTTAGTTAAAATATATTCAAAGAAACGCAAATAACACAATTACCATGCTGAAAGAGTCTTTATTATCTTACACGACATCATTAAAATATTCAGTTTTTTTTTAGGGATATATAGGAAAATAGTTAGTATACGACCAAAAAATTGGATATTTGACTATTTGAACCACTCTAAACCAAAGAAATCCGATTAAAATTATGTTCTACAGATATTGTAGTACACGTTTACATTGAATTAGTTTTGGTTTAACGTGGTCTTCGTACTGAAAATTAGACAATTAATATTTCAATTACTGTCTTTTCTAGTACAATCAAGTATTTAGCCATATATATTGAAAATGCATCTTCTGCAAGTGTTAGATGCGTGGCCTAGTGGTAACGCGGATGTCTTTTTGATTTTGTGGTCGCTGGATCGAATCCACCAAGTAGTAAATATTTTTTTCACCTAATTGAAACATGAAAAGAATAGAGAGATTAAGTGACATGTATCTAATCTTCTGTTTTTTGTTTTTTTTTAAATTATCTTGTTTAATTCAGTCTGAGTATGAGCACACCCAATATAAACAGATCTCTTAATTAACACTATACATGTACTATATTTACACTTAGATCCATTGCAATTCGCTTAAACTTATCACGGTTCAGAATATCAACTGACATTTTACACAGAGTTTCCCGAATTTATGACAAATCAGTTGTTACAGTTACCCTTATAAAATCAGTTTCTAGGTTTCGAAAATCATATTGCGACAGCTAGGTGCCTGAAGCTATTTTTAGTAACAGGTACTTTCCGTCCAAACACAGGTGTAGGCGAAATATTGGGAAAAGGCGCTATACCTCTTTTACTCCTTATCACTAACTCCTTCTTTATAAATCGGGAATTTAGGAATTTCCTTTTCCGAGTCTAATATTACAATATCTAAGTACTTGTTGTTTCCGAGTCTAATATTACAATCTCCAAGTACTTGTTGTTACGCAGTTTCGTATAAGTCTGTGCAATCACATTTAGTCGTAATTGATTTAAAGGTGCTCAAAAAATTCCTAAATCTACAAAACATGAAAATGGATTAACAGTTCTTTACATCTTATTAGAAATTTCACGTTCGTAAACAATGGCGCCATGGCAGCATCATAAACTTCCGGTTCGCGTACACGCACTGAAATACATGAAATATGGCGAAAGATAATTTTTTTGCAGGACCATAAATAATCATCGCTGACAATGTGATTGAATAAGGTATATCAACATTAAGTACACGTTAAATCTTTGTTTGCTGAGATGGCAAATGAATTGTTAATTATACCTTGTTAAAGCCCTGCTTAAACTTCTATCCATAATTCATTCATTGACATTGTTGAGTAGAATAAATTAAAACCCGAAATTTGTTTTAGTTCGAATATATACTTTGAAATTTTGATACAAAGTTACTGGTCCAAATCGAACTCGTGTAATTTATGGATGACCCCCTTTCCTCACGCACACACACAAAATTAGAATAATTTACAGTATTGATTAATTAAAATAAACAATCAGATTTAAAACTGTATGACAACTTATTCATTTTAACTATTCCTCTCACAGATTCAATGCATTAAGTTGATACATATGTAAATATAGAAAAAATGCATTCTTAATTGATTTAAGTTACAAAAACATTTTTCATCTGCTAACTTTTTAAAATTGTTTTAATTTTATTTTCATTTATTAAGCAGGCAAGTGTTTTTGATTAGAAATTCAGAAAATAAAAAAAATGGCAGGTGTTGGAATGGACACAAAGATATACCCCTCGGAGAAATATGACAGGGTGAGATTTTCTTCGGACCAAGGGGGAGCCGGTCCATCCGCCATGAATTTGAAAGAAAGAAAAATCCAACAGGATCGGTACTATGAGGTACAATCAGCTTTGACACTTGAGGAGGCGCGATACTCAGAAATGCGTAAAAAGATCCCGGGACTTGGTCGCATTCCTAAAGATCGCATTAATACGCAGAGCCAGGATTTAGAATTTCAGAAGGTACGTACGTGAGATAAAGATGATACAGATGTTTGAATTTTGTTGTCATCATATGCAAGCAATTGTTATATGAATTGGAAGTTTATAAAATTGATGAGATGAATCTAATTTTGTTTATAGATTTTGATTATTTCATTATTAAGCATTAAAGATTTTAATGTAACATAATATGTTGTACTGTACATCTTCCTTTAATGCTGCGTATTGTTAAAATTTAATTGTATCACTTCAATTTTGTTAGAGGAAAAGACATCATTTGTTATCTTTAGAGGGGGTTTACCTCTCAGTTAGTGGAATAATGTGTATTTACTATTACAGAGGAAACAAGAACATGTGGTATTTGTTAAGCAAAATTTTCGACAAATTGAGTGTAGTAAGTTTGTGCCAGACCCTAAAAAGCTTGGAGTGAAGAAGATCAGGGACTTAAAGTAAGACTAACTTAAAATAAAATAAAATTTTCATAGCTAATCTCATTGAAATAAATTTCAAATTAAAAAAAAAAAAATTAATATATATATAATAATTGTTGATTTAAACTTAATTTAAGAAACAAATACATATTTTAATGTTTTGAAGAAATACTAAAAATGAAACAATCTTCGTAATAGGGCCTAATACTTAAATTCAATATTTAGTACTATTTATCTAATTTTCCATCAGATGCAATTGTGGAGAAATTTTGACAGAGCATGCTGGACTTTCCAGTGCTCAACCAATGAACAATGTTCAAAGGGACATTGTGGAGGCATATCTTATTCCGGAGAGTAAGTTTCCCTATCATTTAAAAATTTTGATGATTTGGGAAATAAAAATAAATATTTATACCCAACATTTCCAACACAAATCTTACTGGATCAGACAGGTACAATGAAATTTTTGTGAAATGAAAAGATTTTAAGGATAATTGTAAAAAGTGAAACTGTTATAACAAGACAGTTCACCACGCTGTCAGAGATCTTTAAATTTAAAACTTTTTATCTGTTGCAGAGCTAAGAAGCCACATAAATCGTGAGACCCTCTTCAAAGCTCCTCCAGAAAATTTAGCTTCACTTCTACACTCAGTTCCCTGGAGTAAAGAAGATGCATTCCGGGAAAACATTTGTACAACATTTGGCAAAATCAGTTTTGTGAACAATGACAACTCCAAACCTGCCAAGGTATACAGATTTAACTTTTGTCAATGCACATATCTCTTAGGATTTACTTACTGAATGCTCCTTATATTTAACTTTAAAAATCCATAGAGTAATCTTCAATTTTTTTTTTCATTATGTCTGAATGTTAATGAAATTGATGTCACAATTGTTTTTATTTTCTTGTCATTAGTATCATTATCAATGACCCTCTCATGCTAACATTGGTGAAAACAAGAGATATTGATATAAGTTGAAGAACTTGTTTATCAATCGTAAAATATATAAAGTTCAGGTTCAGGTTTAGTCAGAAAAGAGCCACTGTAGATTTTCTATTTGATGTGTGCTCATTTGAGGTTTTAGTTCAAATTTAGCTAATGGTATGTTTTTGCTACAATTGTATGGTGAAATTTTACTGATGAAAATTTTTTTCAGTATGTGCGACTAAGTCACAATGACTCGGTAGACAGATGCTTGGAGCTGATGGAGAAACACTGGAAAATCATGGAACCCAAACGTCCCAGCTTGTGTATATCTGTGATAGGAGGGGCAAAGAGCTTCAAGCTGGACAACAAGATGAGAGAAACCTTCAACACTGGTCTCATTAAGGTATATTGATTGCTAGAACCTTGTTCTTGCTCAGTCAGTTCTGGTCCTTTAAACTACAACACATGGTGGGGAGCATAGTTTTATAGCCACTTTTTTTTGAGGGGGGGGGCCTATGTGAGTGGGTCAAATTTTTCTACAGATTTCATGCAAATATTATCACCAACTTCTTAAAAAAAGGGATGAAACCTTAACCTCTTCAACAATAAATCCATAGCCAATCAAATAAAGATTATGAAGAAGTTGGTACTTTTCAATCAAATGGTTTCAAAAATAGGTTAGTAAACCAATCAGATTCTCAATGACCTCTTCAGCGGGTGCTTTTTAGAATTGTTACTCTGTGTCACTGTTTTCAGTGTTGTATAACTTTTCTCTTCAGGCAGCAAAGACAACAAACGCTTGGCTGATCACGACAGGGTCGAACGTAGGGGTGATGAAGGCGGTAGGGAATGCGGTCAGTGAGGGACAGTCCTTCCTGTGGGACGATGACCGAATCACCCACACCCTGCGACTGATCGGTATAGGGCCCTGGGGATATGTCAAAGACCGGAAATACCTGGAGAGTGATGGAGATGTGAGTACATTTAACATTTCATGGTTCATTTTTAAACATTTTGTAACTAACTCTGCACAGTTTTATTGTTTTACACAGATGCATTCTGGCAAGCTTTAAGGTGGAATTTTTTTTTTTACATTTTCATAGAATGATGCATAATCATGCATTTATGAATGAAAGTGCTCAGTATATATTAATTAGGTTTTTAAATGGGTTTTTTCACCTTAGTCCAGCTATGTGTACTATTTTTTGATTGTCATTGTCTGTATGTAGTGCAGCGCTATGAAAGCTGACACATTATTCTATTTTGCTCATCAATCTGTTCTGTACTTTATATATACAATAATTCCAAAGGTTCTTTTCTAATCAGCTTATACATGTGCATGAATCAATATGGGAAACAAAGGCTTTTAAGAAACATTTACCTAAAGTCTTACCATTACTAGACTGTGTCCATTTGTTCAAATACCCATTACAGTCACTCAGCCTTAGCCAATGATGGAAATTTTAGTATATTTGTGTCAAGGATTCACCATCTGCATTATTTTAGGGCTGCTTTCCAGTACATTTCAAAACCAGCAACATTATTCAACATGGTAAGCCTGTGCCCTTAAATCCCAATCATACACATTTTGTGTTTGTTGACGATGGATACAGGAACAATTATAAAGGAGCATCGGAGTTTCGAGCATCATTTGAGCAGAAAGTGTCCAAACCTACAGAGGGTAGGAAAAGAATTGTTATAAATTTCTTAATATTTCAATTTAAAAAAAAAATCAATTCAAATTTTTTCACTTTTTAGTTTCTTGATTAATTTGTTCCATATGCACAAATTAAAATTTAAAATTCAAAGAGAGACCAAAATTTATGTTTAAGATGCACTTTTATATACATGTACTTAAACTCTTGATATTAATTTTAAATTAAGGTAATAGTAGAATTTGCCTATAAGATCCATTGAATTTCTCAATTGTTTACCAAGTCTTTTATTATTTTCTTAGCTGGTGGGTTAGGAATACCGGTTGTGTTGGTGATCTTAGAGGGCGGGACTGATGCCATCAGTGACGCCATGGTGTCTCTCAATCACCACATTCCTGTTGTCGTCTGCTCAGGAACGGGCCGGGCAGCAGACATCTTGGCCTATGCTTATTCTCACACACGCAGCAAGTAAGAGTTATTACCCTTGATGTACTTAAAATTTTTATTCTGTGTGGTATACATTATCTTTAGAATGTTTTGATATCATGACATTTGAGTCTTGTTTCTTCACATGTTATACAAATAATGAATTTTTAAAAAGACACTTAAGGTATACAAATTCCAAAATTCCAAATACATGTTCATTTTTGGATACCTAGTTCATATATATACATATGTTTCAAATATAACTGCAAATCAGAAATAACCATAAGTACTAAGTTTGGTGATCATCTAATGAATTTTTTTTAATCTCAGATGAATGCAATATATAAACAAAATTGCTCTTGACACTCAAATTTGATATCTTGAATAGTGGTAACTTGCTATATGGCCAATCCAATTTATGTTACAATTGAAAAAAAAATTGATTTCACTATTATTTATAATGATCTAACATGTACTATCTCTGATGGTTGGCTTTCTGTATATACTTAGACATCATGATTCTAAAACTCCCAGAAATCGGTAACTACAGCTTACAATTTCTACTTGCAGTTGCTAGAGTGTGATTTACTTTTACCATCTGTCAATCATAATTATTACATCCAGCTTGGAGTGTCATTTTTTTTTTAATGTTAAACAACTGAAGCTGTTTGCTCTTTAATCTAACTTTCCTGTCACATACACTGAAAGCCATGCAGATACTGCTTGACAATATGATTTAAAATTTTTGTTGCTGTTAACTTTTTCTTTGGTAACATCAATGGATGTGAAAGTGAAACCCACAAGTACACTTTGCAGATGAAATTTTTAATACCTACGATGATGATGAGAAAAATCTTAAGATTCACTGTGTTGTGTCATCAACGATTTGAAAATGTTCAACATAAATGACTTTTCTGATACCTGCTCAACACACTAGCCAATAAAAACAAATCTGTGCATTTACGTGCATTTATTGATATCCATGCCAATACTCTACATTTTTGGAAAGCCATGACATGTTTTATATATGCTGACTGACTGTGGTCTAATTTTTTGATAGTCCCTTTGTTTCTTGTACCTGTATGTTAAATAAATCATATTTTTTTTATCTCCCAGGGATAAATGTCATCACTTGCAATATTCTTTAGTTTAGGAGATACAAAAGTGATGACCAATTGTTTTTGATGCTTCAGTTAACCTAAATTAAATAATCGTTTTAAAAGTGTTCTCAAATAGGTGAGACTCCTTCATAAACATGTGAAGGAGCCAATAGGAATAAAGCTTGAATTGTTCATGAAAATGAGTAAAGTTCACCTAGTTGACAGACAGTTGCCACTAGTGAGCATATGTGAGACTGGGAATGGATTTTCAATGATGAACCAAAAATTAAGTTGAAGAAATCATTGAATATATTGTAACTATATTATTATTAAATATACATGTATGATAACTATTTAACTGCAAAAAAAAAAATAATCCCTTGAATTCATTTTAAACCTAAATTTTAGCAATAAATGTATTTCATATTTTAAGTACATGTAAAGAAAGATGGCGAAAATATTTAAACAAATAAATGAATTAACTTTTTTACATTATAAGTAAAGGGGAGTTGAAACCAAAACATGAAGACAAACTGATTGAGAAGATATTTGATGCTTATGGAGAAAGATGGAAAGAAAAAGAGATTGAAGAAAATATCAAGTTACATTTGAACAATGTCAAGAAGTGTATGGAGCACAGAGATTTGGTATGTACACGTATTATATTCTACGTGTTTTTGACCTAAAGCAATTATTGTATGCACTCTTATTAATTCAACACTTTGCAAACATTAGTATTGTGTAATTAATGGGAGCAAATCAATGGGTCCCATTTGAAACAGCTGCTCTTGATAACCATGATCAACAGTGATTCTAGGAGAATATCAAAAATTCCTGAGTCATGAAAAAATATTTTTACCAAGATCTTCAAATTGAATTATCTCCCTTTTTCATTTTGACAATTTTTAAATTAAAGTGGTTCTGCCTGAAAAATTTAGCATTAATTTTCCTACTTAAAGCTTATTTGCTGCTTGATTTGAAATACTGGAATAATATAATTAATCTATCTTATGGTACTTGTATTATAGTGGGGTTTGAAAGTATACAGTATTATCAGTAAAGAATTAAATACCCCGGTAATTGTTTCTATTGAGCAACACAAAGGACTTTTTTATGAAAATTTTGAATATAATCAGCGTCTTTAACATTTTGTAACTGACTCTGATTTTTTATGATTTTTATCAGATGTTGTAACTGGTTTTGTTTTACCTTTATCTCTACAGATCAACATCTTCCCAATGAACAAACATGAGGACCTAGATATTGCTATTCTTACGGCCTTACTGAATTGTGAGTTCCTTCATTGTATCATATGTCTTAATGCTGTACAGTGTTATGTTTATTAAACTTAAGATAAATCATCATAAGAAACTTCAGTTACATTGTTGACATGATATGGTTGAGATTCTTATGACTGTGCTTGTATTTTAAATTTGCAATTTGAAGGACGTCAAATAGCTAATAGGAATATATGCATTACCTTTATTCCCGTTGTGTGTTATTTTTTTAATTTTCAGCCAAGGCCGGAGAGACGTCAGATGAAATCCGACAGAACCAGCTGAAGCTAGCTTTAACCTGGGACAGAGCCGATATCGCTCAAGAAGAGATCTTCAGAGAAGATGTGTTGTGGCCAACAGGTATGTAAGACTGGATTTACTATGCATGTTGTTATGAAATTCATTTTTTGAACAAGGGAAATAAAATTTTGGTACAAAGCTTATGAAAAGGTTAAAATCATTTATACACAGGTCTTTTTCATATCTTAAGAATCATATTTTGACAAAAAACCTGATATTTGTGATTGTATTTTATGTATAACTGTATATCAGTACACACATATTTATGTTATACATTCAAATTATTTCTGTATATTAGGGAGTTTGGATGATGTTCTAATGGAAGCCATTATGGAAGAGAGAGTGGAGTTTGTTGCACTGATTTTACAGCAAAACGTAGTTATGAAGGAGTTCCTTACCACACAGAAATTACAAGAACTTTATGACAAGGTTAGTAATAGATCCGAAAAATAAGAAAATGCAGTAAACATGAATCTGCATGGATTATTTTAGGACACATTTTTTGCATCTAACATTGTGGTTTCATCAATATTTTTGAATTACCAATTTTTATGGATTTAGTTGTTGAGTTGATTCATGAAATTAAATGTTCATTGAAGTGCAAATCTGATAAGATATTGTATTAAAAGGATCATTGGCCATGAATTTACATATCCTTGAAACTGATTTTCACCAAATCCACGAAAATTTATGCCCATGCATGAATATAAATGAAACTGCAGTATACCTTTAGTCCTTTACCTAACATACTTAAAAAATAAAAAGTCAAACTGTAGGTAGTACATTTTAAATACAATGATTTTTGCAGTCATTAAGTCGTATGGACTCCCACCATTTGAAGAAATTGATGGTGCGTACGATTGGCAGCGAACAGTTCTCGTACGACAACTTGGCACGCCTCATGGAGTCTCTGATGGACAAATATGACCATGATTTCGACGAAAGCAGTATTGTTGACACTGGGCCTGGGAAGAAGTTTTCCCCAGTCTTGACCAATGCTCAGCAGCATTTCAAATTCCCTTTCAAACAGCTGATGATTTGGTCCATTCTAATGTTAAGGTAGCCTTTAATTATTAAAAAACTCCATTTTTAAAAAAAAAAAATCCTAATCTTTACAGATTTTCATAAAACATGATAACTTATCTTACTTAAATTTTGATGAAAGAATTATGCCACCGGCACAAGTTCATATAACAGAAATGTGAAACAACTTACCTTTTTTTGTCAGACAAAAGATGGCGATGTTCGCCTGGCAGATGGGGAGTGAACCAGTTACCAGTGCTGTCGCTGCCTCTAGAATTTATGGCAGCATGGCAGAGCATGTCCATCGAAACGAATCCGCATTGAAAGAAAAAGTGCTGAGTTACAAAGAGTGAGTCTTAATATAGCCAGTGAAATGGTACATATTTTAAAATCTTAATATCTGTCATAGCTGATACATTATTGCACTGTGGCATGGGTTTCCTCACTGTAATACCGCAGTTAATAATACTATAGCCCAACAGTGATTACATAACTATACCTCCATTGTGATTTCATTGCTAAGCTGCCTATGGTAACAGTATGTACCATCACAGTAGTCACATAACTGTACCACCACACTGGTAACATTACAGCCCCTGTGACAGTGGTTACATTACTGTAAAGTCATAGTGGTTTTGTAACTGTACTGTTACAGTGGTCGCACAACACCCTTGCAGTGGTTACATAACTAATTATAAACCACCAAAGAGCTAATATTACATATTATTGCAGAAGCTTCCATATTTTCTTTTGACAGTGAGTTTGAGCACCTGGCCAGAAGTGTGTTGGACGAGTGTCACATCAAACACCAGGAGAAGGCGATGATGCTGGCCGAGAGGAAGTCTCCCTCCTGGAGCTCAATGACCAGTCTACAGATCGCAGCCTCCGCCGGAAACAGGGTAAGTCCAGGCAATTGCACAGAATAATCTGCTTAGTTCTGGAGCACTGGGCTTATTCTGCCAATCAACTTTTTTGAAAATGACTTAAGTCTTGATAAGGAAATATAATGGAAGAACATGATGCTAATTTATGGTGTGTTTTCTGTACACCTTTTCCATTCTTAAGAATCTGGTAGAGTATCACTCTATATGAATGAATATGGCATATATCATAATCATAGCAGAATAAAAAAATTTAAGTAACTCATTGAGTAATGCCCAAACTTTTAAACTTTACCTAATCTTGCTCATTACAGCATCATCAACAAAGCCAATATTTTTATTGTGGCAAAGTGCCAGAGTTATGCATTATATGGCATGATAATTGCTCCTTATATTAAAGGCCTACTTGTCTTCTGTGTCATGTAAGAACTCCATTGATACCTCCTGGAATCGAGGAATTCAATCGTCGCCCTCCAAGGTAAACAAAATGTTCATTTAGTTGATTAGTAATGTTGTATTTCTTGTGTCTTTGAAGGTATATCTCTCCTCTGTGGCATGTCGAAACTCGATCGACGCCACATGGCGCCGTGGGATTTACTCTCGATGGAAGGTAACCCAAACACCCACGTGAATCGTAGTCACCTTTGTCTAACTATAGTCAAATTGTCTAATAAGTCATTGTGTTCTGTCACCAACTTTCTTCTCTTTTGTCCCCTCTGGCAACTTGTTGCAGAGGGGATAAAGCATTGCTAACTGTGTTCATGGGTGTGTTGTGTGTTTGCATGTAAGTGTACAAAAGCTATTGTGGGCAAGATTGAAAAAAAACCTTAGCACTTTGCAAGTACACTTATAAGCATTGCTAAAAGTCAAAGTCAACCTTATTCATTTACAAAATTATTGGTGAAATTTTTTCTCCAAGTATATGATATTACAGAGTATCAGTATTAAATTATACTCTATATATAGTTTTCATACATGTAGTATGTACAGTAGTATGTATAGTATACATGTATATAATATATACTTATAAGTAATAATTCTATTTATTCACTATATTCTAGTATTTTTTTTATGGTATCATAATATTAAATGAATGATGTAAATACTCACTGGTACCATTATTATTTTTTTTCTTGTCTAAATTGAGAAATTTGTATAAATGTTAATCAACTCTCTTTAGTTATTTATTTGATCTTTCAAAGAGTAATAACTGCACAAATTAACCTGTATGTTGTATGACTAACATTGTGTCTGTGTGCAAAGGTGAAGGGGCAGGATGCATTATTGCTAGAATCTTCTCTTTCACTGGTATTAAGCCGATATGCGTACCATTTGGTACGCATATCATAAGATGGCGACAAGCCCTACAGGTTCGGAAGTTTTCATTGCTATATTTATTTATTCAGGCCGTATTTCAGCGGATAAAACATAAACGTTTGAAGGGCTACTGAGTCTTTACATGTAGCGACTTATAAAATAAACCAAAACCGCATTTTAATTGATATTTCCTCCATTAATGAAAATCCCTATGATATGCGTACCTACGACATGTTTATTTTTCTGGATATACGTACCATGATTTGATGATATGGGTACCAGCTAATTTCCTATTATGTATTGTGTGTTCTTATTTTCATTGAACTGTGCGGTTTTGAGACGTTGAATGCATTTGTATGACATTGTTTTATTATCGTTATTCCCAGAGCATCAGTATGTTGAGGACTAAGGCATACTAATAAACGTTATAATCGGGAAATAAATATTCAAATTTTCAATATATCATACAAAATTAATGCCATTTTTTTTAAAATCGGTTTTGATATACGCTTAATACTGAACCTCGATTCTGGCAACGCATCTTTTTCAGAGAATTCAGAAACAAAGACGAAAGAATCCCATGTTAGTAGATAATACAAGTATTTAATTTGTAAAAAAAAAAAATAATACTATTTAATGTCAGTTGTTTTAAAATAATAAATTCGCTGAGAACTAAATGGTTCATGCTTTATTATTATATAACAGAATTCATCATTTAACGGTAACATTTTTCAAAATTTGAATATACAATTTTTGAGAAAAACATTTGAAGGACTCTGGATATCTGTATCATTTGAACTTAAAATTAAAGTGAGATTTTGGTAATCTGGTGATTAAATGCATGTAGCATGTTATTTGAATCACACGGATTTCTTTCTTAAATATTTTTTTTCATAAATAGTTTTATTCAAGTTGTTTTTTTTTTTACGAAATAAAGTGAAATGTATATCAATTTCTTTTTTCTTAATAATTATCCATTTAAGCTCAGCAATATTTTTTTTTATATGAAATTAATATAGATTTTCTGGTCTAAACAGTAAGTAGATTTGATGGATCTCTGATCACTAGCACCCCAAAGCAAAACGAAAGAGGTTAGAAAATATTTCTTTACACTGTACGGTTTTCATTTAAATCATATTCCACATTTTATTATTTATTCTGTTTATATTATCTCTGTAAAGATATATATATATTTTTTAAAGATGATGGCAAGGTATTGAAGTTTGCGGAAACTTGTATGGTTCGAAGCAAGGTTTGCAAGAACATAAAATATTGGGGCACACAAAGGAATTTATTTACATCTACCGATTAATTTCTCCTCTGTTTCTTAAAAAAAAACTCAATTGTGATTCATAGGTCTGTAGAAACTAAAAACTAAACGCCCCGTTTATCGATTGGTCGAAACCTTAATCGACCTAAGAAAATTCACGGACTGCACGAAAAAATCAGGATGATATCAGACTCAAATTCTCATCAAAGGCGATTTGGCTGTTTCTTTTAGCTAACATTCTTATGTACAGTAATTAACAACAATTTAGTTAATTTTGCTTATTTTTTACGATCAATTTATTAATTTGTTAAAAGAAAGATGTAAATATAAACAATATAATGTTATCTCCTTGATGAGTTATGAAGGTAGCGATCATTGCAGAAAAAAAAAACATAACCGACTAACTAACGCGGGTTATGTATTTTTTTGCAATGTCGCCACCTTCATATCCCGCATGAATCACCAAAGAAAGCATTTTAATTCAAGTGTGGTCAATACGAGAAAGGTTTTTTAGCGGGGACCAGACTTTAAAAGTCGCACCTTATGGTACATCTAAATGTAAGCCTTTTTTATATCTTTTTATTGATGAAGTAATAAGAACATTTGGTATCGACACTCACAGACGCATGCATGCGCGCACACCCACCAAAGTACATCTTAAAACTACTAGTACACCATTGTTAATTACCTACATGTCAATTGTATATATGTAAACTGCCATTTTATCCACTGACCGTTATTTATGTTGTGTACACATCTATTGTATTATATCTTTGTATTGGGAGAGGGCGGTCTAAGTTTTGGAACTTGTGCCCAATCCCAATTGTATTTTTGTACAATAAAATATGTTCAAATCAAATCAAGTACAACTTACCGATGGTACGCATATCCAGAAATTCTAATTTGTTTTATGGTACGTATATCTGTTTTTGTAGGTACGCATATCATAGGGATTTTCATTAATGGAGGAAATATCAATTAATATGCTGTTTTGGTTTATTTTATTAGTCGCTACATGTGAAGACTCAGTAGCCTTTCAAACATAATGTTTTACCCGCTGAAATACGACCTGAATAAATAAAGATAGCAATGAAAACTTCCGAACCTGTAGGGCTTGTCGCCATCTTATGATATGCGTACCAAATGGTACGCATATCGGCTTAATACCAGTGTCTTTGGAGAGGGTTTACATAGGCTTTGCCTGTTTCCCAATCCATTTGAATTTTCAGTTTAAATTAAAACTAGAGTCTTTTACTTAACGAGGCCGAGTCTAATTTGTTCTGCCCTAGATTTTTTTATGAAATTTTTTACATGAATTTCTACTGATATAATTATTATTTAAAAACAAAAAAATCGGACATTTACCACTGTGCATCGTTTTTTTAGGGGGTCATCTCAAAATTTGTTAATTTTTAACATAGGACCCTATAGGATTTTGTTTGAAATGTATCAATTTTTCACATTTTTTTTCATACTTCTGCCCTAGGGATTTTTTTTTCTGTTCTACATATGAAAGTTATTGCTAAAAGGCATCAAATGATCAAATAAAAAAACCTTTTACCTCCTGGTTTGTTCCAGGGGTCCTATCAAAGTTCTTTTTTGTATGCCCAATTTCCCAGATTTGTCGGATAATGGCTATTTTTTATTTGAAAAAGGTGGGAATGGTGATCTTTATAGTATTATTAAAACATTCAGACATATTTAAGTAATAAAAATATATATAACATCACATATTAAAGGTCATAAATATAAATATATGGTTACTGTTTTGAAATACATGTATTAAGCTAAATTTAGGCGGGGTAAGAAAATGTGACAGAGGGCTAGGCTTGCTAAACCCTTTTCACGTTTTCGACCCGAGCCCAAATATAGCTTATACTTTAAGACATTTATGTTTATTCTACAATATAATATCAATTTTACACCTTGAACGAGCTATTTTCAACTGAATATCTGCAGTTGAAACCATAACGCCATGGTGTCAACCAAGCAAAAAGATGACCTCAGATTGCAAATGAAACGCTGCGCGAAAGCGTGCGTACTCGAACTGTACTCGGCCTCGTTAATATATGCATAATTTTCAGTAGAAGTAAAGTCTCTTTTTAGCCAGACCATATAAATTAATGGCTGTTGTTCTTGAAATTTAGTAAAGGGTCATAATTTTTAGTATCTTAAAGGAGCTTTGAGTTTCTTTACTCACAGGATTATATGATTATCCGAGATTGACACTGCATGATCAAACTCCTGACATTCAAAGCACTTCTCCTTAATTTACTATTTGAAGCATATGTCAACTTCCATTGTCTTCATGCATGTATTAGTCACATATTTTAGTATAACTGATTGATTCAGCAATTCAATTAAGCTAGAGATTCAATTTTGCTCGTAAAACAACCAGTGATGTTTAAAAAAGAGTTGGATTTTAGATATTGGATGTAACACAGTCAGAGTGTTCTGTTGTTGTGTTAATATACATTCTGTGTACAAATTAAACCAGAAAGTAAAAGAGAAAGATTTTGATTGTAATATGGAAGCTGGAGTCTTAAATTCTAACTTCAGCATTCTTTTGTTTATATACAATCATGGTAAAAGTGCTGTTATTTTTAATAAATGGTACACATGTAATCTTCTAGATGAAAGAGATCCATGATATTTTGATATTTATCATATATGCATGAATTGTAGATTAACTGCATTTGTATAGCCTAGATCATGATGAATTTTACCATTATAATTTATATTGAATTCTTTTTTCTTTTAGGTGCTGGTGACTGTATTTTTACCTTTCTTGCTGTTCGTGCCCTTTCTAGAAGTTAATGCGATGGGGGAGAAGAAAGCCAAGACTTTCCAGAAAATCCTTACCTTTTACACTGCTCCCATCACAAAGTTCACTCACCACTCGGTTAGTTATACAATGTAATATGTATACTAGATGTCGAATAAATTTACTATGAGTTTTTGAGCCAAACTTTTTTCAATTTTTAAACATGTCACTATTCAAGTATATAACCATTTAATATATGGTTGTGTTGACAACAAATGACATACCCGGTAATTATTTAAATCCTGAACATTGAATTTCATTTTTATGAGTATTTTATGAAGTTCACAGTTTCCCTAGTACATATTCTTTGCTGTCCTTTTTGTTTACAGTTTGTTTTCAACATTTACACTCTTGTTACTTATTAATAAGTAGGTGTGTTTATAGAGAGTACTGTTATATATACCATATTGTTTGATGTTTACAGTATTATTCATTGTTTACAGATCCTGTACATTTTCTTTGTGACCATGTTTA
>WFKH01010211.1:43952253-43973702 GCA_016163765.1 Magallana hongkongensis
TTTTATCACAGGCCGCCCAAATATTTGGTAGCGTAAAGAAGGAAAAACCTTTTGACCTTTGGGTTGACCCCGCAAAGGGAAACGTGTGGATTGGACTATACTGAATAATCGCAATGTTGCAGCGGGTTCGATTTAACACGTGTTGCTACTATTTTCTACGAATGTCGTAGTATTCGTAAACAACTATTTTTTGTATTTGTGTGTCAAATGTCTCTGAATTTGTACACTTCTAAAACTGTTCTTTCAATGAGGAATATTAGTCACAATCCAGATACGTTTTTCCCACAATCAAAAACGTTAAGAAATCCTTCGACAAACCACTTAAGTGATTAAGTGAGTAGTTTTCTTGTTTTAATAGCTATCCTTTTGTACCATCCACTCCTTTGTCACACGCAAATCATTGTCCTTAAACTATAAAAAAAAATTATGCATAGCATCAGATATTGACTCCCCACTTCCTCATCTGCTGAATTTTATTTTTAAAAGTTTAATAAGTGGCATGCTAAATAAATATAAACTTTAGGATGACAATTACTCAAGTTTTAAAAAAAGGTTTTTCTTTTAAATTTTTGTATCCATATCACGAACATACATTGTAACTCTAACAGTTTTATAAATGGATATTAATTTAATTATTTTGAGGAAAAAATATCAACAGCAAATTCAATAAATCAGTAAATTTATAGTAAAACAGAAGAAAATCTGACAAGAATTTTTCTTTTCTTTTTCTATATAAAAAATTATGGTAGCAATATATGGACTGATATAAAATGATTTGAAACACAAATTAAAAAGGGAAAATATTGCCACCCGGAGGACCACAGAACTCTATCCACAAGGGTTTAAATTATCAATAAAATGATAACGATAAAAGTTAGTGATGAAGGTAAATCAAATGAATAATTCGAAATCATGGTAATTAAAAAAAAGTATCATTCTTTCAAATTTAGGCTGCTTCCAGATATAGAATAAAACATATTTGTGAATGAAAAATCAATTCTTCATAGTAAGGTATTCAATGAACGAGTGTAATCCTGTTTAACAATTAATTGAAAGGACAAATCACCCACCCTTGTAGGATGTTCTCTTACCCTTAGTAACAAGTTGTATCATCTTCGTTCGGAGAAAAAAGCTATAAGTTTTACCTTTTCTTTGAAACACTGGGTCGCCAATGGGGCACTTGTGTGGTTCTTGCAATGAACAAAGATAACTTATTATTGAAGGAATTGGTAAAGATTTCAGTTGCCTCAAACCAGGACTAGTATATTTCTCGAGGCTAAGTCGGGATAAAGTCTTGATCGAGGTTCATTAGAATCTTCTTAACTCCCTCACTGATAAAAATTAAGTGCTCTGTTACATCTCTTAAAATGAAGTACAGTTTTCATTTTCCATCGATGACGTCTGTAATCACTTCGATGCCAGATCCCATGATAGTAGAGCAGTAATAGACAAAAGTTAAAACTTAAACATTGTGTTGTGATTGAAAACACTGAACAAATGAAATACTATGAATATGCCTCTCTATGTTATGTTAATACTTACAAACTTCAAGTATAATTTATTGATAAATATTTATATTATGAAATGCCCACTTTGTAACATGTAACAATAAAAATACACTATGAAAAAAAAACCCACCAGAAATATACAGTGGATTTGTCAGAGCTCGTGATATTCTTTCGTAGAAAAATATTTAAATTCATTCAAATAAAAGACATAACCATAAACTGATTAGTATTTTCCACGTTGCGTAATATGAGTAATATGATACATATGATACACATGATACAAATAATGCTCTAAACACAAAACAGCGCATAATTTAATATCTATGCGACTGTTTCGTCGTCGTCTAAATCAAATCATTAAATGCTATTATATATAGTAACTATCTTATTGACACTGACTGATTTCATTTATCTTAATTTCATCACAGAAAAATGGAAAACGGAAAAATGAAATACATGGAGAAAAAGTGGTCAGTCTGGTTCCGAACATTAGATCATAACAAGGACGACAAAATATCCACTGATGACCTGGACAAGTCGGCCAATAAGTTTGAGGAAATTAAGAAGGAATTAAAAAGCGGGGAATCTCAAGACAACTTAGGAGACGAGGGATCAGATAATGAGCAGTTTAACATAAAAAAATGGTGGAACCACATCTTCCCTAAGAGTACCGCGCAGTCGATGACGAAAGATGAATTCGTGAAATCCCTCGCAGAGGCTTACCAAGAAGACAATGCTACTTTCCGTAAGAAAATGAAGCAATGTTTTGGGTACATTGCAAACTTTGTCACAACCGACATGAAGCGAATTATTATCAAAAAGGAGTTCGCCGATGGGTTCATGGCTTTTAACTTCGGCCAGGTAGACGAGGGAAAAATTAAGGAGGCATACGAGCTGTTCGCCGCCCGTGGAGAGGTCACTGTACAGCTATTAGTTGATGCCTGGGTCCAGTTCGCAACAGATGACGATCAAAGCAAACAGGATGTCATTATGAAAATTTATGAAAAATAACCGTTTGCTTTTGAACATTGAAAGTGTACAATATATTTTAGTATTTTCACAATATAGTTAAAATGATAAATTGGTAAATGAATTGTGAAAGGCACTAACCTGATCAAAGTATGGTTGTTGAGAATTAAAAAAAACATTTTCGATAGATTTTGAAGTTTATGCTCTGTTGAAATAAGCTGAATGTGGCAAAACAAAACAACAATAGATCAAATAAAGAATTCTTGAATCGGTGTCAGCTTCTCAGTTTAAGAATGATTTGAAGATAATATGATGAAATATCTTAAACTGATCGTTATTATACCGCACACACTTCATTTAAAACTTATCTGTAAAATTGTTATTTTCGCAAATATAATATCATAATTGTACATTTTATTTCTCTTATGGATGAAAAATGACAATAACAAACTGTCAACCATCCAAAAATCCATAAAAGGAAATACAAATTCAAAGCAGAGCATCACGGACCTCTAAAAAGATAGATGTAGGATCAGGTGCCTAGGAGGAGTCAGCATCCTCTTCTGACCGGTCACACCCGCCGTGTGCTCTTTGTCGTAATCGGGAAAAAACGGAAAAGTCCGTAGACAATCAGGCGATTAATTATGGTCTTATAATTAGCATGAAAAACGTCAGTCAGCATGCGACCCAGTAGAAGATTGTAATTGCTGACAAGGTCGTCGTATCGACCATAGAACTTACGAAAAGATGACTTCAAACGAGACTCTTGATAATCCTGTTTTATCAACTTGTTTGTCAGTAGCTTGCCTCGCCTTAGAAACTGTTCATAGGAAGAGCATGCCCTTGTGTATCGAATTAACTGAGAGACAAAAACATCATATGCAGGTGAGAAAGGTATACTGCTACATAAGTAAGGAAAGTTGACTATAGAAAAATTGAAGTCATCGCGTTTATTATTTTATATTTCTCTCACCATCATACAATTAAAAAAAATTCAATCTCGCTGCTATAATTTTATTTTTAAAAAAAGAACGCATTTTTGGGGCATTTTAATGTAGTCGGTGTTACCAATTTTTCAGGTTTGGTTAAAGTTTTTCATAGTAGTATTCAAGTTAAAAAATGATCATCTCATCTTCAAAAATATAGTCTAGTCTCAAATGCCAATACCACTTCTTTCCCATTTCCTGTGTTGTCATAAAATGCCGATTTTCAGCAATGATATAGAAGTGACATAATTTAACGTTTACACATTGGCTAATCACTTAGCTGCAGGAAAAGACATACCGTAATCGCCGGAATAGGGACGGAATAAACAAAAAAAAAAAACAAAAAAAAAAACAACAACAAACAAACCCCCCCCCCAAAAAAAAAAAAAACCAAAACATCAAGTCTCATCATCTTATCTCTGGATAACAACATTTCTTAGGAAGTATGATTTTTCGGAAAAATTATATTATGAGCTCGATGTACATTATATAAAGAGAATGGTTACAAAAAGATGCGAGTAAAGAATTCGATCGGCATCGGTGATATCTTCTTAGATCTGGAAAATTTTACATATTATGACTTTGGTTAAATATATAATTATACATATACACGCATTTTTATTATCTTAGGGTAAATGCAACAAATTGTTAAAGCAGTATAGAGCTCGGTTGATTAAAGAAAATATCCACAAAAGCATCATTATTTCTAACCATGAAGTTGAGACAAGACCCCCCTCCCCCCCGAAAAAAGAAAAAATTAAACGGGGTCTGCCGACTGGTCAATTAAATAATTGAGTTACATATTATCAATAAGAAAAACAAAGACACTTGTTTTATGATTTTGATTTAGATCAGATATGAGTAGCGACACCCCTTTTTTTATATTAAAAAATCCAAAGATTTTTAAAAAAATATTTCATTTTGTCGGTAACACATAGAAAAAGAAGCCTAAGGTAAAAATTGACAAAAACGTTTTGATTTTAAGCAATTATTACGGGATATAAGCATTGCGTCCTAAATGCCGATTCAATACACACTCACCTAGTGAAGTTGGTTCATCATAATTTTCCGGAGAGCTGTTATAATACAGCTTAACAGCCACTTGTGAACATATACCGTTTACCATAAAGCAGCTCCTTAATTTTGTAAAATTACTGTCAACAAAGTATATAGTATTTTAAAAGATTTTATAATTAAAACTCAACCAGTTCATATACGATAAAATTTGTCTGACCTCCCCGTTCCATAATTTCATAAATCCAATTTTTAAAGAAAGACATAATTATAAAAATATAAACACCCTTATTATTTCTTCAAAACCTTTCAATTTTTAACAAAATTTTGTGCTTTAATTAATAACTATAAATCTTCTTAAAAACAGTTTCAGATTGTTTTATTATTTATCATGCACTTGCACAACAAAATCATTTTGATATTTTAAGCAAGAGGCCCATGGGCTACATAGCTCACCGGAGGAACAATAGGTATGATAAAATCAGCTTAATTGAGTCATAATACAAACTATCTGGACAATGTAGTATAATACATGTAGATCCTGTATAAATAAAAATACGCTTTCCCCCCCCTGAATATTCTTATGTTTATTATCATTAGTCCCTTTTCTTACAGGATGACTTTAAAGTAATATCACATGATGAGCATTACAGTTCTCAAAAAAGATCCTAAACAATTGTTTATATATAGGATATAAACCTACAAACTCTGAACCCCTTGTGAGGTCCAAGAATCGACCAGAGGCCAAAGTCTAAGCAATCTTAAAGAAACACCTGGCTGATTAGTTTCTGAGAAGAAGATTTTTTAAGATTTACTCTATAGATTCCTATGTAGGAAGTCGACCCCCCATTGTGGCCCCATCGTACCCCCTGGAGGTCATGATTATCACAACTGTGAATTTACACTACATGAGGATGCTTCCACACAAATTTCACATTTCCTGGCTGATTACTTTCTGACAAGAAGATTTTCAAAGATTTATTCTATATTTTCCTATGTAAAATTTCGACCCCCCCCCCCATTGTGGCCCCACCCTACCCTACAAAGTTTCTGAGAAGAAGATTTTCAAAGATTTGTTCTATATATTCCTATGTAAAATTTCGACCCCCCCATTGTTGCCCCACCCTACCCCCGGAGGTCATAATTATCACAACTTTTAATCTAAACCACATGAGGATGCTTCCACACAAGTTTCACATTTCCTGGCTGATTAGTTTCTGAGAAAAAGATTTTCAAAGATTTACTCTATATATTCCAATGTATAATTTTGACCCCCCCCATTGTGGCCCCACCCTACCCCAAGGGGTCATGATTTTCACAGCTTTAAATCTACACTACCTGAGAATGCTTCCACACAAGTTTCACATTTCCTGGGTAATTAGTTTCTGAGAAGAAGATTTTTAAAGATTTACTCTATATGTTCATATGTAAAATTTTAACCCCTAATTGTGGCCCTACCCTACCCTCGGGGGTCATATGATTTTCATAACTTTGAATCTACACTACATGAGGATGCTTCCACACAAATTTTAGCTTTTCTGACCAAATAGTTCCTGAGAAGAAGATTTTTGAATATTTCAAAATTTTTTAAAAATAATTCCTAATTATCTTCCGTTTGAAAAAAGCATGAGCCTTAATTTTCGAAACGTTGAATTCATTCCTTTTGCCTAAGGGTGCTTTGTGCCAAGTTTGGTTAAAATTGGCCCAGTAGTTTTTGAGAAGATGTTGAAAATGTGATACGTTTACGGACAGACAGACGGACGGACGGACAGACATACGGACGACAGACAAAATGTGATAAGAAAAGCTGAAAGCTCAGGTGAGCTAAATATATATATAGCTACATGTACATACATTTTTCCGCGTAATTTTTTTGCAAATCGTTTAATTCTAACTAATTCAAAATCCTCTCTCTAAATTCTTAGAACTCAGAAGCAATAGAGCTATATGGGGCCGCACGGCTCCAAACCCCCATGCCACTCAAAATATATTCACCCAAACGAACATTTCTCGATCTATCTATTTTCTATAAAATAGTACGCATTCAGCTTATATATCCAGTTTAAATTACATGTCAAATTATTTTAGAGATATAAGATATTAGACATTTCGTTCTGTAGTAAAAGTTAACCCCTTTTTGTATAATACCATGGGAATTATATTACAGAAACTAGCGCATTTGTCACACCGGCAACGATTTGAACATACTTTATGGCAAAACTTTGTCATTTGACAATACAATTCCATTTTCGTTGTGTATTTTGATTGCCCCAGGATGGGGCAGCCCACACATCGAAGGAATAAATTAAATTCAACGAGATTTTATCACAGGACGCCCAAATATTTGGTAGCATAAAGAAGGAAAAGGTTTGGTTTTTCCCTTTTGACCTTTGGGTTGACCCCGCAAAGGGAAACAGCTTTTGCAAAGTGTGGATTGGAATGTTTGCAGCGGGTTCGATTTAACACGTGTTGCTACTATTTTCTACGAATGTCGTAGTATTCGTAAACAACTATTTTTTTTGTATTTGTGTTTCAAATATCTCTGAATTTGTACACTTCTATAAACTGTTCTTTCAACGAGGAATATGAGTCACAATCCAATCCAATACGTTTTTCCCACAATCAAAAACGTTAAACAAATTATATCGGTTTTTCCTTTCGACAAACCACTTAAGTGATTAAGTGAGTAGTTTTTGTTTCATTAGCTATCCTCTTGTACCATTCAGACTTTTGTAACATGCAAATCATTGTCCTTAAACTATAAAAAAGTTTATGCATAGCATCGATATTGACTCCCCACTTCCTCATCTGCTGAATTTTATTTGTTTAAGCCTTCAATGAGTGGCATTTTAAATAAACATAAACTTTAGGAAAGATATTTGCTCAAGTTTTAAGTTGGCAAAAATAAGTTTTGCATTTAAATTTATGTATCCATATCACGAACATAACTCTAATACGTTTTAAAAAAAATGGATATTAATTTATAGCTGCATGGTCCGATTTTTTTCGCTATTACAGTATCGATTAATTTTCGATACAAACCAAATATCTTAGAGAGTTATAGACTTTTGCATAATTACACCAGCAGAACCTGTGTCCTTTCAAAGTTAGAAATATTCAAAGTAAATAAATTTTTTTCTTTTTGGGCAAAAAACCCCCCAAAACCAAATAAAAAAACCCAAACCAATCTGCATCATGGGAACGTTTAGAAAAAGTAACCGTTTGGTTTCGTCCCCCGAATGATTAGGTTCATTCAACCTGCATGTTATGCATCGATTGTAAACAAAGCAAACTCCCGAATTATTAGTGAACAAAATGTACACAGGTTTATTTTTGATTTGCCAAAACATTATGACCTTTACTTATAGTGATGCCAAAGTCGTTATACAATATAGCTGCCTCGAAGTCAGGGGCAAATTATAGTATGAGGCGAAATAACGCGGTACCCTCATATGTCGTATGTTTTTAAAACAAACTTTATTGTACACATACTTAGCATAGCCATCGTTTTAAAGCGTTCACAAAATTTGATATAAAATCGGACCAAGCAGCTTTAATTATTTTGTTTTATTTGGAGAAAAAACATCAACAGCAAATTCAATAAATCAGTAAATTTATAGTAAAACAGAAGAAAATCTGACAAAATTTTTCCTTTCTTTTTCTTTATAAAAAATTATGGTAGCAATTTATGGACTGATTTAAAATGATTTGAAACACAAATTGAAAAAGGGAAAATATCATTGTCATCCGGAGAACCACAGAACTCTATCCACAAGGGTTTAAATTATCAATAAAGTGATAAAGATAAAAGTTAGTGATAAAGGTAAATCAAATGAATAATTCGAAATCATGGTAATTAAAAAAAAGTATCATTCTTTCAAATTCAGGCTGCTTCCAGATATCTTTACTTATAAATTAAGACATTTTGCAGTTAAACTACAAAACGCCTGCACCAGAATAACTGCTTACACCTTTGGTATTTCAACAGGTGCGAGATGATGTTCGTAAGCTATAATTGAATTTTATCTGATAAGTAATTATTGTAAAATTAATCAAAATCCTACTTTCATTTTTGATAAACAAGCCCGAAATAGCAAAAATGAGAGTAAGGTGGTGGATACGCTCTTGCGGATCCAAGTCAGTGGTAGTCTGCATCAAAATATTTACTTGCAATGAAAAGATATTGAATGATTATGTAAAGAACTAATATATTATTGATAACTTATTTAGAAAATACATAGAAGTTAAGATTTGACAAATGTTGAACAAATAAAATGAGCCAATTCGTTTCTTGAATGCGCGATTTTAGTTTTGATGGATATAACGCCTACGAAGCACGACATCTGGCGAGAGAATGGAATAGAACTTTCCAGAACGGCCCCAGGAACGCGGCTTGACTAATTAACGTCATGGCGAAAAGTGTAGGACGAGTTTATCATGCATCACGGGCAGATACCTTGGATCGGACATCTTTGGTTAACACAAAAAAATTAATAAATAAAAGGGAATAATTTAAAGCGATTTTAGTTTTGACGAAAAAAAAATCTTTTCACAACGGTGTGCCCCAGGAACGCGGGTTGACTAATTAACGTCATGGCGGAAAGTATAGGGCGAGATAACCATCGGATAGATACTTTGGATCTGACAACTTTTTTTTGAAATACGCAAATAAATATGCCTACACTAGCTTTTTTAAAAATTTCATATATTGTTATACCATGACAGATTGGAAGTAAACCTTAGACATTAATTTGTAAACAATGAACAAATTTGTTATGCATAAAACGAAAAAGTTGAATAAGGGGGAGGGAGGCTCCCCATTGGAAAAAACCCCACAAAACAATCTTTTATCGATCTGAAATTCTTATTTGGAACAGTGATAAAAATTATAATGAAATTTAGAGATACGACGCAATAAATACCTACTCACTGGTTTAAAATAAAATTTAAGAAAGTTTTTTCAATCCTGCAACAAAAAGAATTAAGGCCACATACATATATATATAACACTAATTTCAATTCAGATTTATTCACCCCTGCCCTCTCCTCTAATTTAATTTTCAGCCATGCAGTTAGCTTTTTTTTAAATTTTAAAAAATAGGTTAAAAAAGCAATTAAGAGAAAAGTCAGACAGTATATATACAACAACGAACAAAAAAATATGGTTCATCATATTATATAACATTGTTTCATAATAAATTATGTGTAAAGTGTTAATTCCCGCGCTTACGCGGGATATCATCTAGTAGAATATACAGTATTATTGTTAAATAATAACATTTATGTAAACTTTATGAGATTTCTTTTAATGTGATTTATTAGTATGTGTAGTGCCTTCAGGGGTTCAGCATCAGGGGTTACCCGCAATGCTTGTTGACCAATCAAATTTGTGGGTCAGTACGCGTGACAAGTTTCAGCGTCATTTTGGCGGACTTTAGTGTTCAGGATAAACGAACAAAATTTATCGTCAGAAGTATCGTCTAATCATCTGTTTATTGTTTGTCAAAACAATAAAAAGTGCTTCAAGGACTTATCGGAAATCCTTAAAAAGTACATCAGTAAGTTATTATGTGAATTTAACGTTTAATTTCCCAGGATCGTCAGGTCATCGTCCAGAGCTAATTGATAAACAATGGCGTCAGATTCAGTGACCCGCGTATGTCTATTGGGTCATTCATATATCCGTCGACTTAGAGACTTTATTGATTCTAATGTGTCTTACAAGAACTTAAATTTGGACCCTTCGTTTGTGGTGGACATCCGAGCTCGTGGAGGATTGACATTTCGTAAAATACCGAACTGTCTCGAATTCTTGAATTTCACATCGCCGCCCCCGTCGATTTGCTTCATGCAGCTGGGCAGCAATGATCTGTGTACGGATACCCCGGAAAAGGTTGTCAAAAACATTCTAGCGTATGCTTCGTATTTAAAGGAAGGGGTAGGAATGCAGCAAATCATTGTTGGTCAACTTTTACGTCGACAACCTTGGGCATCCACGCCAACATTCAACGAGGATGTCGTCCGGACCAACATCCTATTGAAGGATAACAAAGGATAACAAATTGAACAGACAAAGGATATGACCGGGATCAACTTCTGGGCGCACCGAGGGTTTTGGGCAGACCTGACATACCTGGGAAGAGATGGAGTGCACATTGAGGGTCATTCCAGACATATGAGGAAGTTCATGCATAGCATACGGATAGCTGTTATTCAATTTTCCAGGCCGGTTAATAAGTATCGTTTGTTTTTAGGTTGAATATATGGTTCAAAGTAGGGTTATTATTATTGTTATATACAATACTCTACTATTCATTATGCAACATTTTAAGAGAACTGATTGAATTCTGAACGATTTAAATTTTCTGTGCTATAGGTATTTCGCAGTCATTATATACATGTAGTAGCATAAAATGCTGTTCTGATGCTGCATGCAGCGATTTGAAAGTATTGAGTTTACACTTAGTATGGTATGCTGCGAAAAAACTTCAATATGACCTTTGTGTACAATATAACTATAAATATAATTTCAAGTTCACACACAGAGACGTGTTAATTTGTAGACCTGACACACATAGTGTATTGTGTGTATTTTGCAGAGCACACTCAAGAGTAGTGTGCAAATTTAGACCACACGCAGAGTAGTGTGCAACTTTAGTCCACACGCAGAGTAGTGTGCAACTTTATGAACCACACGCAGAGTAGTGTGCAAATTTTAGAATCACACGCAGAGTAGTGTGCAAATTTTAGAATCACACGCAGAGTAGCGTGCAACCTTCAATCACACGCGCAGAGTAGTGTGCAACTTCCATTAACACGCAGAGTAGTGTGCAACATTTTAAGATCCCCTTTCAGAGAAGTGTGCATATTATATTTATGAGCATACGCAGTTAGTGTTATATCCAGTATTACAGGGAGAGTAACATGTAAGTAATAGTCATACACAGTAGAGGTGTTCATACAGATCCCAGTGTTGTGCGCAACAATTTATGTTTTTACTACACACAAGTGAGATCATTTCAATTCACTTATACAGTTGGGGGCACACATGATAAAGTATTGTGTCCAAATATTTTAAATCGTTTAGACATTAACACTCTCAATCAGTCTAGTGACAAGTGTCAGAGTTATGCAACATGCAGTCTCTGAGGATTCAGTTCACTTGTACAATAGGTACATAGTGCATTATAATTGACATGTATCTCGCTCTTTCTAGAAATGTATAATTTGCTAGCAACAGTTGTATTAAATACAAAGTTTATTAATGGATATAAATTTAATCCAGTTGAAACAGCATGCATTGTTTATTTCTCTGTAGATTGGAAGCTAGCAATTTGAATAAGCAAACATATATACAACATCTAAGGCATTTCATGTCCCTTGTTTACCTTATATTTTATTATTCCATGTACTTTTGTAGAAACCATGCCTCCACGCAGGAAGCGAAAATCGACTCTGGATCCCCCAGCCACTGGGAGCCCTCCCACAAGTACAAAAAAGGCAAGGGTAGACATCGACTACCAGCAATTGGCAGCCGAAATAATCCGCCAACAACAGGCCAATGCCGCCATGCACATGCATGACAGCACAGCTACAGAAATCGCCAGCGACTCTCAGTCCTCCCAGGCCAGCCGGACACAAGTGGCCAATGCTACCATTCCCCACAGTGATCAATCCCATGAATCTGAAACCTCAGCAGTGTCCGAGCAGGGAACGTCCTCAACAGTGTCAGACTTGATTAATAAAGTGGTTGAAGGTGAGCCAGCGGGCACAGCAAATAATGTCAAACAATCATCAGAATGTATTCAAATCACAGATGGGATTCCTCTTGGTGCATCAATTTCTGTCAAAATTAAATCAAAAATCTGGTCAAATGAATACATTGACATTAGATGTTTGTTATCACACCAAGAGGAAGACCCTGTGACTCTTTTAGTTTCACCTGGTGTAATCAATCTGCAACATACTTCAAAATTAAAAACACCTCTTTCTATTAATCAATGGACAGATGCATTTTTGGTGTTCACATGTATCAACATTCAGAAAAAACCAGAGTTAGCTCCTCACCTGCTCAAGTACATGTCCTTTGTTAGGGAAATGCACAAGCTCCATAGTGATTCGGCATGGAGATCCTATGACGAATCTTTTCGAAGATTACGGGAATCAGTTGATCTCCCATGGCAAAAACCTGTTGAGGAGTTAAGGGGGAAGGCAATTGCTTTGTCTACAAAACAAAACTTCGGGCAGCCCTTTCGTGGGAAGCAGGCAACTGCAGGGCGATCTGGGGGGATTAGATTCTGTTATGCCTACAAACAGGGAGATAGATGCAAATCAACCCCCTGTCCCTTCACACACATTTGCCAAAATTGTAAAGCAAACCACCCAAAATTTAAATGTAAAAATAACTCACAGTCCAACACTGACATTAAAACTTCCAACCCCAGTAAAACCAGAAAAACTTAGGGAAGAACTTCAAGGTTACGACGAGAAATTAAAGAAGTATTTAATAGATGGCTTTACTTATGGGTTTTCGTTAGGATGCACTGAAACACCACAGTCACATATTGCATCAAATCATAAATCAACGGCTTCTCATGGGGAGGTTATAAATGCGCATATCAGCAAGGGGTTATCGCTCGATCGTATTGCTGGCCCATTCTCTGAGCCACCATTTTCTCCTTTCGTTTCATACCCGTTAGGAATAGTCCCTAAATTAGAACCTGGGAAGTTTAGAATTATCCATGATCTATCATACCCGAAAAATAACTCTGTCAATACAAATATTCCCAAGGAAAATTCTGTGGTACAGTATGACACGATTGACTGGGTCATCAACTTGGTGCAACAATATGGGCCATATTGTCTAATGGCATAAACAGATATAGAGGATGCTTTTCGGATTATCCCTATTAACCCCTCTGATTATCACCTACTAGGTTTCTCATGGGAGGGAAAATTTTACTTCGACAAATGCTTGCCTATGGGAGCAAGTAGCTCATGTCAATTATTTGAAAAGTTAAGTGTTGCATTGCAATGGATCATGCAGACAAAGTATAAGGGAGGGGGTATGTCACATATTTTAGATGATTTCTTCTTTATTGGGCCCAGGGATGCTTTGGATTGTAGGAATGATTTGACTCAATTTCTCTATTTGCAAAAAGATTGGGGTTCCAATAAAAATGTCAAAAACTCAACCTCAACCTCCCTCTACAAAAATTATTATATATGGGATAGAAATCGATTCTGAAATGATGCAAGCAAGGTTACCTATTGACAAGGTGGAAAAGACCAGATTGGCACTAGAAAAAATGTTCCACAAGGAATCTACTACATTAAAAGATCTGCAATCTCTGATAGGTCTACTTAATTTCTCATGCTCAGTAGTGGTTCCAGGTCGAGCCTTTCTTCGAAGACTTATAGATCTCACGTGTGGTTTGTCTGAACCAAATAGCAAAATTCAGTTGTCGAATCAAAGGCAGACATCAATACATGGCTAACATTTATTAAATCATTTAATGGCAAATCTTTTTTCTTGCCGCCAAAATGGTTATCATCAGATCACGTCACCCTACACACAGATGCATCAGGCTGTCATGGCTTTGCAGCAACATTAGGGTCTTCATGGTTTGCTTCATCTTGGGATGATGATCTTGTCAAAGATCAGATTGCTGTAAAAGAACTTTTCCCCATAGTTTTAGCCATTGAAATTTGGGGAAGTAGTATGAGAGACAAAAATGTTTTATTTATGTCTGACAACATGGCAGTGGTTCATATCATTAACAAACAAACATCAAAGGACAAGTCAATTATGCGTTTAATAAGACGCTTGGTTTTAGCTACACTCTCATACAATATCCATTTTCGTGCAAAACATATACCAGGAAACCACAATGTAACAGCTGACCGCTTATCACGCTTTCAATTCCAGGCTGCATTCTAGTCCTCCCCACACCTCGACAGGGTGCAGAGACCCATCCCACAGGATCTCTTGAAGATCTGACAAAAGAGGCTCGCAGTCTTTTAGCTGCTTCTTTAGCAAATAGTTCAAAATTGGCATACCGCAGGACATGGCAGATGTTGTTACAAAGATTTCCAGAAGTTTCCTCCTTGCCCCTTAGCCCAGCTATACTATGCAACTTTATTGCACACCTATTTTGTAATGGTTACTCTCCAAATAGTATTTCTACGCACATCTCGGCAGTCAGTTATGTTCAAAAAAATTTAGGTTTATCAGATACGACAAATACATTTTTGGTAAGAAAGATTTTACAGGGTTGTCATTACTCGGCTCCTAAAAAGGACTCTCGTCTTCCAATTACTGCCCCAATTCTATCTCGGTTAGTGACAGGTTTGCAATCAGCTGTCCTGAATAATATGCATAGAATTCTGTTGAAATCTATTTTTCTTCTTGCCTTCAATGCCTTTTTACGCATAGGGGAATTAGTGGTTAAACATAAGTCACATGTAAATTCTGTTGTCCAAAGATAAAATATCTCTTTTGAATTTCAACAAGGCTCACTTTCAGCAGTCTCACTAGTTCTTAAGAACTTTAAAACAAACAAGTCTAAAGAATTGTTCCAAATTCACTTGAAAGCTTCAACAAATACTGACATGTGCCCAGTTCATTCTTTATATCAATTCATACAAACTTTTCAACATAAATCTGGCCCGTTGTTTCAATTTATGGGGGGTGACCCAGTTACTTATTGCTTTGTGACAAAACATTTACAAAACACCATACGGTTCATTGGTCTTAATCCCCCACTCTATAAAGGTCATGGCTTTAGGATAGGGGCTGCTACACATGCAGCACAACTTGGGTTTTCAGAGAACGGTATACAGAAAATGGGAAGGTGGAACTCTGATGCAGTTCGTAGATATATTAGAATTAACAGTTTCAAGTTATAGCATGGTGATAGGTCAGATGTAAACTGCTATCACCTATATCACACAGGTCAGAATTCAACTGCTGTGATGATATCTATTGTAGGTCAGACTTGAACTGCTGTTAACCCCTTTTCTTTTCTTTTTTTTCATGTATTACTTTTGGTACATTTTTTAACTAAACAATACTCAACTAATGCTAACTGCTGTGCCAATGTTTTCGTGGTTGTGTTTACATTTAATAAATATTTTGTTAATACATGTAATTGTTTTGGCTGATGTCTGTATAATTGGATGTTCTTGCCTCATTGTGTTATATAGGTAGTTAGTCATATCAGATATTGTTTACCTTACTGAGAGCTGTGCCCGCTGGTTTTTTCTTTATGTCATATAAATTAGGCAGCATTATGGGGTTAAAGAACTCGAATATGTCTCACATTATTTTGTGATATTTTGATAGTTTACTCACATGTACATTTGAGTTGTGTATTTTTTGATTTTAGTTAACTAAGCTAAACCACAATATCCCCTTTTGTTTTTGTTTGTCTTTGCTGTTTCCTATACTGATCTGGCTAGTCCACTTTAGATGGCGTTTCTACAAACGTCTTCTGTTTCCATTACGTTTGTGGCAAACCATGGTTTGCTCTTTGTGGCATTTTTTGTTTTATATGACGCCAACTTTTTATTTGTATTATTGTATTAAACTGTTATATCATACTCAGTATTAACAGGGGAGATTATTAGCTGAAGTGTAAAGATTTTTGTCGTAAATTTTATGCAAGTTGATGTAAAATAATCTCCCCTTATATTGGTTAATTTCTAGTCATTTAATAAAATGACTAAATTCGCAATACATGTGTTGTCTCATCTTTTAAGCTCCTAGTCAGATCAGAAAGTATTACATAAAAATATATTTGTGAATGGAAAATCAATTCTTCATAGTAAGGCGTTCAATGAACAAGTGTAATTCTGTTTAACAATTAATTGAAAGGAATAACCACCCACCTTTGCAATATGTTCTCTTACCTTTAGTAACAAGTTGTATCATCTTCGTTCGGAGAAAAAAAGCGATTAGTTTACCTTTTCTCTAAAACACTGGGTCGCCAGTGGGGCACGTGTGGTTCTTGCACTAAATAAAGAAAACTTATTATTGAAGGAGGTGGTAAAATTTCCAGTTCCCTCAAACCAGGACTAGTATATTTCTCTATAAAAAATAAAGTCTTGATCGAGATTCATTGGAATCTTTTTAAATCCCTCACTGATAAACTCAAGTGCTCTGTTACATCTCTTCAAATGAAGTACAGTTTTCATTTTCCATCGATGACTTCTGTAATCACTTCGATACCAGGTCCCATGATAGTAAAGCAGTCCTAGACAAAATTAAAAACTTAAACATTGTGTTGTGATTGAAAACACTGAACAAATGAAATACTATTAATATGTGCCTCTATATTATGTTGATACTTAGAAACTTCAAGTATGATTTAATGATAAATATTCATTTTATGAATGATTGAAATTTGGCCTTTAATCTAAAACGCTTCATGATCCCGAGGCATGCTTTGTAACATGTAACAAAAAAATTACACTATGAAAAAAAAACCCCACCAGAAATAAACAGTGGATTTGTCAGAACTCGTGATCATTCTTTCGTAGAAAAATATTTAAATTCATTCAAATAAAAGACATAACCATAAACTGATTTGTAGTTTCCTCGTTGCGTGAGTAATATGATACATATGATACACATGATACAAATAATAATCAAAACACAAAGCAGCGCGTTATTCAATATCTATGTTCACATTGCGGCTGTTTCGTCGACGTCTAAATCAAATTAATTAAATGCTATGATATTAGAATCTATCTTATTGACATTGACTGAATTCATTTATCTTATTTTCAACACAGACAAATGGAATACTTGAAGTCGAAGTGGTCAGTCTGGTTCCACACATTAGATGCTGACAACGACGGCCAAATATGCTCCGATGACATGGACATCTCGGCCAAGAAGTTGTCGGACATTCGAAACCTCTTAGGAGACAAGAGACTAGAAGGTGGGGTGTTTGACAACACAAAATGGTGGAACGACTACATCTTCTGTAAGGGTCCCTCGGTGTCGATGACGAAAGATGAATTCGTGGAATCCCTCGCAGAGGCTTACCAAGAAGACAATGCTGTTTTCCGTCAGGAAATGGAGCAATGTTTTGGGGATAAGCGAAATTTATCACAGACAACATGGACCGACCTATTACCAAAAAGGAGTTTGCCTTTGGGTTCAAGGTTTTTGAGTTCGGCCAGGTAGACGTGGGAAAGATTGACAAGGCGTACCAGCTGTTCAAGACCGCCAATGGATAGCCCACTGTACAGCTGTTAATTTATGCATGGGTCCAGTTCGCAGCAGATGATGATCAAAACAAACAGGACATCATAATGGAAATTTATGGAAACTAACAGTTTGCTTTTGAAAATAGAAATTGTACGATATATTTTAGCATTTTTACAATATAGTTATAATGATACAATGGTAAATGAATTATGAAAGGCACTAACCTGATCACCGCATGGATGTTGACATCTATAAATGTATTTTCAATATGAAAGAGGGATGTTTTGAAGTTAATGCTATGTTGAAATAAGCGGAATGTGACGAAACGAAACAACAATAAATCGTACTATTCTTAAATTGGTGTCAGCTTTTCAGTTTAAGATTAATCTGAAGATGATATGTTGATATTTCTTAAACTGATCAGTATTATACCACACTTTATTCAAAATTTATATGTGAAACTGTTATTTTCACAATTATAATATCATAATTGTACAGACCCTGAAACGTGCTACTACACCTCTAAAACGAACCGTACCGTTCCGTGCAAGAAACGAACCGTACCGTTCACAAAACGAAACGTACCGTTCACAAAGCGAACCGTACCGTTCACAAAACGAACCGTACCGTGCAAAAAGCGTGCAATATAATTTATGCAAGATCCGCCCCAAAACGGCCAAAAAAGCGTACCGTACCGTGCAATAAGCCTGCAACTTCCATATACGGCTTATTGACTTATGTCTTTCGATAATACGGACGGAGATTATCGCTGACCAGATACATGTAAGTTCAATATTTTGCTAGATTTTAGTTATACGGGATTAAATAACACATACTAAAATTTAACGCTGTTATTTTTATTAAAACCGTTACAAAAATGTTTTAATCTAATTTCCTTTCTTAGACCTTAATTTTTTCCTTGCATCGCGCCATAAACTGTCGAAACATGTACATGTGTATGTCGCAAATTGTGAAATGAACAGGTGTCGGGAATCAACTTAACAGATCAGTTCTTCCTTCAAATAATAAACTTATCATACATATATTAAGTTGTTGGTTGCTTTAACGCACATTGAATCATAAAGTGTTATATCAATATGCTTTCGTGGCTTTCTTGTGTATATTAAGTCGCGATCATTTCCTGTTTATAGTGATTAACAAACCCAGGGTATAAAACGACATGCCCTCGGGGGTTTTCACACCTGTTCAAGACAAAAGAAAAAATACAAAATTGCGTAAGTCTTAGTCTAACCGTACAGCATGCCCATTTTTGATCTTACGGAAGAGATTTTCTATCTTACAGGAGAGAGAGAGAGAGAGAGAGAGAGAGAGAGAGAGAGAGAGCTTGTGTGTTAATTATATTACTTAAAGTTTTATCATTGAACCGTTGTTTCGCTTTAGGTTTTTATAGTCGGTCTTTTGAGCGGGATTTTATTTCAGTACTCCACGTGCTTCGCCTGTCAATCAGTTTATAGTCTGTCCAAGTTATTGCTTCCATCACTTTTTGATGATTTTTAATAAAAATATTGACCGAGGGTCATTTTACTACGTAGAAAAATGACCCACTCAGTTGTAGAATACTTGGTTTACATCGTAGAAATTATGGCCCTAGGGTCATATTTCTCCGTGTTGGATGTAGAAAAATGACGTCGTAGAATATTGACTAAATTTTATTACATATTCTATGTTTGTTTGTTTTGTGTTTATTCTTTTTCCTTTAGGTGGATACAGGGATGGTGGTGATGGGGGGATACATTGCCTGCTTGGTACTTAATAGATTTTTTTTTATCGTATAACCTTGTACGAATAACCAGCTTTAGTTCGCTTTTCCGATCACTTGTCATTGCTTATCATCATTAATTCAGTCTGGTTTTTAATTTTTCAAATAAAAAAAGAAAAAAATATATATTTCTTTTACTAAAGTACATTGATCAACCATGACTGAATAGAAACGATATCAATCTAAATGAAAAAAAAACTCGTACAGGAACTGATACCAGTAAATTTTCTGGGGAAGAGAAAATTATTCATCATGATCTGTATCACAATGAGAAATCAATTATTAACCATTGGTCTGAAATAGGCACATGATCATCTCATCACATGCGTGAATTCAGAAAATTATATCCGGGGAGTGGATATTTATGGGAAGTGGAGTCGAGGCCTATTACAGGTAAATTTGTAAATTTAATAAGTGACCTTAATAAGTTTGAATTCCCCATCCCTTAGATGGCATGCGTCATCCCATTTGGATATTTTTCACAATAAATTCTTTATTGTTACAACAGGCTTAAAAAGAATGTATTTAGAAAAAAATACAATGCATGATTTTAAAACCATATAAACATCACTAAAACCAAAACTTCGAATTTAGAATTGAACATAAGAAACAAAATACTTTACAAATGATTCTGCATGAATTTAAAATCGATATCTGTTGTAATCAAATTGGTCGACATTAAAAATGTACTTGCAAACTTCGGCATATAACAGTTAGAGCAAATTGCAAAGAAACAATGGCACTAAAAAGGGCTTTGGCAATGACTTTGACTCCATTTGAATATAACTCTGGTATTTAAAAACGACACTTGAATCTAGTAAATAATACGGGCATATTCTGACATAACTTTAAACTTTACTTGGATTTCCCATGTAAGTGTCCCAGGGAATCATACTCATTTTTAGCAGTTTCTTAAAGTAGAAACAACAGCTGCTTTTTGTTACCTTTCTCGAAAAAGTGATCTCTTAACTGAGTGTCAGTAAAGTATAACATCTATAGAGATATATTTGTTGATAAGTAAAAAAACGAGGTATAAGAACTGTTGTTAGGACCAGACTTCATACACAAAGACTTATACATACCAAACTTACAAATCATAAAAGAATATGACCTGTTATCCCTAATCATGTCCTACTGTTTACTAATAATTGTAAAGGTTGCAAACTTATGTACAACTTATTATTAGATAAAAAGAGAGAAACATGTACATCTAAATCAAAATGGAGAGAAAAGGGTCATAACTATGCACAAGAAACATGGAACAAAATTTTTGAACTCCATTGTAAATCTACACAAGAATCAAAACTACATTGATAACAGTTCCAAATGTTTCATCGAATTTTTCCGACATTAAATATTTTTTTCAAAACAAAGAAAAAGCAGAGTCTCTTGTGTGCACGTTCTGTAATAGAGATGAAGAGAGTATTGAACATTTATTTTATAAATGTACTGCAGTAATAGATTTATAGAATGATGTTGAAGAATAGATTTTGAGACGGTTTGATTTGTTAATTACAGTCGATAAACAATCAGGTTTTTTTAAAAATATAAAAATAGAGAAATTTATATATTTTTTTAACTTGGTAGTTCTTATTGTGAAGCAATATATTTTTTCTGTATTTTTTTTTGTAAATATAAAAGTGACGCAAATTCAAAAATACATGAATTAAAAACTGTTATAATAGAAAGGCTTTTGACCGAAAAATATATGCTAATGAAAAATTGTAGATATAAAGAGTATGAAAGCTATCGCAAAAATATGTGATAAGTTGTAGTACTGTAGTATATATGGTTAAATTGTTTCTTTATTGTGTTTTTTTCTATTTTGCTTAGAACTGATATGGTTTTTTTATATATTTTTTTTATCCTCTTTCAAGTATCCATGTAGAACAGGGTCCTATCAAGTGAATATGGTTTATATATTATATACACATGTAAACACTGCCCTTACCCCTTTCCCTCCCTCCCTCCCTCCC
>WFKH01010211.1:43974840-43986113 GCA_016163765.1 Magallana hongkongensis
GGCGAAAAATGATTTCCTTATTTCCTGATTTCGGAAATAATCTGTCCTATTTCCTTTAAAAAACGATGCTACGTGCCTGTACTTACACAACTTTATTGAGCATATAATGGCGGCGATGCAGAGTTTGAAGTTAAAGTTAGACATTTAGTGTAACGTTAGCCAAAATTCCGAATTTACACGCGAGTTGCTGTCTTATGTGTACCTGTAAGATACGTCTGTTGGTGTGACGGTGTTTTGTTTGGTTGTCAGACATTCAGTGTAGCTAAATAGAACAGATACTAAAAAATCCGCTTTATTCGTCGAAATTTTACATCTGTCTTCTGGGTTTTTTCGTCTAAAAATATGCAATACGTAGTCATTAAGTTTAGGTTTGTGTATTAAATCATCTACTATAATAATAGGGCCTATTTAGGAAAGCAAGCATAATGCAAAAAGGGAGCGCATGGGAGCACATCATAATGCATATACCTCGGGGGGGGGGGGGGGGGGCCAACCCCAAAAAATATTAGCGAAGGGGCTCCAAAAGGTAAGCTGACAAGTATTTCAAGATAAACACAGACATCGCTTTGTTCAAAGTGATGTTATATATGTAAAAGAGTAAAACGGGTGGCGCATACTTAGTTCTGTCTAATCTTTCATATGCTTTAGCTGCCCCCAGACACTCACCAAACATGAATGCTAAACGTATCGTCTTTAATTTCTATAATTTCTATGTAGTTTATAAGTGAGGTCAAAATTCTATGGGGTCAGTTTTCAACGTGTGGGGGGTCGTAGATCTACAGGTCTGGAATGGTTTTCTACTGTAGAGAAAGGACCCTTATTGTCATAGAATACTGACCCCGGGTCAGTTTTCTCCGTCGAAATTTGACCTCCGGGTCAATATTCTACCGGGGTCACTTTTCGTCGTTACACCGGCCCTATAACTCCTTTTAGGGACCAGGTACATGTAACAAAACAATAATGGTTGCATATTGTTAAGCTCATTATTTTGAGCATCTTTTGTTCAATATTACTTTTCGAAATTTTTCTCCATTTTAATATATTGAAGATCAAACTTTCGGACTTCTGGCCCCTTAAACCCTAATTACGTAACAAAGGAGTAAACAATTGTCAATTATAGGTTTATAGTGTTTCGATGAATATAATTGCTACTATAATGTTTCACAATTAAAAGTTATCATCAAAAGACTTTTAGCCCCTCAAATCCCCTAATTACGTAATATATGAGATTTTTTTTATCATATATGAATGCATAACTGAAAGATTAACATTTTTGCATTTTAAACATATTACAAAATATTTCTCAGAAAAGTGCTGTGGAAGAAAGACTTCAGAGCCCTTTTGGCCCCTAATTTGAGGGACCAGCCCCTTTTTCTTGATGTCAAATGAAAGGTCTTTTGATATTAAACATATTTTGTTCAACAAGTGTTTAGAAATTCGTTACCGTTCTTGAGCTATCTTGGAAAGAACGTTTTAGTTGTGAATATATCACAATTTTAATTATATGTTTATTTTGAATATGAACAAAGATGTTTGTGATTACCTGTATGTTTTTATAAGTTTGACTAATTTCCTAGTGATGTTAATGTATGTCTCTTTTTGTCAGATCAAGGTATTTTGTTCATGTTTAATCCTTTTTCCGTTTTTGTCCGAGTGTTTACTTTTTGTCAATTTATAACTAGAGGAAGTAAGTTAAGCAGAAGACAGTTGTGACAGCAAAAGATTGAGAGGAGAGAAGAAAGGGTTTGAATGGGGTTTAACATAGATAGAGTATAGTATAGTTTAGCGAATAAAGAGTATAGTTTGAGTTAGGAAGTAAATATATAGGGGTAGGCGGGTGGATTTTAGTGCAAGAGAAGAACGGTTGATTAAGGTTATATGTTTTTCTGTGTACTTGTGTCAGATTGAGTACAGTGAGCATATATATATATGTGTGTATATATAGGTGTATTTGTATGAATGTGTTGTGTGTGAATTATTTTTAACAATGTGGTAAGTTATTCATATTATTGTTTTCAGTCTAATCCTGTGTTATATTGTTGAATTATCTTAATATGTTTATTAAATGTGAAAAGAGAACCAGGAGTTTTCATTCAAGAAAGGATTTGATAAGAAAAAGGAACAGCTCGCCACACCCTTATCTCCTTATTGGGACCAGAGAACGAAATTTTGATGGTTGAGTATTGTTTAGAACATCATTCTAAGCATCTTTTATTCTATATTGTTTTCAAAATATTTGTCCTTTTTGTGATATAAGTGATCGAAATTTTGGACTTCTGGCCCCTTAAAACCCATAATTACGTAACGCATGATTTTTTTTATTATGAATAGTTAAATAACTTTAAGATGAACATTTTTGCTTCTTAAACATATTACAAATTACTTCTCAGTAAAGTGCTATGGAAAAAAGACTTCAGAGCCCTTTTGGCCCCTAATTTGAGGGGTCAGTCCCTTTTTCTTGATGTCAAATGAAAGGTCTTTTGATATTAAACATATTTTGTTCAATAAGTGTTTAGAAATTCGTTACCGTTCTTCAGCTATCAGGGAAAGAACGTTTTAGGAGCCGACCCCTTATCTCCTTATTGGGGCCAGAGAACGAAATTTTAATGGTTGAATATTGTTTAGAACATCATTCTAAGCATCTAATATTCAACATTGCTTTTCAAAATATTTGTCCTTTTTGTGATATGTGATCGAAATTTTGGACTTCTGGCCCCTTAAAACTCCTAATTACGTAACGCATGATTTTTTTTTTATTATGAATAGTTAAATAACTTTAAGACGAACATTTTTTCTTCTTAAACATATTACAAATTACTTCTCTGTAAAGTGCTATGGAAAAAAGACTTCAGAGCCCTTTTGGCCCCTAATTTTAGGGGGCAGTCCCTTTTTTTTTATGTCAAATGAAAGGTCTTTTGATAATAAACATATTTTGTTCAATAAGTGTTTAGAAATTCGTTACCGTTCTTCAGCTATCAAAATTTTTCAAGCGATTTAGAAGTCGACAACTGTCTGACACAGATTAAGGTGTTATTAAGTTGTCGCAGGAAATGTATGTCTGTAATGAAGAGTATCAAATTGACTTGAAGCCAGTTATAGTGAGTGCACTTTTTTAGGACAGCAGGGCATGTTAAGTAAGAATTTGTTTTTAACATGGTTATTGATGTTATTGATGTCAAACTATTTGATATGAAACTCTCTGTTTTGATATTTTGGCCAGTGAAAAAAAAAATCGCTGTAGATATTAAGCTACCTAAAAAATCTTTATTTGTTGGATTTTTTATCAGCAAATATTTTTTTTAATAGTGGGACAAGGGTACAAGTGTATTAGATGAAACTAGCTTATAATGTTTTGTATTTTTGATCATGGAAACAACTGCTGCAAAGGTACAGTGTGTTATATGCCTTCCAATATAAAGATGGAATGAAATGAAAGTAGAAATGATGTAAATGTGCTGTTTTTTTTTTTTTTAAATTATTTCCATATGAATGTCAGCGTTTTGCATTATGGTTCAATTTTTGCAATAAGATCTGTTCACAAATAGTACGAGTAGAGTTTATACTTGGAGTTTTAAAGTACCGTATGTAGACTGTTGAAATATTCTTTATACATGTATTGGAAAGCATTTGCTGACTAAACCAACTTCACTGATATAATGTTATCTTAAAGATTGAAATTTCATCAAAACCCTATTTTATGTAAGGTTAAAAATTGTATTACCAAATGGCAATGCATTGCCAAATTGACATAATAAACTTTTTTGAGCTGAACTCTAAAACTTTTAAATGGAAAAAGGGTTGCTTTGAATCTTATCGAGTTTCACATGAAGATTTAGCTCCCTCTGATCATTTTGTTTTATCGGTGAATGTTGGCTATCATACATGTTGTATAGCTTCATCGTAATTTTGACCCAAAATCAGGACAAAGCTTTCTGTGATAAAACGATATGAATTATGTTGTTGTAGAGTATTCAACACTGTATATGATTATGATTCGAAACTATTTTAGTTTCATTTACACTATTTATTGACTATTTGTCAAACTACTAGTCATGGAGTCAATTTTTAGTCTTGCATATGACACCAATAGAATCCACTTTGTGAATTTGTTATCCAAATTGCATGTTGCTTGAATGATGTCATGAGATTGTAATAATCATGCATACAGCAAATTTGAATTCTAGACTTAAATACAATTTTTATGATATGCCCATAGTATTGGCAACTGAAGGATATATTAAATACTGTTTAAAGCCCGTTTTTTCAAGTAATGTGAATTTTGTACATGTTGAAAATTTGTAGTATTAATGACATAATGAACAAATAGCATGGGTACTTATTGAATTCATTCCATCAAAATTTTCCACATTTGTTTCTATGTTACATTCCTCAAAGCTCCAATCTCTCGATGCATGTTATTTTTATAAACACTGTATATACATTATTTTACGTTTATGATATGGATTTACTAGCATTTCTTTTTCTTTTTTTTTTATTCTGCCTTTGTTTTTATTCAAATTTAATCTCAGTCTTTGATAATTTTTTTTTATTTTTGATTTTCACACCAATGTAGTTTTTTTTTTGTTTATAACAAATGAAATTGAAAAAAAATTTACTTTTTCTAGTTTAACACTAAAAACCTTAGCATTCCAGCTATCAGTATACATGTACAAGTCTTTTAGAATAAAACAAATTCCATTGATTCTGTTCAATACATGTGTACCGGTTGGTACTTTTTACTTTTTAAAATTCCGTCCAATTTGACACAATGTCTCGTCTGACATTATCTGCATACTATTTTTATACTCAAGACATTTCACACTCATAGAGCGATGAGTCCTCATTGACACAGTGTCATATATGACATCATGTATGATTTATTTCTTGTTGTATGAAGTCTGACCTTTCTTCTTTTTTATTTTTGTATCAAGGAATGCCTTTACATGTTGCTCATTTTATATTCCGCCCAAAACCTCATTTTTTCTATTTTTATTTATTTTTATTTATTTGCATATGTGAGCACAAATATTTTCTTTTCTTAATTTTCAAATTTCTTGATCACTTATAAATTTTTTTTATTAATCTGTGTTAATGGATTTCAAGGCCAAACTAGAAACAGTAATTTACTGAAGTAGATATATATGTATTGAATATATGTAAATGATTGTGTATTGGTCAAGCTAAGATACTTATGGGACACCTTGAGATTATACACATGTAATTTGGACGAAATTATTACATCATAACCAAATTATATTATAGTATTTTTTTTTCAAAATTTTCAAAATTGTTCAACATTTCACGATGCATTATTTTGAAAAAAGAAATGAAAATGAAAAAATGTTAAAGCTTCGAAGTAATTTCAAACTCATGAGTTGCAAATGAGTAGAAGACTTAAACTTTTGTAATATGCCGTAAAACATCTAGATGGTGTAAAAAAACTAAAAGATAAATTAATTTTTTCATTTAGTTTGAAAGAAAGTGTGTCTCAATATAGAGGTGTCCCATACCTTTAAATTCATATTAATAGTTTATTCTGAATTTTCTTTATAACCAAGAAATAACTAAAGTCACTTAGAACCTGCCTAAAATATATCTACAATGTAATTTGATAATTATTTCAGAAGGGTCTTATAAGTTGAGAGATAATGTAATGTTTAGAAAGAAATCCTTAATGTTCTTCATGGTGAAGATGTTAGTCAATTATTAATAAATGTTCACTTTTTTAGTAATGTAATGTATATGTACTTATATGAAGTTAAATAACTGATGTCCCCTGGTATATGTGTGTAGAAATATGATGTCTACATTTTCTAATTTATATGATTTATTGTTGAGTATCTTATATCTTCTACAGGGTGTAAGACTTATAATATCAAATGCAAATCATATCATGATGCTATGTATGATATTATTGTTTAATTAGTATTGATGATTTCTGCTGATTCTCTGTTAACATCTTGATTCCTTGAAAATATTTGTATTAACAATAAAATTAAAAACAAAATCTATAACTCATGCATGGTGTCAGGAAATGCAAGGAAAACAGAGAGAGAGAGAGAGAGAGAGAGAGAGAGAGAGAGGGAGCATTTTTTTGTTTGTAGGAAGTGACTCGTTCACTTGAATATATATATACTGATTCATTTCGGATGGGCATGTGTAAAAATTATATTTTAAAATAATTGTATGATAAAAATCGAAAAATAAGCTATATAAACGTGGTTTTACCAACTTTTCCTAGGCTTTTCTAACTTTTATTTTGGCTATTTCATATGGGAGTATCATATAAATTTATCAACTTAAATCTCCACTGGATCGGTCCTATTGTAGATACAAAATCCAAGTAGTTCTTAGTATTTTATCAAATTTAAAACACTCTAAAGCTCTATAGTATAGAATCCTCAAATAATGTAGATTCTAAATTGTTAAACCCGTGATTCCCAGACTAACGCTAGAGCCCCAAGAGGGGTTTAAAGTTTAACATAGAAATGTATTATTAGGAAAATGTTTGAAAATCTTCTTCTCAAGAACTACAATGCTACATTTTATGAGATTACTATGCAACCACCATCAAATAATGTAGATTCTAAATTATTAAAATCGTAACCTGGACTAATACTGGGGCCCCCAAGAGGGGCTTGACGTTTAACAAAGAAATATATAGGGAAAATGTTTTAAAAAGCTAAAATAAAATGATACAAGGAACTGTTGTTCAGGTGAGCGATGTGGCCCATGCATGGGATTCTTCTTCTTCTCCCCTGGCACCTACAGACTTTTTTAATCGATAAATTAAGATATTATTATATATACAAGACTTAATGTTGGTAAAATAATGATATAAAAAAAATTCGAGGTGAGAGCGGCAGAACAAACTTTAATCTTGGTGTTTTAGCCGTCAAAGCACGTGTGCAGGAGATCATGACCGGTTTTCTTATTTTTTTTGAGAAAGAGTCATCTTGTAAGAACGATCAATTTACTGAAGCAAAATTTCGAATAAGTCTAGAGAAAGCTCATTCATTGTTAACAGGGGGAAAGTTAACACACACTCCAATTTGATCATGCTGATACATTGGCGGAAATGTAAAAACCCACTATAGTCTAGTCAAAATAAAGTTTAACGTCAAACTAATTGCAACAAAAGAAATTTTTGTGAAATTTGAATTATCACTTATGTTTAAACAACATATTACGAATCGACAAAAATCGATCGGCTAGTTTTTTCTTAAAATCGATTTCAAATTAGCTAAAATCATTTCTGTAAATTACGTAACGGTAGAGCTACTGTAGAGTAAAAGAGTCCACAGAAGAGAAATAACCGCGATGTAGCAGACGATTCGTGTTTTGATATCATATATTTTACCAGTATTGATAAGCATTTTAATGGTATAAAAGACTCAAAGTAGTATGGTAGATATGTATATAGTGTGAAATTCATAAATGAACGTTCAGTACTGAGAACATTTGGTCCGTTGTCGTATAATTAAAGGTCCGCCCCGTAAAATGGTCCGGGGCGGACCTTTAATGTTAACATTTAAGGTCCGCCTTTGCTCTAAAAGGGTCCGGCCCGTATAAGAAAAGGTCCGCCTAACATAACAGGTCCGGGGTATATTTTCCATTTATATCTTTTCAATTTCGAGTATTTTGTTACAAAATAAGTGGTATTATATTGTAATTCGTTTAAAGGAGTACTTACCCGAAGTGAGTTCGTAAATATCCAGCATAGAGTGTAAATGAAAATACATACAGCTTGGTCAACACAAATAAATTACAATATTTATTACAGTTTAAAACTGTTTTTCATTTAACTTTAATTTTGCAGGGCGACCTTATATAAGCAGGAAATGAAGCTAATTGGTGTCGTTAATTAAACAATAGCTTGAACCAGGTGTTATATATACACACCACCCTGCAGGTGTGAAGGGTTCACACATTCAGGTGTTTGACCGTTTGAAATTATCAATTCCTAGTAAACAATGGACATTTCACACGTCTTCTTTTTGCACATCTTTCCAATATGATACACGTTTGAAAACTTAAACCATTTTAAAATCAAATATTCTTCACAATTCAATTATAACGATACCTGCAAGCAGTATTATTGCTATTTTTTATTTGCACTATGCCACATGTGTAAGTTATGTTTATTATTATATATAGTTCCGTTCTTCGATCCTTCTTTTCCCTAATTATATTTTTGGATCGGACCTTTGCCTTTGTTATAATCAAAGAAGGGTAGTATCCAATTTTTTAAAGAAACTAATTTATTTATATTAAGAAATTAAATACATGTAAGATTAGTAAAGAGCCCTATTCCTTCGGCTATATTAGCATTTTGCATCTGACAAAGAATATAAGGGGATTTTTTTTAAAAGAACATATTCGTGTGAAAAAGGAAAATGTTGACACCCCTGGTAAAGAAATTGGGCGCACAAGATTATAAGCTTGCAGGAATCATCGAAACGAATCAATAATGATTTAAATGTCTATAACCTCGAAAGGCTATGTACAGATTTGAAACAAAATTAAATACTCAAACTATATCATGTTGAGAGTTGAAGTACATGTCTATTTCGGCTATTAAAAAAACAAGCTTTCTAAAATGGCAATTAGAGGGTAAACCGATAACTAGTTATATTGGAAATTTTTATGCATACATATTTTAATTCATTTATATCGTATAAACTAGTAATAAGAACAGAAAATAGTGTTCATACGGCAGAAACCAATAACGGCAAATTAAAATATACCGGTATTCTATAATTTAACATAATGTTATATCAACATACATTTAATTAAAAACAAAAAAGTTAAAAAAATAAAATGAAAAAGGAGTCACCGGTAGGATTTGAACCCCAAACACCGCATGTATGTATTCACTTATCCAGGACGAAACCATTGAGCTATGCGTGACCTCACAATATGCGGTATAAAGTAGTGTTTGAAACAACATTGTCATATCCATGGACTTTGTTTTTTATCCTCCCCAAAATATTTTGAAAAAGTACATAATTAGTCATCTCTGGGTCATCTCTCCATCTTTTTTTAAAAAGCGACATCTTTAATGTTGAAATATGTCATCTTTGCACGTTTCAAATTTGTAGAGAGAAGACCCAGAGACAATAAAATCATTTAAAAACAGCTGTAAATAAGTATGATTTTGCATGAATTGCATCGTGTTGCTATATTTAGACCCATATTATGATAAAACTTTTTGCATTACATACATTTTTCTACCCATTCCACGTCCAGCAGAAACCAAATAACGGTTATAATTCGGAAAATGTGCAAAATTAAATGATGAAATTTCCACTCTCCTTGTGCGCCCAGATTCCTGCCGAATCTACATCTTAAGCGCCCACTTTCTTTTATTATTCTAGATTCCTGCCTGTTACACTCACATATAGCGTTAATTAATTTTTTTACAAATATCATATAAACATCATGACATGCATTTCTTGGCGCCACCCCCAATAAAAAAATATAAGAAGGTCATTAGATAAAAAACAATACCGTCTGACAAATATGACAGATCTACCTTATTTTGTGATTATTTCAACGAGACGGACAATCGTTTGCAATGGATTCCAGGCCTTTGTCACCTTTTTAAAAAATCGTCGGATAAAACTCAATTATAAATATGTTTTCACTTCTTTTACTTAACATTACACTAATTTTTCGGTCTTTTTAGGGATACAATACATGTACCGGGGGTCTCACTTCTGTAAATGAAATATTTTACGATAAAAATCAATTATGTAAATATTATTATAAATAATGTGTAACTACTCTGAATAGATTTTTAAAAATAAAACTTACGCTAAAGTCAATTTCATGTCCACTCCAACTTTAAGATCAACTGATAAATATCATTACAAGAACCTATATTAAACTCACTACATCCATGTATATATGTAAGTATGACCAGTACTTTGAAGAGGGGGACCTTTTCTTGGGCTATAATATTGGGTCCTACCTCTGAAATGTAAGGTCATCGGATTAAAATACTGTGAATTATTTGCATACAGCATTTCAATGGGGCGAACCTTTTCTTGTACTATGATACTGGGTCCTACCCCCCTGAATCAAAATGTAATTTAGATGAACATCAATACATGCATCAATATGTATTAACTACGAGTACTTGATTCCTTGTTTAACTACATGTATTAAAATATTTTTTCAACGGGCGGACCTTTTCTTAAGCAATGATATTAGGTCCTACCCCTAAATAAAAGATCATCGGGTTAAATCAAAACAAGTATCAATATGAATATTAATTATCTGCATCCAGTATTTCAACGAGGCAGACCTTTTCTTGAATTATAATATTGAGTCCTACCTACTGAATCAAAAGATCATCATTAGAATGAAAGTCAATACAAGTATCAATTTGTTTAACTATTTTCCTATTTAACCATTATACCAGTATTTCATCGGGGCAGATCTTATCTTGCGATATGAAATTAGGCCCCTCTCCAACATGGAAGAGAGAGAGAGAGAGAGAGAGAGAGAGAGAGAGAGAGAGAGAGAGATTCGAACTCGGGATGTACGGATCACAAGCCCGAAACTTTATCCACTTGGCTATGGAGTAAGTTACATGTTGCTGTCGATAAAATCCTTTTAATAAAACGAAATGTCGTTTCGATCAGAGGTCAGCCATTTCGTGATGATGTGTTATTCCACTTTAATTTGTAAAGTGTTATTTCCCGAGCTTGCGCGGGATGTCATCTAGTTATTTTTATATTAAGGGTTTTGATATCAATTACGTAAACTGCAAATATATTTTATATAAAGTTTCTGGTCCGCTTGTCAATATAAATACATGTATTTAAATACTTGTACTAGTACTCCGCTTTTAAATCTCATTAATCCAAAACCTATATAGTTGTCTTCAGTTTAGCACTCATGTGCATATGACAGCTTTGTAAAAGGATGTGCAAGACCGATTAAAAAAACTACTAATTACAAAAATAATCGCAGCAAAAATATTTGTTTTTCATTATTAAAATTTTTTTTGAATGAGTCCATTCATACAATGGTCATTCTATTGAGTTAACTTACCATTCGAAACCAATGCTTAATCAGAGAACTATGCGTACAGTAATATTCTAAATAATTATATGCTTAAAATTGCGCTACGCGTACAGTATGAAATAATAACTCCTGATATTCTGAGGAATTTTTAAGGTCTTCCGTTTCCAACGGAAGACCTTATAGTGATTGTAATGTTTATTAGGGTCTTCCGTTTCCAACGGAAGACCCTATTGTTTTTG
>WFKH01010211.1:43992245-44033927 GCA_016163765.1 Magallana hongkongensis
TTTTATCACAGGCCGCCCAAATATTTGGTAGCGTAAAGAAGGAAAAAGTTTGGTTTTTCCCTTTTGACCTTTGGGTTGACCCCGCAAAGAGAAACGTGTGGATTGGACTATACTGAATAATCGCAATGTTGCAGCGGGTTCGATTTAAGACATGTTGCTACTATTTTCTACGAATGTCGTAGTATTCGTAAACAACTATTTTTTTGTATTTGTGTGTCAAATGTCTCTGAATTTGTACACTTCTATAAACTGTTCTTTCAATGAGGAATATTAGTCACAATGCAGATACGGTTTTCCCACAATCAAAAACGTTAAACAAATCATATGGGTTTTTCCTTTCGACAAACCACTTAAGTGATTAAGTGAGTAGTTTTCTTGTTTTAATAGCTGTCCTCTTGTACCATCCACTTCTTTGTAACACGCAAATCATTGTCCTTAAACTATAAAAAAAATTATGCATAGCATCAGATATTGACTCCCCACTTCCTCATCTGCTGAATTTTATTTTTTAAAGCCTACAATGAGTGGCATGCGAAATAAACAAACTTTAGGAATGACATTTACTCAAGTTTTAAGTTGGCAAAAATAAGTTTTGCATTTAAATTTTTGTATCCATATCACGAACATAACTCTAACAGTTTTTTTGAATGGCTATTTATTTAATTATTTTGTTTTATTTGGAGAAAAAAAATATTAACAGCAAACTCAATAAATCAGTAAATTTATAGTAAAGGAGAGGGAAATCTGACCAATTTTTTCTTTTCATTTCTATATAAAAAATTATGATAGCAATATATGGACTGATTTAAAATGATTTGAAACACAAATTGAAAAGGGAAAATATCATTGCCATCCGGAGTACCAGAGAACTCTATCCACAAGAGTTTAAACTATCAATAAAGTGATAAAGATAAAGGTTAGTGATGAAGGTAAATCAGATGAAATCATGGTAATTAAAAAAGTATCATTCTTTCAAATTCAGGCTGCTTCCAGATATATAATAAAATATATTTGTGGATGAAAAATCAATTCTTCATAGTAAGGTATTCAGTGAACGAGTCTAATTCTGTTTAACAATTAATTGAAAGGATAAACCACTTACATTTGCTGGATGTTCTCTTACCCTGAGTAACAAGTTGTATTATCACGTTCGGAAAAAGAAAGACGTTTGGTCTTACCTCTTCTTTGAAAGACTGGATCGCCAGTAGGACACTTGTGTAGTTCTTGCAATATACAGAGAAAACTTATTATTGAAGGGGGTGGCAAAGATTCCAGTTCCCTCAAACCAGGACAAGTAAATTTCTCGAAGCTGAGTCGGTTTAAAGTCTTGATCGAGGTTTATTGGAATCTTCTTAACTCCCTCACAGATAAAACTTAAATGCTCTGTTATATCTCTTCAATTGAAATACAGTTTTCATTTTCCATCGAAGACGTCTGTAATCACCTCGATACCAGGTCCCATGATAATGAAGCAGTCCTTGACAAAAGTCAAAACTTAAACACTGTCTTATTGTCTTGTGATTGAAAACATTGAACAAATGAAATACTATTAAAATGTGTCTTTATATTATGTTGATACTTAAAAATTTCAAGCATAATTTTATAATAATAGTCATTTTATGAATGATTGAAATTTGGCATTTAATCTTAAATGCTTTATAATCTCGAGGCCTATATAATAAAAGGCAAACAAAATTTACACCACAAAACCCCCACCAGGAATATACAGTGGATTTGTCAGAACTCGTTATCATTCATTCGTGGAAAAGTATTTAAATCCATTCAGAAATAAGACATAACCATATACTGATTTTTTCACTGTGAGGAACGTTCCACATACCGGTATGATGCAAATTTTAAAAAAAACCCAGCGCGTTGTTTAATATCTATGGTCACATTGCTGTTGTTTCGTCGACGTCTAAATCAAATAATTAAATGCTATGATATCAGTATCTATCTTATTGACATTGACTGAATTCATTTATCTTAATTTCATCACAGAAAAATGGAATACCTGAAGTCGAAGTGGTCAATTTGGTTCCACATATTAGATGCTGACCACAACGGCCAAATATCCTCCGGAGACATGGACATCTCGGCCAAGAAGTTTGCGGAGATTCGAAACCTCTTAGGAGACAAGGGATCAGAAAGTGGGGTGTTTGACAACACGAAATGGTGGAACGACTACATCTTCCGTAAGGGTTCCGGAGTGTCGATGACGGAAGATGAATTCGTGGAATCCCTCGCAGAGGCTTACCAAAAAGACGAGGCTGTTTTCCGTCGGAAAATGGAGCAATGTTTTGGGGAGATCGCGAAATTTGTCACAGACAACATGGACCGACCTATTACAGAAGAGGAGTTTGCCTTTGGGTTCAATGTTTTTGTGTTCGGCCAGGTGGACGTGGGAAAGATTGACAAGGCGTACGAGCAGTTCAAGGACGCCCATGGGCAGCCCACTGTACAGCTGTTAGTTGATGCATGGGTCCAGTTCGCAGCAGATGACGATCAAAGCAAACAGGATATCATCAAGAAAATTTATGAAAACTAACCGTTTGCTTTTGAACATTGAAACTGTACAATATATTTTAGCATTTTTACATGTGAAACTGTTATTTTCACAAATATAATATCATAATTGTACATCTGATTTTTATTGTGGATTTTATTCTTTATTTTCTCAGCATCATGCAATTAAATAAACTTTGATCTCTCTGCTACGATTTTAATTTAAAGCATTTTTCAGGCATTTTAATGAAGTCGGTGGTACCAATTTTTCAGGTTTGGTTAAATTTTGACATAGAAGTACTCAAGTTCAAAAATGATCATCTAAAATTCAAAAATATAGTCTAGTCTCAAGTCACGACAGATGTCACTCCTTTTCTATTTCCTGTGTTGTCACAAAATCCGATGATACATGATACAGCAATGATACATGTATAGAAGGAATATAACTTAATGTTTACACATAGGCTAAACAAAAGTTTTACTGATTAATTTACGAAGATAATTGATGGCAACATTAATTTGTATTGGATTGAATATAAGTAAATGACATTAGTTTAATATAAGAAATATACAGTAAAACACGCTTATAACGAAGTGCCAGGGACAGGCGATTTTGCTTCGTTATAAGCGTAATTCGTTATATCCGCCAAGTTTACAACATGTTATAAAGTCATCGAGAATGAAAATCACTTCGCTGTAAGCGTTAATTCATTATAAGCGTGTTCGTTATAACCGTGTTTTACTGTAATATTCAACAACTAATTAAATGTACTTTTAGTCTTTGGTGTCCTTTCTATCACCAACATCAAGAAATTGTCATGTTTTGCAACAAATGTGTCCCAAATAGGGCATTACATGAGGATCTCGGGAGGACGCCAGACAGGTAGCGAAGGGGCTTTCCAGCTGTTCACGGCCCGCCCATGAACAACCCAATGTCCAACAGACAGCGGGTTCAGTTCATAGCAGACGACGATAAAAGCAAACAGGCAGGATGTTATGATGTTTTACAGAAACTAACCGTTTGCTATTAAACATTGAAGCTGTACAATAGATTTTTTTCAGTCTTTAAGACATCTAATTTATAATGATGAAATGTTTATATTCCTAACGTCCCCTCTGGAAGGGTTTGTGACATCCCTATAAACATTTGCAATAGAAAAACAAGATGTTAAATTTAAAGATGATTTAAACAATGTTTCCTCAAAAACGTGGATAGAAAAACACTCATTCAGTTAATTTGCCTCGGCGTTGCCACTTAGTGAATCACGAAGTGAATCACGAAACAAAGTGTATTGTGCCAGAAAACTTTTCTTATATAATATCTCATATTGAATTTTAATCAGAAAGTTAAATATAAGCTGTTTTGATATTCAAAAAGCATACAGGATCTGTCCGTTAAAAATGTTTTAAGTCTAAGTGGTTGCTAGTGCAATTGTTTGAGATTATGTTATGAAGAATAAAGAAATGATAATTTACGTTAAATAAAACATAAAAACTATAAAATCTCATTTAATTAACAATATGTTAATTTCTTTCACCATCATGTGTAGGAAAAAAAGAAAATAATATAATTTGAATTTTAGTTTGCACATTTCCTTATGTTTCCTGTATACATACCTGAAAATGATTTGTTTGTATTTAAAGCATAAATAGCACTATGTAGTCTATATCAAATCAATTTAATGAATTAAAATCGTGTCGTTCAATTCTGTTGCTCTTGTAGAATTTATTTCAATGCACAAAACATATTATTACGTACTACGCTTTTTTTCGCTATAGTATATGACCTCAAAATACAAGTTATAGTAATTCCAGTAATTTTATGATTGAAATTCTGTAATTCTTTTCATTCCCCATCACTTAATCAGCTCTACAGTAAAGTTTCGAATGTTATATGCCACTGCAATCAGTATTTAGTTTCAGCATATTTGATTCAGTATATTTAAGAGTTGAGTTGTGAAGATGACTTCAAATCAGTAGAACAAATTGACAGCGAGAAGCAGGCCCTCAATTGAAAGTCTGATAATTGACAATTGTAAAAGACAACAGCTGAACACCAATTGGCGTTTTGGTCAAGACTTATTTATTAAAATTGAACATACATTTAACAACCGACCTGCCACCCAATTGGTGAGCAGGTATATGGCTGTACAGTAAATCAATCATCACATCAACAATCAATTGTTCAATCAATAAATATAAATCAATCACATTTGCAATAGGATTGTTCAATCAATCAATCAATCAATCAATCAATCAATCAATCAAACAATCAATCCATAAATAATCGATCAATCAAATTTTTTGATCGATCAATATAAATCAATGATATTAGCAATAGGATTATTGAATCAATCAATCCATAATCTATCAATCTATCAATCAATATCAATCATCATTGTCAATTGATGAATTGAGTCAATAAATAATCAATGGATCAAATAGTGGACAAATAGCGCTTTGCTTAAAGCGGTTTAATGGCTAGGCTAGGTAGACCTTGGGAGCAGTTGACCACCTATCCCCAAGATTTGAGCAGGCCCTGGGAACAGTTGCCTACATCAAAGACCTGAAAAACCCTGCCATGTTGCAAATTCCGCCTTAGCTAAGGTGTTTGTCCGCCAGACGATTTGAAACCTAAAACCCTTTGAAGGGGCGAACACAGCGATGAGGGCAAGTTTAAGGGTAAGCCATGACCAGGAATTGGGAAGGGGGGATACAGGGGCAACTGGGAGCATGGGCCAAAATGTGTTTATACTAAATCAGAAAACCACTGAACGTTAGATCAACCTGCAATGCATGTGAAAAAACAGAATTGATCTATTGGGATATTAACTTATTATAAGCTAAACATGTTTAAAATTAAATAATAGATAATTATAAAATAGTGACAAACTTTTAAGTCCATGAAGCCATAAAGGTTAAAGAGATGTTATGTTGACAAGACATCGTATAGTTAACAGTCAGCTAGAAGACTATTGAATGTAAATGATTGGGTTAAATGTACAAGTTGGCCCCATACCAATTGTTATTCAGTGTATTCAAGCTCAAAGGCATAAAGACCATTTGTATTGTATCCATCACATGTTTGAGATGAGGGTCGATTATAGATATGCATAGAGTCTGACTTGTATATGCGTATGTGGTAGGATTGGAGCTAGCAATGGTTAGTATAACCATAATCTGAAATAAAGGTTGATGTCTTTGCTGTAAGGTGGCTCGCTACACCTTGAAATTGTTTCTAAGATCAGAAGAAAATTTCATAATTATGATGGATAATAAGTACATAAGTATATAAGCCAAATTGGTGAATTAATTTGGAATTTGGATATAAAAATTTATTTTCAAAAAGTTGATTCTGTGAACATGAACAAAAGCCCCAAGCGGATTCGAACTCATAATATGCAGTTTTCAAGCCAGATACTTAAACCATTATACAACCAATTGGATTGATACAGTTTAAAGGGACTTGGACACGATTTGAGCTCAAATTTTTCAAATTTTATTTTTCCATTTTTAATGTCAAGAATGGTCCGTTTGGATGTTTTTAATGCTTTCTCAAAATTTTAAAGTTAAATATCGAGTAACAAGAAAGATACAGAGGTTAGAAATCTTTGTTTTGTAAACAAAGCTCGAGTCCTGTTAATGTTTACATATGTGTTGTATTGGTATAAACTCTAATGTAATATTGTTTTTTGTTGTTGATAATTATTTAGAAACACATTAAATCAGTTTATCTTCTTTGTCAGAAGTTATTTTGTCAACAAAATGATAATTTCTTTACTGTACATTATTTGTAAACAAATATAAGACTCGAGCTTTGTTTACATAACAATGGCTTCTTACCTCTGTATCTTGAATGTAGCTTGACTTCTAACTTTCAAATCTTGTTGAATCATTCAAGATGCACCATTAAAAAATAAACCACTTTCTACATAAAAATCAAAAATTTAATTTTGATCCCAAATCGTGTCTAGGTCCCTTTAACAAACATTTAAATCGGCATCTTGCGACGTAGTGTCTTGAAAAGTATAAGTCTAGGTGAGTGATGTACCTTAACATGTTGTCCCCATACAAGTAGACTAAATTTGTAATTGAAATCATGTAACTTAAAAGTCTATGTGAGAGGTGAAGCGTGAAAAGACTGCGGACAGGTATAATGTGATAGTTATTAAGGTAGATAAGCGACTGGCCTTCGCAGGTGGCCATACATGGAATAATTTGTTAAAGCTTGTGTCAAATAGCAGAATCCGCCTGGCTGGGTGGAGAAGTAGTTGCCTTACTAACTTGATAATTTGTGGAAATAAGGAGTGATTGTACTGTGGTACATGATTACAGCTTCAAATTCCTTGCAATGAGATGCATAATGTAATGTATTTACTCGCGAGAAACAAGCTTAAGCTTGAGGTTAAGCTTAAAGGTGAGTCGAGATGAACAATGCAGCTTTTAAAAAGGGAGTGCTTAAATTATTGAATGTTGGAAGTGCTGCAATAAGTCTGTGGGTGACACAAGGAAAAGCATCTTTTGGGTAATGACAGTGATGTTTGAGAAGTTGATAAGATCAATGCTATATAGTTGCCAGGATTTGAAATGATGATAAGATATGTTTGAAGCTGACATGGAACATTAAATTTAAGATGGGGTCCCCAAAGTGGTAGATTAAGCTAAAACTTGTTGCTACTCCCTGACAACTGCGATGAAATATTTGAACTAATAAAATGTATATACTGTACTTATAATCAATGCAATGATAGATTGTTTTGAACCCTGTCAGCAGGAGACCCTAGATGTTTATAGATGATTGATGCTAAGTATGCATATGAGCTAAAGAAAAATTTTGTATCCTCCGCAAGCAGGATTTGATCCAACACATTAATGACCCTCCGTTTCTACAACACACTACATTCGATCATGGCCATTTGCCATCGACTGAATTCATGACACAGACTTAACTTAGTTGTAATGGGAGATGTTGTAATGGCTATATCGTGTGTTTGGACCGTATGTAAGCCCATTCCCTAGGAATTAAACACTAGGTACTTTTAATCAACACATGTAAATAATTTGACGTCTGTGCATAAAGACCATGACTTACCAGAGAAGGGACATGCGGATTAAATGAATGTAACAAATGAGAAATACGAGTCGGTCTAGAAAATAAAGTGGACCGCTTTGCATTTTACCAAATGTGTAAAGATATATGCAAGGTATAAGATGATTTGCCAATGTGACTGGCAAGATGGTTACTGGTGCGATTGTAATGTAAGTAAAGAGATGATGTTTTTCTGATATATGACTATAGAGATTAAGAATAGTGATGGGACACTGCACTTATCCATATTCCTAGTAAGTGATTAAACTTGTTATCAGCGGCAATGAACTTACATACCCAAATCCGTAGAATTTGAACCAAAGTCCGACATTACGATGGACTACTAACTCAATAAGTTAGGGTCAACATTTGACAAACAAGACATCATGAAGATAATAACAAAGATTTTACTAAATATCATGGGTTATTGTAATAGAATTTGTTTTTAAAAAACTAGAATACACCTCCAATTATCAAAATAATAATGGGATTAAACTTTATACCAAGGAAGTAAATTACAATGGGATATGTAGAATTATGAAGAGGCCAAGACCAGACCAAGTTAATGTTATTATCATGAGGTCTTAAATTGCAAATAAAAGAAAATACATGACTGTGTTAATGAGGATACACAATTAACGCTAAGGCCTTCTAGAAAATATGAGTAATTAGCCTAATTTGACCCGATCCATTTTCTTTGAGACATGCCAAATAGGAGGTGCCAAGATAGAGAAAAGTCTGACAGCATAGAAATACACTTTTATGTAACTGAAACTCTAGGAGGCGAAAAATGAATCTTATCGAGATTTTGTCAAGGAGTTAAAGGATAACAGTTATAGCATAAACTATTAAGGTTAGAATTGTGTAAAACCTCAGAGGATTGATCCGAGGGATGGAGTAATGACTGATGTGAAACTGTAGTTTGATAATTGAAGTAAAAAGGGTTATATATGTTATAGTGTCCTGCACTTTGTGAAGGTATTAGTTAGGTAGTGTGAACAGTAAGACAATATGCAATGTATAAGGGTTAAACAGTATTTATACATGTATATGCTAATTGCCTGCAATGAACAAGCCAAATCTGTCTGGTTTGTTTTGGGCGCTAGGCGCCTGAGTTTATGTGTTAAGACTTTATATTAGGCAATGAGGGCTTGGTCAATATGGCCAGAGATGTGAATGCTGGCAATTACGAGGATTGAATGTGCATTTCATACCTAGACATACAGGGGTTTTTAAAGATAACTGAACATGTTAACTGGAAGAATGAACTGAAAGAGCTATGCTCGATTGCAGGAGGTTATACGTGCAAAATATCCCCCGTTAATTTTTTTTTTAATTTTGATGGTACTTAAAATGTGTTATTTAAAGATTTTAATGATACATATTTAAGTATATAAAGGTAGAAATGATTAACACATTTTTCATATTATTGATGAAATTACCCATGAAAATGAAGTATTTTTGTTCTAAGTGTGTCTTTTCGTTACTTTTCCATTTTTGAAAAATTAACATGTCCTGAAAGGAAAAAATGATGTATTAATTTTTAGAAAAACTGTATCTTGCACATAGATATATCTAAACACGCGTCACGCTTAAACAACTTTATATTACAGGCGGACGTGCTAAAAACAACTTTGCATAACATGCTTCGCACAACACGTCGTCAGGCTAACGAAACTTAAGGTATCATAACTCGCCGTTGCACAGAAAAACAACATGTTATTGCGCTAATAAAATTTTGTAAGACGCACTGTTGCGCTAACAGAGCTTCGCACACCACGTCGTTACCCCAACGCAACGCGCTGTTGCGCTAACCCAACTTCACTCAACGCGCGGTCGCGCTTACACAACTCGTTAGAGCGCAGTTACACGACACACCGTCGTGCTAACTTATCTTTATACAAAACGCTGTTACATAAAATTTTCTTTTGAAGAATTTTCGATATGCATGTATTATCTATATATTCCTTTGTAAAATTGGACCAACAGTTTAGCCACTTTCTGGTCATCAACAGTTAGGGTATCAATGAACTGTTAACTTCTTCATGCTTGCTTGCTCTGTATTATTCCATTGAACAAAACTTGCCTCTGCTAACTTAAAGATATTTCCTATTATAGTTAAAAGTGAAAAATTAAGTTTACATTGTAATTGCATCAATACTACTAATATCTCTAAACGTTTTCAAAGCATATTATTAACAAATGGACAGATATTATTAAAAACCAAATCTTCACAATTTGAACAACAAAATATTGAATATACTTTTGATAACAATTCCTTTTTCACTAGACACTAAAATTAAAATAGATATTTGCACACGTTGTTGTTACACAAGTAGTGTGCTTTTTAATTCTGAGTAAATCGATTAGGCACGTATGCATTACCTAGCTGACGTCTAAATAAAACGTAAATTTAGGTCATTGCTTGGAGTCCATTGAAACAGAGACATGGCGACCAGAGCTCCAACATATCCGCTTGGATTTCCTCAAGAACACATACCAACGTGTGAGAAATACAATTTGAATAAATACGATATATGTGAGGACTGTGATGAGTTTATTTGTTCACAGTGTGCCAAAACAGACCACAAGGATCACGACTGGAAAACTATACCTACAGCAGGAAGTCTGGGAAGAAGAGAGCTAAAGAAGATTCTGGATAAAATTAAGGAAGAAGGTGTGATGGATAAAGCAATAGAGATGACAGATACGCAATTGGAGGAAAACCAGCAATTTTGTGATTCTGAGCTTTTAAAGCTTCAGAAACATTACAAAGCTATTTTGTCAAAACTTGATGTAAACAGAAAGTATCATGAAAAAATGTTGAGAGACAATCTGGAAAAAGCAAATTCTGATGTACGCAAGAAATAATCGGACGTAAAAAAGAAAAAGAACAAGTGATGGAACTTATGAAATTCCTGGAAGAAAAAACAGTACTTTGTCTGACTATAGTTTAATAGACAGCCTCAGAGACATAAGAAGCCTGACGGCAAGCAGATACAGTGATATGCAAATGAAAAAATATTCATTGATATACATAAGAGAGGAGACAAGCGATCAACTAATAAAGTTTTTGATGGGGAAAACATTTGATTTAGATGAACTCATCATTTCTGAGTCTTTCTCATTTCAATATGGAGTTGAAGGTATATATGTTCTGGAAGCAATCAACAAAGATACATGCATTGATCGTGAAATGGACTCCGAACACATTGAACGAGTAAACAAAAAAAATGAGAGGGAAATAAAATTTAACAGAACTGTGAATGATGCATGTTTAGCAAAGACTGGCTTTGTGTATATTACTGACACGGTCAGCAACTGCATTGCATGTCTTCCACCCTAAGGCTTAGATAGTACAGTATATAGTACAGGTCATTTAAAACCAATTGGGATATGTGAATCAGATGGAGGACTGCTGGCTCCAGGATTATGAAGCATTTTTAGACTTAAGACAAAAATTGTACACTGTCTCAATGTCTCTTGATTGAAAACACTGACAAAATTGAAATGCTATTAAAAGTGTCTTGATATAAAGTTGTTAATTACAAATTTCAGTCGTCATATTATGATAAATAATCATTTTATGACGGACTGAAATTTTGGCTTAAGTCTGAAACAGCTTCATGATCCTGAGGCCTGGTCACATTAAGAGACGCTGAGTCAGAACTATATCAACTAGACTCAAATAGCAGACGCTTGGTCAGACTCGTGACACTGGATTATAATGTGATCAACGGTTCTATCCGCGAGTATGAGTTCCAGGAGGACGGTCGGACCAGGTTGTTTACTGTACCATTCAGAGTGAAGCAGAACGGTAACACTGATATCTGTGTAGTAAATTGGACAAATAATGACACTGGTGAACTTCTGATTCTTTCTATGTTGTGGAGTTTGAAATATGTGTACCCTGAACAGTACCTGATAGAGAAATTCAAACCATTTGACTTAGTATGCGACTCACTCTGTAATATCATTGTTAGCAATTATTCAAAGAACGTACAGGTTCGTCTCTTGAATTCTTATGGGGAGTTCATCAAGTACCTTTTGACAGAGAACGAAGTAAAAAAATATATGGTCCATGTGTCTATACAGATCTACACTGTGGGTTGGCGACCGCAACGGACTTATCAAAGTTTTTCAATATAAAACATAAATCTGTTAGTGTGTCAATTAGGAACATACGTTGTGTTACTTGTGCTTTTATTTACAACAGACCAAATATGTTACACAGTGATATAACACAGTTGTTTTACAGAGACCTTGAAATGCAACGCAATATAAACTTTTTGTGCATATAGGATTGCTTACCAACATAATCATAACTTGTAACAATGCACATTATTAATTATATATAATGAATTTTATTTTAATTGTGTATTCATTTGTTAACTCACGGAACAAATTTAGATTGAATTTAAACAATTTATCTGAATATATACAAATTCATCTCTGTTAACATTATTGTAATGTTGAAGATCACGAAGAAAAAAGTAAATATATTCTTGCTATGACTATGTTAATCTTTGCACTCCTTGACCCCATTGTTGTTCATTGACTCGGCGTTCCAAACAAATACATATAAAGTGAATGTTCCTTACTTTGACTTTGTTCGAATGCTTGCATATATGTCACTACAAATATATTTGCTAATTTACTCCTCACCCATAAATCATAAGCTGAATTGTTTAATTTCAATGGTAAGAATTAAATTTTATTAACCTATGCAGAATGAAAAATTATATGTTTATATGTATATAATAACACAATTTGTAATATCACGGCAAGAAAAAAGTACAAAAAGGAAATCAGCCCGTATAAAATGGATGTTTTTCATGAAAATGTTGAGCAGACTGTCAACTTCTTCACTGCATAGTTTTTCTTTTCATCTTTTAAATAAGATAATTATTTTAAGACCAACAAAAATATACTGTGCATATTTCATATTTTGTGGCTTCTGCTCTCTTTGACATAGTGTTGTAACTAGTTGTTATATTGTTGTAATTTGAAATTCTCGAAAGTTTCATAACTTCAGTAATGTAGGACTTTGCACAAAGAGAAAAATTAGTTTGAAAAAAAGTTCATAAATCGGACCATAACAGCTTAAGGAACGAACAAAACATTTGTTTAAAGCACTTGGTTAGTGTATAGAACTGTGTTATCCTTGAACTCACTAGCAATGCTCATTGCGTTTCTTGTCAATGTAAATAAACTTCTAAACAGTAATAGAAACAATTTAAACAGCTGGGTAATGGCTTATGTTGACAAATCTAAAAACTGGCATTACCAACCTAAATAGACTGGCAAACCCAACGACTGTAAGATATATTTGTAAAGCCATATCACTTTTCAAAAGAATTTTTACCGTCGTAGAACTTTTTCTCATATCAATTTTTATAAAGGCGAATATTTTTTTTATGTATTTTATATTATTGTTGCCTAACAGTTTTCCACAAGAAAACATAAAATTTACGATACTTTTCAACTTAATACTTATGGTAGCATAAAACAATGGAAATTACCTCAAACATATCTTGTTTTATCTTCTGTCTTATATAACAAAAACATTTATTAAACCAGTGTGTTTGATGTTGCTCAAAAGTGAAACTCACTGAGTGTAATTTCGCAGAAGTGCTATGTGGCAACGCATTCTGAAAATTACACACTTTGAAAAATGTTAAATTTGGGATCAAATTACCCCACTTTTAAAGTTGTTTTAAAAGTGCGTTATGAAGGTACATCAACATTCTTTTTATTATCGAGACACTAAACGCATTTTGAAAAAAAAATTATAAATCACAAATTATTGGATTCGATTTTTTATTAGTTGATAGTATTATCACAGTGCAAAATTTCATGTTCGTTATAAACTTTTTAAAAAGTTATTCAACAATGGAATAGACGAATACCCACACCAATTGGTCGGGTTACAATTTTTAAAACTCTCATTTTGCCACAACTTCATCATTCATTTATTTATCTTCCCTCACCAAAATATGAAAAAATAACTTCACTTTGTTAAGATTTATTTGAATTTATATTGAAATCAAAATGTGACACTGTAAAAAAGGGTTTTTGTTGTTCAAGACTACTTATCTGGGGGCTTAAAAATGGTTAATGTAGACTTTTTTAAATCAAGTCATTAAAATGCTCTTGGATTAAGAAATATACAAAAACAACAAGCCATGGCTAGATATAACAACAGTGTTTTTTCAAACAATGGTATCAAACTGATGTTAAAAATGTCGGTGATTTTTTATCAAGTGATGGCAATTTTTTTATCAAAAAATATGTTTCAGCAAAAGTTCAATATTTAAGGAATATATGTATTGCAGTACAATAGCATTATTACTGCTATTTCCAGATTTTTGAAATGTATGTCAGTGAACAGAAATGTTGTTGCAAGTAGATGTGGTCCATATCTACTTTTTTATTTTGAAAATATTTCATTAAATAAGAAATGTACAAAAGTGATTTATAATTGTATTAAGAAAAACAATATTGTTCCCACTTCAATTAACAAATGGAATGAAGAACTGTCTCCACATGGACTTAATTGTATATGTACACAAGATGTGTTTAAAGTCTGTTTTAAAATTACTTTTGATTTCTCACTACAAAGGTTACAGTACAGAATCCTTATTAAGATTCTCCCTGTATGTTACTACCTTAAAAAAATCAAAATGAAAACCGATAACTGTTGCAGATTTTGTAGCACTGAAATAGAAACTATACTGCATGTATTTGTTATGTGCGAAAAAATAATACCTCTGTGGAGAAATTTTAGCTTTCATATATACATAAGAACCTCTAATAGAGTTGGTAATATTATTTAAGGTGCGACAACATTAAATGGGAACAACAAAGTAATAAATTTCATTATATTATGTTGCAAACAGTATAATCTTTCATGCTTGTTACAAAGTAGAATTCCAAATTTGTGTGGACTTTTATATCATTTAAGAATGAAATATTACATTAAAATATGTGTAGCAATACACAATTCAAAATTGTCAATTTTTGATAACCAATGGTTGCTTTGGAATAATATTTTGAACAAAACTAGTGGTGTAATATTTTAATTTTTTTTTTTAATATCAAGAGCAGAAATCGATTCACTTTTTTATATCTTCAATTTACCTGTGTAATTACAAGCATTTTTCTTTATTGTTGTGAGTGTGTAACACGTATGAATGGGTGGTGAAATTAAAAAAAGAAAAGAAAAAAATCAATGTAAAACTTGTATATACCTTAAAATTGTTTTGAAAATACAATGAAAAAATGTGAATAAAAAACAACTTTATTTTGTACTTAACTTTCAAATTCAACATATGCTTTGTAATATTTTTTCACAATTTAATTCTAAAAAAGTTATTTATTCAATTAGTGTTTGACACTTTTCGGATCTATGTTTGTAATTTCAGAAGAGACGGAGTGTTATGTCTTAAGAACTGCTTAGCTGTTAAGACAACATTGTGCAATTATATATGTTTTTCATGTTAAGGACATCAAAGACTCATTGAGTTTATTTAATTATTCGAATTCTGTGAACCTTTCACTCAACTTACTTAATGTCACCACCTGTCAATTTATACTCATTGTTTAGATCCTTATATATAGTATTGCAATATTTAGTTTTAAATACGGCGGCCAGCCTCGGCCAGGTCCGACTCAACCAGGAGTCAGAGTCTGGAGGCCACTACCGGCCATGTCCGACTCGTTTGTAACATGTCTGTCTGTTGAATAATTTTAATATAATGTTGCCATCGTTGAGTCTCGTCCAATAAATTCAGAATCCTGCATCAATTGGCTTTTGTTTCTGTGGAATTGTATTTTGATGGACATTCGGGAATACGGCACCCCTACCTTTTGTTTTTATACTTACGGTCCACAGCGCGCCTCACTTTTATCTTGTATCCTCTACGCCAAATTCCCTCACCCCGTTTGTACTGCACACAACGAAATCCCTTGTACCCTGATTCTGCGGTCACAATATGATGCATATTTGTAAACACGAATGAGTCTTCGAAGGGACAACCAAAAAACAACCCAGTTAAATTGCCAGAAAATTATTCAAATTTTTTACAGAAAGAAGGTCTCCTTCCCTCATCTTTTCTTCTCAAACATATACTCCGCAAACAGGATTAAACGTAAAAGCACACGTACAAGAGATTCGCTTTGTATAAAGTACACTGATACTGAATAAACCCAATGTTTTGTACTAAATAAGAGATCCTTTAAAAGAAGTAAATTTGTTGTATACTTTTTCACAAGGTAAAAAGATAAAAGGAAGGACAGTTTTTAAGCGATGAAGTTTAATGTTCTATTTATATAATGTTATCTCGCGAGTTATTCTTGATGTGTAAATTTTTGAACTACGTGAGCTTTTAAGAAAACTTTTTATCCAGATACTGGTCTTGAAGTTAGATAAGAATCCCTTCGGCTCTCTTTTATTAAAAAATAAGTCCAATTGAGCCATACAAGATCAAAATAAGTATTTATTCTATATAACAGTATCAAGTATATTTACCAAGTCCTGGACAGTTTTTGTTTTTTCAAAGTGCGTTTAATTAATATTTACTTTTACTTGGTCGAAACATTAACGCAATTTTGTTTTCAAAGTGCATAATTTTTCTAGGTGTGTTTGTAACAGTGCTAAGATCTTTGTCTGCTTAATGCATACCTATCTCTGAAAAAAGATTACGGTGGTTTCAAAATTCTTTTTATGATGGTTTCCTAATTATAGATTTGGCAAAAACTCAACAGTACGTAGATGTGGCTCATAAGTAATTTGTGTAGACATATGCTGTATGACCCACAAATGAGTTTACATTAAAAGCAAAACTTATCAATAAAATTCGCGGCAAACTGCCACGTTTTTGCACAGACTTGGAAAAAAAGTCAAGTTGTTCGTATTCAAGACTGAATCAGTCCGTTAAGAATATATACTTATTAAAGTTAAAAACTGTGGAATCATTAGAATTCGTGGTGGCTCAATTTTCGTGGTATTCGTGGATAGCCCTCACCCACGAATAAACATCCTCAATGAAAACAAATTTAGAAACAGTTATATTTCTTACTGAAACTGAAACCGACGCATCCACGAAATTATATCCCCACGAATTAGCAAAAAACACACAATCCACGAAAATTGGCCGAATTTAAACGATTTCACAGTAAAGGTTTACGCTGTAGCTATCTTACTTTTTGAGTAAGAACAATAAAATATTAATTAAATTTATCTTGTCGCATTGTACAAAAATACAAGCAGCAACGTTTTTTTTTTTAAATCTCATATCGCAATTGAGATTTTAGCCCTCAAACTTGAAAGAAGGTAGAAAAGATAAGTATTAGCTTTAAATAACATTATGATTGTAAAAGAAGGCATATACATTGTTCAAATAATTGTAATAATCCTATATTCCAATTTTCATTTAAAAAAAATATGTACCTCCGGTTTTCTGAGCTGATGAAAATCGTCTATGGGAGTTGTAATTTTAAATTGAATTCATGCGTGTAACGTTTTCTCATACAGGTTTTAATAAATGTTTTTATATTTTCACTTATAATAAAAAGGTCCTAATACACAGACCGAAAAAGAAATCAGTGAATAAAATTCAAAAAGATTAGGAATTTAGAGCTGTTAAAGTCCAAAGCAGTCCTTTAAATGTTACTCTTTTATTTTTCACTTAGTTTCCAAAATGTTGTTGGTTTATTATTTATGGTAGAGAGTACAATTGAAAATTGTGGTCCGTAGGGTCACTTAATGACACCCTGTAGGAGTTTATTGGGTCTACAAATGACAACTTTGTAAAATTTCAAAAACTATGAAAAAGTTATCTTATTAACATACAGAATGATAAGCATAAAAAACTAAGGCAAATCTAATTATGTGCGTTAGAATTGAGTACTTTCTTTAATTTGAAATTTTAAAAATTGTTTTTAAAAGATATACAATGCCGGTATATCTTGATTTTAAGTTATTGAGTTATCTTTCTTTGGAAATAAAAGGTCCTTGTAATTTTTTAATTGGTGATATTCATTCTTTCTTTCTTTCCTCCCATAGGAGATTGTAGCATGAAATTTTACAAAGAACAATTTACAAACATCAGTACACAAAAAAGCTATGTTATCCTATTTTATTGCCACCTGGCAGCAGAAAAGAAAGAGAGGAAAAAATCAAAGAAAACAAAAACTAAAACATATATACATGGGTGTGTCAAGTTCAGTATGACTTGATATAACGTACAGCTATAACAATGTGCGCAGTGAAGAAAAATTTCTTGACCATTATACCGGTATTGTACGTGGTGCTTTGAATAGAACACAGGTATCTGCAGTTATATAATGCTGCAGTGTCCCTCAGGAAGCGGAAGTTGAGGATGTGCAAGGTGCGTAAATCAAAGTTAGCTGTAACGTTGGAGATAAGCCTCGACCTGAGCAGAAGGAGTAAGATGTCACGTGGACAGAGACCACTGAGTTCAGCACTAAGAGAGATGTCAAAGTCTTCGATGACTGTGTCTCACCAGGCTTCTCGGAATGCAGCCGTCCCTGGGTAAACGGTAGAGATGTGCTCGAAGACGTTGGTAAAGTGGTTGCTGCACACGAGACAGATTTCCGGTGAAATTTCAGAAAGTGTCCATAATTTAACAATGAATTTACAGAGTTCTATTTCAAAAACATTGGATGGGATTTTCCATATAGCAGAAGATAGTCTTCCTGTGTTTATCTTACTGAAAAGGTAAAAATCTGGGTCAGAAAGCATTTGCTGGCGTCTTGAGTCAATGTGGAAATTCGTTACTGCTTCTTTAACGGATTTTTTCCAGAGAAGTTTCGGGGAAAAGTAGCCAACTTGAAGGTAAACTGTGAGGTAGTGAAGGAGATTGTACTTAAGCATGAGAGCAATGATGTCGTGAATAAAGCCAAGTTGTTTGCGTTCGGGGAATGTAGGTGGTAGGAAAATCCGTTTGGTAAGGGTTTTCGTGTCCAGATCACATAATCGACCGAAGAAGATATTTAGTTATTTTTATCAATTTCGGATGATATGGGAAAAAGTCCGAAGAGGGATTCACAATTGTCGAATCTTGTTGTCTTTGGAAGCCTCATAGCGTTTTTGCATATGAAGTGTTGGAGCGTGCTGAGTGCTTGGAGATCTCGTTGCCGAAGGTCGCACCAGAGTTCGCATCCGTAGAGAATAGATGGAAGGACAACTTTTTTATACAGTCGAGATATAGTGTCGGGATTGAGATGCTCCTGTATTTTGATACCAAAATACGCTTGTCTCCCTTTTCTACACCCATTTTCTACACCCATTATACCCATGTTCATTTCTGAGAAGCTATTAGAGATTCAACTGGTTTCAAATTGATTAAGAGGAGAATCTAAGAACGCTTGATTTATCTGCATTGAAATTGACTCTCCAGTTTGTGGACTTCCTATAGGCGGTGGTAAGGCAAGTGTAGGGATGGAGCTAACGATGTTGTAGATTCCTGTATTTGAACATTGACTTTGGATTTCTTGGAGCAGGTCATTGATGAACACAAGGTAGAGAAAAGTTGATAGTATACCTCCTTGGCGAACTCCCTGTGAGACTGGGAACCAAACAGAGTTTGTGTAGTTTACTACGACAGAGCATGATGTACCAGTGTGACAGTCGTCAATTAGAGTCCATAAACGTCCAGAAACTCCAAGACGATAAAGGTTGTACATAAGACCATGCCTCCAGACAGTATCAAATGCTTATTGAGTATCTAGGAATGCAACGTATACCTGGCTTTCGAGTTCAATATTGTGGAAAATAGTTTCCTATAGGTTAAAAGAGGCAGTGAGACAGCCGAGTTTGGGTTGAAATCCCTGTTGCTGGGCGTGAGGAAAGTCAGGTTAGGATAGAACATGGGTTTTGATCCTGGTAAGTAAAATCTTCTCAAGCAGTTTTAAAGACAAGGGAGTAAAGCTATCGGTCTATAGCTGTCTGGAGATTTCTTTGGCCTAGTGCCCCCTTTGTGTATGGGAACAATAATGCCCCTTTTCCAAGAATCTGGGATCTGGCCAATTTTAATAATAGAGTTAAATAAATGAAGCAATCAGAATTTTAGTTCTGAGCCACCATAAATGATGCGATCATTTTGGATAAAATCTTTTCCAGGAGCTTTTCTACGTTTCAGATCACGAATAAGTGTGAAGATTTCGTCCATGCTGATGTCACCTCCTGAAAAACTGTTATTAAAGATCGTTTCGCTTTTTAAGGATTTGTACGAGGTTTCAATAGGTTGGTGAAACACAGGGTTGAACGAGTCGTTGTCCTTAGGGTTGTAAACATCTTTAAAAGGACGACAAATGCGTTAGCAATAACACTAGAATCTGTAAATGTGTCATCACTGAGTTCTATTTCTCGATAAGAGCGAGAGCTTCGAGGCCGCTTTCGATTGATCAACTTCCAGAAGAGTCAAACGTCGCATTCAGAAGCTTCGTCTATGTCCTTGAAGGCTTTTGTCATAAATTCGTCGTGTGCAGAGTCCAAATCTCTTTTAGCACGCTTGTAGTTTTTATAAGATTCATGACACATGCCACGGGGTCGTCCTTCGCTTATCCACATTCTGCGTTTTTGACGTTCTAGGTCGTGAAGATGCTTAATTTACGTTGTCATGTAACATATAATTTAGATCAGAACTGAAGTTTTCAATGTCATTAACACAATCAAGATGTTTATCTAATAACCAAGCAGATTCTTTAGAAACGTGCTTTTGGTATATAGTTCAATGTTACAAGATTCAGCTTTGTGCCATGCAGGCAAGCTGCTAAACGATTTATGTAAAATACGATGTCTAACATGAACATCAATATTAATTGTAACTGGAAGGTGATCTGAAGTACAGCTAAATGAACCTTCTTCATAAACATGATACGAATTAACGTGCTTACAAAGAGAACTACTACAAAATATAAAATATAGAGTAATCTGTGTTGGTATAAATGAGTAGCGTGAACTAGATGTAGTAAAATCAACACGAGGACGTCCTATATTGTTACGTGTGAGAAGTCCCTTTAACAATTTTGATTTGTACAAATTTGTTGATGAAGGTCTTCTTCATAAAAGTTAGCATTGAAATCACCCCCAATTACTACATCACCAAGTAATGAATAATGAGCTACAGAATCTTCCAAAAGGTTCAGTTCTGATACATATGGCTGAATAACACTATCAGAGGGGAGATAAACCCCAAAAATGAACACAGATCGGTCACATGACGTTTTGAGTTCTATTCCAATGATGCGAGTAGAATCTAAATCTGTTAACAAACATATAGACAGTTCAAGCTCTTTTTTGTACATAATAGCAATGCCCACTTTACGCAAATAGAGTGAGCTCTGTATAGATGTATTAGTACCAGTAGGTTCTATACAAGCAATACTAAGGTAGTCAGGGTGGACTGAGTCCAGATATGAAACGTTGTCATACTTAAGTTTGTGCTCAGATATTATAGCGATATCACATTTAACATTATCAAGCATATTTGACAAACATAATGAAGAGGACATAATGCCTCTTACATTCCATGCGAGGATGCTGAGGTTATGAGACATGTGTAAAACAATTGATAAGATACACAGAAAAACAAACACAAAGAATGTTTCTTTAATCAACATCGCGGTTTTGAGGGTCCTGGTCTTCGTTGTCAGATTAGGCATCGTCCGAACGCGCAATTCTGTACTGCCAATGTTTGATGCTAAGCCAGGGTCTGCAGGAGATCCCTTTAGACCAAAAGTTTTCGGACTCAATTGTAGATGCATCTCTCAGAGCTACATTGATTTTAGCGATCCGTCGTGCACCTTCGCGTTCAGGTTTAAAAAGAACACACAAGGAAACGGATATTCCTCTGTACTTAAGGAAGTTTATCATACCGAGCTGTGTAGACCGGGGGCCTATTTCAGAGATATAGAAGTGGTGTTATGTCTGCAGGTAACGCCTTCAAATATATCAGCGTCCTCTTTGGTCCCTGTAGTGCTGTTCATAACGTGTGTGAGAAGCAGGCGCTTTCTTCGAGTCGGAAACTTGACTTTTTCTGGCAAAATGAAGTCGTTTTGGTTCAAGAGCGTCTTTAAGTCTGTCGTTGGATATGTTGATTGTTTGCGACCTTGCTACGCCGTTTGTTGAATTGGAAGGTACACTGTTTGTGGACGCTACATCCGCATATGACGTACGCGTGTTTCTAGCAACACTGTTGGTTTAAACAAGATCACTACGATTACTGCGATCACCGACTATTTCGGTATTCTTGTTTGTAGATTCGTGAGTACGGATTGCAGACGACAAGGAACGTGAGTCTGGGGTGGAATTATGTTGACCAGAGTTGTCTTCCATTGTTTTCTTGTCCTAGTGTGTGCTGATTTGTGATATTGTTGCCTTTGTTAACCACTAAGTCGTTTTTATCGGAACGATTTGACCAGTACTGTGTATTCGATCTGATCGTTTCAGACGGGGCAGGTTTGTTATTAGCATGTATCGGCAGACGCAAAACGGAACAGTCAGCACTGTCTGAATAGGTACTGTTAGCCTAATTAGCCCTCTACCTGAATTATGAAATTTTTGGTCCCTGGATTAGGGGTTCAGGCCCTAGGGCGGAGCCAAAATGGCCATAAAGTGAAAATTTATTAATCTAAGGAATTCTTCTTCTCCCATATATATTTTAGAAAAACTAAATGCGTGGTTATGATGACCATAAAGCCCTTTACCTAAATTTTGAAATTAATGACCCCTAGGTCAGAGACGGACAGGCCCTTGGGTAAGGACAATGTGGCCACAGTGTGAAAATTTATAACATTGTATAATATTTTCTTATTTACTTTAACAGTCGTGTGATATAAACTAATTGCATTGTTAGTATGTCCATAGTGTCCTCTTCTTTAATTTTCTGCCCATGGTGCAGGGGTTGAGGCTTTTTATTTGGGGAGTCGGGGTGACAAATATGGCCATTTAGTGAACATGAATTCTTTGTAGGTCACTTGAGTCTATCGGATAGCCTATTGCCGTTGGTCATGTCTTGTCCATTTACAATTTTACATTTTGAATTCCATCTTAAAAATTTTAATTTTCTTTGCATTGTTTGCTGAGAGCAGGAGCATATATAGGTGACTGCTTGTAGCAAAAAACTGTATGCATGTCGTGTGCCTTATATATAAAAAAGATTGACCATTAAAGGCCTGCAGGTATATTTTTACCAAAAGTTTACAATTTTAGGCCCCTGAAGCTAGGGTATAAATAATCTGACAATCCTCTGACCCCCGCCTTCTTTTGATAAATTGATTATTGCGAACGGCAAATAATAAAAGTGGGGTTAACAGCCATAGGAGTCTCGGATAAGGGTTTAGACTGCAAAATGAAGCTTAAAATGCAAACATAGATGCTCATCACCCCTTTATATATGATATCAAAATAAATTGTGCCGCCTCTCTAATACTAAATATTGTTTAACAAATTGAAAAAAAAATCGCGAAATTTTATCATGTTTCGAAATACAATACACTTAAATTTAACGTTGAGCTAAAAAATATACAACAAAACAACAGAGATGATTGTTCAAGATTACTGCTTTAAATTTCAAATGACAAATCTCTTGGAAGATCATTTGTCGCATTTTTGCATTAATATGATATTTGTATCCTTGTGTTAATTACCACCGGTTCATACCAGTAAATATTGATAAGTTAATCTTGAAGTATCCATTCCTGGAAATGATATATATTCAACTAAAGGTCGACAACTTGTAATGATTATTAATAACGTATTGACATTTGCTGTGCACAATATGTATACTTTAGTGTAATCATTATTTATTGCATGAAAAGAAAAACATGGATACAATACATTTTTGAGATAAATAAGAATTTATGCAAAAGGATTCGGAAACAAGTGTAATCACTTATATTAATCCGTTTCCTTAGATTAAGTTAATTACATTAAATATATATACTTAACACAAATTTTGATGGCACTTTGTACTGATGAAATTCATAAATTTGTAATGATACATATTTATGTGTATTGAGGGTGATAAGAATGATATCAAGACATGTTTCATATTACCGATGAAATTATCCATCATAATGAAGTGTTTTTGTTTAATCTGATGATGAGTCTCCTTTTCATTATTTATTCCTTTATTTTAGAAATTGACTTGTTTAAAAAAAAAAAAATTAAATTTAAGTTAGTGCATTTGATTATTTCAAATAGTTATAACAGATAATTATTAAGTATGGATAAGGAACATACTAAATATCTTTTATAAAGCAAGTAACGGTTTTAATCGGCGTCGGTTACAAATTAAAAAAATCGAAGTTCTAGCGACATTCAATAATATGTGTTTATCTATTTTTAGACAAGAACCCTTTAACACCATTAGGTTTAATTACTCCTCCACCATATAAATAAAGTAGGCCAATCTCGAGAATTTTAAAAAAAATCTTTACATTAAAAAGAACCAGCCTTTAGAATATCTGCGGATTCCACTACTTCCGTTCAAATGACGATCCCTAACTGTTTTTAAAAGTGTTATTAACTAGGAAACTCTAAGGTCACGAAAATACAACACAGAAATGTATGAGGAACAACATCAATTTGAGGCTTGATATTTCGTTCATCTACTTATGTTACCATAAAAGATGTAAGTAAACTAAAAATTATTGTCTACTTTCGTTTTGGACATATACACATATTTCAAATTTTCATAAAGGTTGAGATACAGCCTGCATTTGAAATTGTAACTTAATTACGTCAAGATTAAAAATAGTTGCCATGGCAACAACATGCAATTCTTAATGATGTACGTATTGTGTAATGCATTCTAAAACCGTTTTCTAATTGGCTCTTTCGATAAGTAACATATCCGATAGTCAAATTAAATTGTTAATCTTTTTGAGTGCCGTTTTTTGTCCATATTTTAATCGTTATATAGGTTCTAGATTTGGATATTTTCTCCATTTCAAAATGGATTGGAGTTATTCTCAAACGTATTTCTGATAACTTTACTATACAAACGTATATCCATGAACATCTAGGAAGGTTTGGGGTGTGACAAAGGTACCACCTCCCGGCTAATGTTGTTCCGTGCAAAGTTTTAGGTTTTACTGCTTTCTTCTCCCTTTGTTTGTGTTCAATCACTGCCGATATATCTTTGGTGAGTATTGGCAAATACAGCTTTGTATGAAAGGAATTAGAAGTTTGTGGTGTGTAGGGTTTCAATAAATGTACAAAAATGTGGTATTTATTTTTATTACAGACCGAGTAAGAGAGTATAAAATACTATAGCTACCTATAAACGTAAAATTTCCTGTCAGTATATATAAAAAGTAAATGAAGTATACATTGTTATAGGAAGAAACTGTAAATAATGGAAAAATACAGAAAGAAAAAGAAATTAACGTTTTTATCTGTTAGAAATGTAAGATATAAAAATAATCAAATTATATATTCAATAACTGTGTACATGTATAATGTGACAAGAACCGTCTAACATTTTATTATCAATGCACAATGTCAATGCACAATGTCAATGCACGATGTTGGTTGTCAAAACACGGTGTCAGGAAGTATCTAATAGTTCAGTTTACTAGGGTAAATATTTTTTTAACATTTTTTTTTAAATTTCCAGTGTCTTGTTGTATAATTAAATCTTTCCTTGCATTGCAGATGGTTATGTTTGTTGTTTTAACTATTTTTTTTCAGAGTTAAACTTTATACCAATAATTTACAGCATTAAATGAAATTAATGATATTGTAGAATGTTTGTATGCTTAAATAAGAAACAAAACTTCAAAAACGATTCTTGATTAAAAAAAAAAGATATTTAACTTCGTATTACATGAGACCTAGTTAATGATTATTTTTCAATTAATGATGAATTCAGAGACGTTCTTGTAAAAATAATCAAATAAAAACCAAAAAAGGGCAAAGAAAATTTAAATATATAAAAATTTTAAAAAATTCATTTCAATCATCGTGAATTCTTTATACTTCCCAGTCCAGGTCTAATGCGTAATTCTCCAGTTACTTGGTTTCTTGTGACAAAGTTTTGTAAAAGCGTATGCAGTTATCAAGTTCCAATTCCCTTTCAAAGGCTAAAAAACATGACAACAAATTGACAGAAATTGAAAAAAGATTAAGAGTTTTAAAAATCTTTTATGGGCTTAGCATTCGTATACAATGGTGCCAGGGTAGTAAATAAACTTCCTCGTACACATATGAAATGGCAAACTTGGAATAGTTTAAAGAGCACAAATATTTATTGGTATTGAATAAACTATTTTGATATGTTTAAAGTTGTCATTTAGAATTTGGTTTGGAATAGTGATAAGTATGAACTTTATTTTTTTTTTCAATTGGAACCCTGATCGATTTTCACTGAATTATTTATCCTTCCATTTAAAAAGTTAAATAAAACGATTCGATTTTGGGTTTTTTCCAAATTCGAATTTGACGAAACTAATTTAAAAATCCATGGTAACTTGATACCATTTAACTACTTTTTACTCCTTGGTCCTATAAAAAATTATTGTGTACACATCTGTAACAGAAATGTAAATCAGAAATATATCTATATAGACAATAAAAATTCTTGCAACAAATGAGAAATTCATAGTAAATCAGTGCTTTGGATGTGCAAAAATTCATGCAAATGAGCAAATACAATATTTTTGTTTAAATGTAAACTAGTCATTGGCATGCATTTCTTGCTTAACGAATCATTGTTAATTCACTTGTAAAAATATTCCAAACAAATTTTTGTACACCAAATAACAATCAAATTGTATTTTTTTTTAAAGATTATTAAAAACATTTATATATTTGATGACTACCGAATATTTTTCTTTGAGTTTGAGAGAGGTCTTTATGATCAATGTAAAATGACAAAATGTCGGTATGTATTGTAATTTTATATACTTAACTTGAAATTCATGAAAGTTAAAATTATGTAAGCATTTGTCCATTATATATATCTTATCAATTAAAAAACCGACAAATCATAAATAGAATTTTTAACAAGCATAAAACCGTAGGTTACATATTCCAATATGAATAGAAATTATTGTCAATTTCATAATGACATAATAATGACATAGTAACATCACTATTAGTAAAACAGTTTTACAGAAACTAAATGTGTAACATGATTTCAATTACCATTAGAAATATGATATCTTATTTACAAACAAATTCATCGAATATTCATTTGCTATTTCATTCAAAAGCAATTTCTTGGGCTTTTATTTTCCCTGGTTTGTAAGAGATTTGAATAACAAATTGTAGGCATAGCATATCATTGAAATAAAATACATTTGTATTTATAAAGTATTCATAAGTAATTTTGTCGAAATTTGGTGGCATCTTTAAAGTGTTAATCTTTGTATATCACACAATTGTCCATCTTGATTCGAATCATAAACTAGTATATTTTCATTTTAATCAGACTTAAGAAATTGATACATTTTTTGTCAACAAGCATGAATTCAAAGACCAACAATTTTTATTAAATGTTGCTGCTTTTCTTATATTTAAGTTGGCAACTTTTTTTTTAAAAAAGAAACCGAGAGAGAAAGATAAGAAAATGGCGGGTATTGTTATGGACACAAAGATACACCCCTCGGAGAAATATGACAGGGTGAGATTTCGTTCAGACCAAGGGGGAGCAGGTCCATCGACCTTGACAGAAAGGAAAAACCAACAGGACCGGTACTACGAAATACAGACAGATTTGACGTTAGAAGAGGCACGGTACTCAGAAATGCGCAAAAAGATCCCAGGACTTGGTCGCATTCCAAAAGATCGCAGAGATAAACAGAGCAAAGAATCTGACTTTCATAAAGTATGTGAAAAAGTTGTATATACGAGTATGTATATAACATGCAGGAAATGATTGAACCATGTATCTATAAAAACTATCATTTTGTGGATAAATATGCATGGCATTTAAATACAAGATGGAATGAATGTATTAATAACGCTAATTAAATTATGCTATTGATACAATTAAACAATTAGATCTTTAATTGATCATGACACACAAACATCTTTATGATGACTGAATCTGATATTGTCAATTTACTGTTTCAGAGGAATCAAGCACATCTATTTTTTGTAAAACAAAATTTTCACGAAATTGAGTGTAGCAAATTCGTACCAGATCCTGAAAAGATTGGGGTGAAAAGGATCAGGGATTTAAAGTAAGTTTAATTTTAGAACAAAGAAGACATTTTTTCAAGAAAGTTTTAGAAATGTAAATTTGCTATTTGATATAAAATTGAAAATTGATTCACCTATCGAGTATTTAAACAGAATTTCTTCGAAATCTCAATAACATAATGTATTAAAAAAATTTAACTTCAAATTTTTATCAATTATTGACTTGTATAAATATACATTATTAGTGCGATCGGATAACTAATAGCTTTAATTTAATAAAGAAATATTTAAGAGTAATGTTTGGTGAAGTAAACAACAACGCATATTACTTTGGCGCAGTATTTATTTTATTTTCCTTAATTTTCCTTTAGATGTCAATGTGGAGAAATATTTACTGAGCATGTTGGGATTTCTAACGCTCGAAACTTTGCTGAAAGGGAACTTGTGGAAACATTTCTTGTTCCTGAAGGTGAGTATCTTCTTCATTTTAATACCTTGAACAATTTGGGATGTCACTTTTTAACCATATCTTGTTACACGGAATACTTAGCCATTCTAGACTAATATAATAGATGTTAATGATCGAGTAGATTAAAAATGTTATTGACATTAATGGTTTGGCATTTCTCCCTTATTTAGATACCGTTTAAACAATTTTGATATCAATATTCATATATGACTTGTTACAAGGAATGCTTATTCATTTTTGTCAAATAAAATCAATGTCAATAATTGTTTATTATCTTTTGCATGAAACTTATTTTAATTAACGTAAAAAAATTCAATCGATATTTCACAGAAAATTGGTTAGTCTAATTTCAAACGAATTTGATATAAACATGTTACAAAGTATTCGTTGGTAAACGGGTTCAGGTTTGTTCCATTGAAAACCCATTCTTCCACAAAAAGGAGATAATTTTACTTCATTAAAAAAAATTGAAATAATATTTGGCTTCAAGCAGGGTGCAAAATTCATATTTAAACGTATTTAATTTGGAACGCTTAATTAATATCTCCTCAGAAACCAAAAGTGTAAGGTTTGGAGTACTACTTTATGATCATTCTAATGTTATATGGAATAACGTTAGTCCAAACTATGTTCTCTGGCTTAATTATTGATCTCAAGAGGGATTTAAAGCTCATATTAGAATTAATAAAAGAGCATATCTCTTTATTAGTTTTCTACTCAAAACTAAAGATGACAGGTTGTGAAAGAACGATTCTTGCATCGTGTAATAGTGTACAATGTCTAGCTACCAGACAAAAATGCGACCCAAAGTAGTGCAAAGATCAAAGTAGAATATAAAGACATAATTCTTCCTCTCAAGAAGCACAAATTTAAATTTACATGTAATTGGCCGCCTCCTTGCGGTTTGTAAAAAGTGGAAATCTAAATGTTTGTTATTTTAAAACGATATTGGAATGAAATATCGGATGCACATTGATTATAAGGCTTTTGTAAATGATTACACGGCAAATCTAATAAATCAATTATCTCAAATGCCATAAATACTTTATTTTATACAAGAAGAATTTGACGGTCATTACACGTACATATACATGTACTTAGTTGGAAAAGGTGTCTAATTTGCCTCTTAATATTTTGTTAATTGTGTTTGTGTATTCATTTAGCGCTTTAATCCTAAACTTCCCAACACATAATGTCCCTGCATTAAAATATTAAGCACTTTTTAAAAATGTGAGATAAATGAATACTTGCTTCTAAATTGTCCATTAAGCTTTTAATTCTCATTTCTATTTCAGAGTTGCGAAGCCACATAAATTATGGAAACCTTTTAAATGCTCCTCCAGAAAATTTAGCATCAATTCTATCCTCAGTAACATGGACTAAAGAAAGTGCTTTCAGAAAAACGTCTTGTTCGACGTTTGGCAAAATTTGTTTTGTAAACTATGAAAACTCCAAGCCTGCCAAGGTAGTTGTTTGTGTCATCATCATATGAGAATTACTTCAAAAATTTTTCTTTTATGTTTAACATGTAACATCTAATCTCTAGCGATATTTATGTATCTAAATATTAAAAAGGAGTTCTAAACTATAGCCATTTTCTATGTGTCGATACTTCAGTTCCTATTCTATATGTACTCATTGGAGTCTCAAGGGCATTATGAAAAAAATATTTAAAGTATATTAAGTTTGTCTAGTACGTCTAACTAATTAAACTTCTATTTCAGTATATTCGACTAAGTTACAATGACTCGGTAGACAGATGCTTGGAACTAATGGAGAAACACTGGAAAATAATGGAACCCAAACGCCCCAGCTTGTGTATATCTGTGATAGGAGGGGCAAAGAGCTTCAAGCTGGACAACAAGATGAGAGAAACCTTCAACACTGGTCTAATTAAGGTATATTGCCTTATCCTAAATCTCTTCCTTCTGCTTCTGTTCCTGCTCCTCCTCCTAATACGTAGGCCTCTTATGTTTTTTCCTAAAAAAATTACTTTCTGCCACTATACTTACATTTTTGATAAATATCCTCTCAAGGCTGGAAAGTCGACAAACGCTTGGCTGATCACGACTGGATCAAACGTCGGGGTGATGAAGGCGGTCGGGAATGCGGTCAGTGAGGGACAATCCTTCCTGTGGGACGACGACCGAATCACCCACACCCTGCGACTGATCGGTATAGGACCCTGGGGATATGTCAAAGACAGGAAAAACCTGGAGAGTGACGGAAATGTGAGTACAATAATAAATTTTGAATTAATGTGAGACTACATGTAGCCCTGCTCAGTTTCATTTATTAATGCATGAAATATATTGTTTTTTCTTTAAATTATGATTAGTGAATTAAAAATGGTGAACGTAAGTTAGGATTGAGGGAATAATTCTTACGTTGGTCCAAGCATATGATTCTACTTTGTTTGTAGGATTGTCTTTGAAGTACATCTGCTTATAAAAATGATAACATGATCTTCTATTTTCCTCAATGGTTAGGTTTTTTTCTAGGATTAAATGCAACCACTACTAATATAATGTTCATCAATATTAATCATATTTCTGTGTATCAACTCACTTCTTGTTTTTATTTTAGGGCTGTTTTCCGGTGCATTTTCAGACCAGCAACATTATTCAACATGGTAAGCCTGTGCCCTTAAATCCAAATCACACACACTTTGTGTTTGTCGACGATGGATTCAGAAACAATTATAAAGGAGCATCTGAGTTTCGGGCATCATTTGAGCAGAAAGTATCGAAACCAACACAAGGTATGAATGAATGTAATGTTTTCAAATTCTTATTTTAGGTTGTTACAAAGATATTTAAAGAAAAAACCAAATTTTAAAGTAATTTATAATTAGGAGAAAGACAAAAAATTATTTATCAAACCCAAGAACTATTTTTAAGGACTTCAGATAAATATATAAGCAATATATATATTGTCATATATATCGATTTACTCGTAATTTTGATAGCTGGTGGATTAGGAATACCGGTTGTGTTGGTGATCTTAGAGGGTGGGACTGATGCCATCAGTGATGCTATGGTGTCTCTCAATCACCACATTCCTGTTGTCGTCTGCTCAGGAACGGGTCGGGCGGCAGACATCCTGGCCTATGCTTATTCTCACACACGTAGCAAGTAAGCTATTGCCCCTGAATGATGTCACAAGAAAATGTTTAAATCATAGGTAGAAATAAACGCAATGAAACTTTTGGTATAAATACAATTTTGATTCTTAAAAATCAATAATGATATCAATTTTAGTTTTCACAAAAATGATAGATGGCATAAAGGTGCGAATTGTTTAGTTATCTTTTTTTATTGTTAGCAAAGGGGTGTTAAAACAAAAACATGAAAACAAACTGAGAGAGAAGATAAATGAAGCCTACGGAGGGAGATGGGAGGAAAACGAAATTGATAAGAATATTGATAAACATTTTACCAATGTCATGAAGTGCATGGAGCACAGAAATTTGGTATACATTTAAGCTAAAATATATCAAATTTTTCTTTCCTATATGATAGGAAATACTTAAAATTGTAAATATAGATGTACAGCTAATAAATAATTTGCTGACCACTCAGTCTCCTTAGATGACTGTCGGTAAACGTATTATCTTTTAGAAGAATTTTGCTTGAAAAAAAAATTATCTGAAACAAATTGTGCAATTCATCTTTTATAAAAAAGATTAAATTTATAATCTTATTCTCTTTACAGATTAATATCTTCCCGATGAACAAACATGAAGACCTAGATATTGCTATTCTTACGGCCTTACTGAATTGCAAGTCTAAACATTTTACCATGTTTAATTTGCTTTGATGTTAGAGAAATCATTGACAGGTGTAACTATTACAATAATAACCTGTCATGATGATCCTAGTTCATCTACAAATAAGTTAGAAAATATTTACTGGTTTGGTTAAACTCTTATTCAATGACTCAAATTAAACGCTTCATAGAACAAAGAAAAATACATCTAAAAAAGTTGTCTTTTTATCATGATTATATAGTTGTATTGTAAAAATGACATGAAATACTTTGTTGCAGTCTTCTTATAGTTTCCATAAATTTCATATCTAATCAGGAAAAGTATAACTATGGCACTTGAGTGCAGCTTTAATGATTTTGCACTACACAGCTTATGGGATTTTGTGTTTAAAAGTTGAATTTCATATTCTGTTTATAAGCGTTTGGTAAGTAATACACAACTCAATTAAACATGAATTAACGATAAATTAAGGTTCCGTGGATTCATTTTTTTCTGATCATACATTTGCTTCTAAGGTTAAAAGGTAATAATTTTATATGATCTTATACTTTCTAAATCATTTATTGGTAAAATGACGATTTGGCTTAAAGGTATCGCGGAAATCAACAATTGTTGAGTAAGGAAAATGAGATTTATCTAATGATTTGCCTAATTAAAGTTGTACACAAATTTTGACTATTCATACATTTGTCATTGCAACTCCGCTGTACCATGCTAAAATATTGTAGGGGGCCTTTCTGCTGTAGTTAAATTTTTTATGATTTTCTTCTATTTTATGCATAAAGAACAGATGATTTCTTGAGGATACGAAATACTTAGATATAGTATGAGCTGAGGATAGCAACACTCTAGTGATTTTCAACATCGGTGAAAACAAAAATGATACATATTTACGAAAATAAAGCTAAACTGAAGTCTATCTTATGTAGACCTTATGTTGTCTAATGGTCAACTCAGTAGACGTAAGAACCAGTGAAAAGACAGTAAATGGCAAAGAGAGACAACTGGCTAATGGCACAACTATTTCTGATTTATATTATTTTAGCTAAAGCTGCAGAGAATTCTTTTGAAATTCGGAAGAACCAACTGCAGCTGGCTTTGACCTGGAACAGAGCAGATATCGCTCAAGAAGAGATCTTCAGGGAAGATGTGTTGTGGCCACCAAGTATGGAAGATCTCAATATTTTTTTAAATTTAGAGTGTATATGTCTTTATTTTATCCCTACTGATTAAACGCATTCTCTTTATGGTTTAGGAAGTTTAGATGACATTCTCATGGAAGCCATCATTGAAGAAAAGGTGGAGTTTGTTGCATTAATTTTACAGCAAAACGTAGTGATGAAGGAGTTTCTTTCAAAGGAGAGGTTACAACAACTTTACCAAAAGGTCAGTTATAGATCTCATGAATGAAAAAGGTAGTTTTCTTTAAGGATTTGGTGAAATTGTTTTGGATGTATTTTATAGGGACTTTTCTGTGTGAATCAAATATACATACACTTGCATGCATTCTAAATTCATATGCATCATCTGAAGGAATTTAACACTTAAGGAGGGTTTTCTTACCATATCACAACTGTTTGATATTTGTTATCTGTTATTAAGAGTTGTTACATGCCTGACGTCTACGCAGAAACGGTGTTAACCCTTTTAAAAGGCCTTAGACTGGAATAGTCTCCTTAAAAAGAAGAGCTTTGCATAAAAATACAGGAAGATTTTTAAATGATAAAGATGAAACTTATAGGAATTTTCTTTATAAAATTAATATTAAATAGTTAAAAATATCATATTTAACACAATTAGAATAGATCTTATAGGTAATATTAGACAACCCAGCCTCCATAAATGATCATTTTTAAATAATTGCCAGATTCTTTAACTATCAACTTAACGCAAATGGGTCACTAGATTTACTTATTTATTGCTGATCATGATAGGAAGGGTTTCAGATTGTTTATGCTAAAAGCTAAGCTTTTCGAAATTCCCAACTCACTACTCAGTTTTCAGTAAAGGACATACATAAACTGTTGACAACGTAAATCGTTTGCGGAACATTTTGAACTAGTAGAAATGTTTTGGTAAACCGCTCCCATTTCCTTCGACCTTAAAATGTGAATTATTTTTTTTTCTTAAGATTTATATTGGTTTTAAGGAGGCTGGATTAACTTAAAATTTTCAAACTAAACGATAACTTGGTAAAGAAAAATCCAAAGTTTTAAATTTACAATTTGAATATTGTCACATACCTTTATAAGAGCTCTTCGTATAAAAGGGATTACACTAATCTGAAAGCTTTTACCAGTTCTTTTAGCAATTTAATTTTTTTTTCAGTCATTACTTCGAGCGGACGCAGATCATCTAAAGAAATTGATGATTAGTAAAATTCACCGTTCAACGTTTTCATACATCAATTTGAAACGCCTAATGAAGTCCCTGATGTACAAATACGACCACGATATCGAGGAAAGCAGAACTAATGACAATGTAACAGGGAGGAAATACTCCTTAGATTTGAAACCCGAGAAGCCAAATCTGCTGTTTAAATATCCATACAAACAGCTGATGGTTTGGTCCATTCTGATGTTAAGGTAGAGTACCCAAAGAGTCAATGGATAGTTTAAAGTTATTTATCAGCATTCTGATACATGAACTGCGGTTGAGTTGTTTTATGCTCTTTATCTAAATGTTAATATATCTTCAAATGTGTAAGCTTGATTTAAACAACCAAGTTTCAAGATACCCGATAAAAAAACAAATATTTCAAAAGACAATATTTTACAGTACCATTAATATTACACTTAGAAATTTGATTTGTTTATAAGTTTTGTATAACGCGAATAATCTATCTTAAACGAGACCATTATAAGAACAAATTTTACATATATATTTGGAATAGAACCGAATATTCTTATAAAACATCGATTTCGGTTAAAGCTTTATCAGAATTCAAAGAATATAGAGCTAAAAGTATTTACAATGCATGCATTTGGATTTGGGAGTAAAAAAATAACTATAGAGCTGTTAATCAGTGATAACTGTTGCTCATTTACCTCTTCATGATAAATATCGTAAAAGACTAGTACCTACGTAAGTGTAGTTGATTTTGGTCTTTTGATATGTATTAATCTGATATTTTATCAGACAAAAGATGGCAAAGTTCGCCTGGCAGATGGGGAGTGAACCAATTACCAGTGCAGTGGCCGCCGCTAGAATTTATGGCAGCATGGCTAAGGATGTTCATGGAAATGAATCCGCATTGAAAGAAAGAGTTCTGGGTTTTAAAGAGTGGGTATTAATGTCTATGAGTATAATACCAGCATGTAATACTATCCTGCAGTGATGGTTATTGTTTGTGCTGCCGCATTATTGTACCACAGTGTACAAATAAATGTAGTGTAGGAGCATTAAATGCGATTTTTTATGCCTGGGACCAACCAAGATCGTTCATACTAACTTTCTATTGATAATAAATTGGTTCACTTTTTTTTCACAATTCCAAGATTCTTTGCTTCAGTAGGGTATGACATCTTAAAAAAAGGCTTCCACTGCTTAACGACTGATAATTACACATAGAGTCAGAATTTCTTACACCACAATTTGCATTTCCTAGGTTCTTAATGAAAAATAATTGTAAAACTATACCTTTCAACCGAAATTATCCAGATGAATATTAATTTTTCTCAAACAATAGAAAAAATCATATAAACTGATGCAGAATGTCAGAAATATCTACTGTAATCCATATAATTGATTGTAAAACCAAATAGCTTTGGTATCATTTACTGTGGTTTCAATAATTTCCTGGGCATCAATTTTAGTTGAAGTCAAGAAATCACAGTTAAGGATATCTAAATCCTTTGGTAATGGTCTTATCAATTCAATGTGTTATGAGAAAGAAAAGGCACATCAATTAGCACTTAATTTCGTTAATCAACTAAAGAACGACATCCGCGAAAATTGGTTTTCAACGAATATTGATAGAAACACAGTAATGTCTTTTGACAGTGAGTTTGAGCACTTAGCAAGAAGCGTGATAGACGAGTGTCATGCAAAACAAAAGGAGAAAGCGATGATGCTGGCCGAGAGGAAGTCTCCCTCCTGGAGCTCAATGACCAGTTTACAGATCGCAGCCTCCGGGAAAAACATGGTAGGTTATATCTACTGCACAGAATAATCTGCTAAAAACCGAAGCATATAGCTTTTATACAAATAAAATGCTTAAATAGGTCATTGTGTAAGGAAATGCGTTTCATTAACATATTTTGAAGTTTTGAAGCTAAAAATTGTAATCCGTGCAGTTTGTTGTAATGAATTAGGCATTTAAAAAAACAAAACATTTCATTATTCTACAAAAGTCTCCCGATGAATAAATTATTAATACATGCAGAATCTGAGAAAGTTGTTTACCGAAAGATAAGCAAGTTATTAAAAATGCAGCAGAAGGTGGGGCACAAAGTATTATTTGACTGTTGATTTGATCATCATTGATTATCATACTTCTCTTGTCTTTAAAGGTTTATCTATCCTCCGTAGCTTGTCGAAATTCGATCGACGCCACATGGCGCCGGGGGATTTTATCTCGATGGCAGGTAATTTTAACACCCGTGTGAATTGCAGTCACATTGACTTATCATTAACAGGTTATTTTTTCTAAATTTTAAAACTTATTTCATCAGATATGCTATTGTAAATTCATTCTAAATAACATTTAATTACGAAACCTGCAGAATCTTTATATATAATATAAGAATATTTAAGGTCAAACTTTTGAAATCAAAATGGCCATTGTTGGTAATATTCGATAAGTATTATGTTTTATGTAAAGTTAGACAATTAAACTGAAACATGTACGTACGTAATTATGCATGCTTTATGCAACACACGTATAAGCAACACATAGGTTTATAAATTCTAACTTTTAGCATATCTTAAATGTATCAGCTAGAAATCAAAATATATATTATTCCTGGTAAAACTGCTTAATGTGATGACGATTTTATTTTACCCCCGCTCCTAAGAAGAAGGGGGAATACTGGTTTACCCTTGTGTGTGTCTGCCTGTCCTTCTGTCCGTCTGTCTGACCGTAACAAAACTTTCTGTTGCATTTTTCTCAGCAACTATTCATCGCAGGTGCTTGAAATTTTAAACACTCTTTGTTTAGGCATGCCATATTTTTTTTACCAATCGGATATCAACTTTCTGTTAAATGACGACTTTGTTTATATTTAGCTTAAAAATTTTCAAACAAATTTTCGTCAAAGATTTTCTAGCAACTATTTATCGCAGATGCTTAAAATATTTACACACTCTTTGTTTAAGCATGCAATATGGTGGGATTTATTTTTGTACCACTCGAACGTCAACTTCCTGTTAAATGACAAATTTATTTTTTTTTAGCCTAAATCTTAAAAAAAAAATTCGTCAAAGATTTCTCAGCAACTATTCTTTCCAGATGTTTGAAATTTTAACACACCTTTCTTTAGGAAAGTTACTTCTGTACCAATTGGAAGTCAACTTCCTGTTAAATGTCGACTTTGCTTATTTTGTATATTCACATTACAGTGGGGATATTACTAGTGAGCATTGACCCACATATATCTTGTTTTGAATATATGATGAAATACTTTCTATCTTTAACAAAGAAAATGTTTACAAACGTGAAATTGTATTGGCAATATTTACTATAGTTTTACTTTATAACTAAAATCTGCTTTTGTGAACGTAGGCATGGAAAATACAAAACAAAAAAAACCAATCAAATAGTGAGAGTTTCGTTGAGATAAAAACATATCCTTTAGTACATTTTGTACATTTGAGAATAAAAATATAAACATTTCTTGAACATTTTCTTGGGCAGAAACAAGTTCAAGAAATGTTTACTTTTTTAATTCTCAAATGTACAAGCGGTGCAGACATCCAATGACATCCAAAAATAAGCATTCAATGCTTTAATGTGTATGCAGGCAGGATAAATCTTGCTGGTTTATTTGGAATTATTTTGTAGGTTTTAGTGACTGTATTTTTCCCTTTCTTGCTGTTCACACCCTTTTTACAAGTGGATGCTATGGGGGAGAAGAAAGCCAGGACTTTCCAGAAAATCCTTACGTTTTACACTGCTCCAATTACAAAGTTCACCCATTACTCGGTAATTTTTACACTGGAATCCTGCTAGTTGCTTATTTTTCAAATATTGTGTTTTCTATATTATGGTATTTAAAAAACTTTACAGGCTGTACGGTATTTTATTTACAGATCCTGTACATTTTCTTTGTGGCTCTGTTTACTTACTTTCTATTAGTGGACTACCAACCAAACAAAATCACCACAATCGAGAGTATCTGCATTTTCTGGATTTTTACATTCTTTGTAGATGAAATTTACACAGTAAGTTTTCATCAATTTCTTGCAATATACATATGTCAATGCAGATATTTGCAAAGTTTATTTGCTAACAATATATAATTATATACATCAAGTCTTTTTTTTTTTGCTTTAAATAGTTTTTTTATAAAGCATTAGTTCGAATTCTGTAGTTAAGTTATTGAATCAATTTTGTTATAGCTTCTGACTTTTCCATCCCCGACTTTTTGTGGAAAGATAAGAGACTGGTATGGAAAGCTAAAATGTATCGACCTGTTGAATCTCTTGTTCGCAATATTAGCATTTGTGATCCAGGTCATTACCATGCATACGAACACGAATGCGATTAATGTCAGGATTGTTTTCTCAATCAACTGTATAATTTTCTACATACGAATTATGAAGCTTTATACGGCTAATAGCAGTCTTGGACCCAAGCTTGAGATGATCAAAATGATGGTGAGTCAGACTGGGAAATGCTTTGATAAATTTTGAAAGTTTCAGAAAATAAAGGAATACTGTTTTATCAGTTCCTGCTTAAATCCTTTATTTTTTCTACAAAAATAGATTTTTTAAAAAACGAAACAATATACAATGATAGAATAATCTTCCTTAGAAGTTCAAAAATCACACATTGCTGCCTTTCCTATGTTTTTTTCTAATAAACCAACCAGTATTTTGAATAGTCAAGCAATAAAATATGTATATGCTGAACCGTACTCGTTTGTTAGATCAGAAATACCTTGAGATCATCGCTTCATGTAACTCTGGCAAAATATTTAAAAAATGATGTTTAGTGACGCATGCAGGCCACCATAATTTTATTTTGTAGTTTTATGGCTAAACATTTTAAACAATCTTTCACTTCAAGCATAAAACCATTTAACTTTTCTGCTATTTTATATATGCTGGAAAATATGTCATTATCCTAAAGTTGGTCGTGATTACCTACGTATATTCTATTTAAGTATAATCAAGAGGCACGCTTTTAGTACCATAGTGATTAACTTTCCATCTGACTATATACCATTAAGAATAGAATTTAAAAAAGTAGAGTACCTATTTTGAATTGCATTAATATCAACAGTCTACACAATTTAAAAAAAGGAAGTCATTTTACACTTACTATCATGACTGTCCTTAAAAACCAAAGTGAACTAGTGACAAGTGAAATTCAATCGATTAAAAAAAATAACATTGAATAATGCGTTTCATATATTTTGACAGTTTGCCGAACTTTCGATGTTTCTCCTTGTGGTAATCGTCTTTCTCATGGCTTACGGAGTGGCCAGGCATTCGCTTCTGTATGGACAGACAGAAGCATCAGTCAAAATTATCAAAGACATTTTATTTCACCCCTACTGGCAGCTGTACGGAGAACTTGAATTTGATGAATCAATGAATGGTAAGACATTTAAGTAAACAGGGGTTTGAAGAAAAACAAATTAAAACTAAATAATTATTCATTTCTAAAAACGTTAATCATTTAAAATTTGGAATTTAATGCATTAAATGCGATTGTCAATATTAAGAGTCTAAATGAACTAGATACTGAAATAAAAACATCAATATACACACATGAGTTTTTTTTAATTGAAACATTTCTCGTTAATAATGCAATTTCTATATATAAAAGTATTAAAACAAACATCATATGGCGCTTTTTAACACGCTTACCATTACTTAACTGATCATATTCATTCAATGAAAACAGACTTAACTGATCATTAAAAAACTAAGTTGTCACATAAATACCGGTTTTATTCAACATATGCTAGCACTTTATACATACTTCAAATGGCAGATAAAAACACCGCAAATTCCCTAAAATAAGAAATGATTAATTAGAACATGTACAAATGTATTTTCCTTTCGTGAAATTTATCTTTATATATAAATGTAGAGTTCCTTGAAGACTGGTAATTGCAATGAATATACAGCAATAATTAAAAAATAATGGTAAAATTAAAGTAAACAATATTTCAGTATTGGTAAATTGTTTTAGTTTGGCGTTTATTATGCATTGTTAGCTCACCTGAGCTGAAAGCTCAAGTGAGCTTTGTCTGTCGTCCGTCTGTCTGTCCGTCTGTCCGTCCGTCTGTCTGTCTGTAAACTTTTCACATTTTCGACATCTTCTCCCCTGAACTACTGGGTCAATTTCAATCAAACTTAGCACAAAACACCCTCAGGTAAAGGGAATTCAAAATTGTGAAAATTAAGGACCACACCCTCTTTTAAGGGGGGGGGGGTAATTAGGAATTATTGAATTTTTTTTAGAAATTTTCAAAATTCTTCTTCTCAAGAACCATTTGGCCAGGAAAGCTGAAACTTGTGTGAAGCATCCTCAGGTAGTGTAGATTCAAAGTTGTGAAAATCATGACCCCCGATGGTAGGGTGGGGCCACAATGGGGGTCGGGTAGGGTGGGGCCACAATGGGGGTCGAACTTTTAAACGATCCAGCCAGGAAAGCTGAAACTTATGTAAAAAGATCTTCAGGTAGTGTAGATTCAAAGTTGTGAAATTCATGACCCCCGGGGGTAGGGTGGGGCCAAAATGGGGGGTCGAACTTTAACATAGGAATATTCAGAGAAAATCTTAAAAAATCTTCTTCTCAGAAACTACTCAGCCAGGAAAGCTGAAATTTGTTCGGAAGCATCCTCAGGTTGTGTAGATTCAAAGTTTTGAAAATCATGACCCCTGGGGGTAGGGTGGGGCCACAATGAGGGGACGGGGGGGGGGAATTTACATAGTAATATAAAGAGAAAAATCTTTAAAAAATCTTTTTCTAAAAACCATTGCCTAGAAAAGATGTACATCACAAAAACTGAAATGTTATCATATATGGTGTTACTTATATGCAAGCATTTTGACATATTGCTGATTCTTTAAAATAGATTAGACTTTAGCCCCTGGACAAATTTTGGCCTTTACAAGGGGTTCAGAGTTTGATGTAGGTTTATATTCCATATGTAGGATCTTTTTGAGAACTGCAATGCTCAACAGGTGATATGACTATAAAATCATCCTGTTAGGAAAGGGACTTGAATAGAAACATAAGAATATCCAGGCCGAAAAAAATGGATTTTTTAGGTCACCTGAGTAAACTCAGGTGATCTATTGCTATCTGTTTTCGTCCGTCGTCGTGCGTCGTGCGACGTGCGTCGTGCGTTAACAATTTACATTTTTAACTTCTTCTTAAAAACTACATGGCTAATTGTTTCCATTTTTGTGTGAAGCATCTCTATGGTCAGAGGAATGTAAATTGTGAAATTGGTGGCTCTACCACCCCCAGGGTGTCACAGGTGGGGCCAAATATG
>WFKH01010211.1:44038927-44052088 GCA_016163765.1 Magallana hongkongensis
TATTTTGTAAGTTTACATACGTGGGATAAATAAATTGAATGGAATCTGGGCACCTCTTCTATAGTATGTCATACACTCTGTTAGGAGCTTCAAGTCTTGTGCTAAACTAGCATAAATGCATTTATGAGACTCCTCGACAATTTTGTGTATGGGCTATGGTACTCAGGTGACCGTTAAGGCCTATTGGCCTCTGGTATTTATACAGGATCTACATGTATTATACTACATTGTCCAGATAGTTTGTCATATGACTCCATTAAGCAGATTTCATCATACCTATTGTTCCTTAGGTGAGCGATGTGGCCCATGGCCCTCGTTTTTTGTTTTATTTTTACTTCAACGGTTAAATGCATGAAATATATTAAACACAAAGTGAAGATTATTTTTTGCACCTTAGCGGCGGACAAGTCCGGAAATTTAATTTCAACTCCGACGACGACTTCATCGATATCGGACACTGAGTGTCCTTGTTGGACTTCATCATTACAGATGAACCTGACCAATTCATCGCAATCAAACATTGACTGTCCGTGTTGGTATTCGTCAGTACAGAATAAATTAACCAATTCATCGCTATCGGACATTGGATGTCTTTGTTGGAATTCATCAGTACAGATAAACTTTACCAATTCGTCGATGATTGAAACTAACTGTCCATGTTGGTATTCGTCAGTACAGATTAACTTGACCAATTCATCGATAACGGACATAAAATGTCTTTGTTGGAATGCGTCCTTTCAGGAGAACACGGCCATGCCGCAAATCTTGACCGTGGAGAATCTAAATATCGTACTGGTATATATCCTGTGTGCAGGATACCTCATCATCGGCGCTATTCTGCTGTTCAATCTTCTCATTGCCATATTCAAGTAAGGGGCTTGTAACTCTCTAATTTTTAATGGCAAACTGTGCCAGTTTCAGCTTACATTTGTATAAAGCTGATTGGTGTTTTATTTTCAAAAATCTGCATTATGGTCAATTGTACCTGATAACGAAGCTAGGTTTATATATATCAGTGCTAAGGTGCACCCTAAAATACACATTTTTGAAATACTAAAATACGCATTATCTTTATATAACTGTTATTTTATTTAGCTTTTACATATCATTTTTTTAAAATGAGAGCCATAAAAGTTACGTTCGTGAGAAAAATGATGTTAGATTTTGAGTTGCATGTAGATTCTTTGCTACTTAAGTTCAAAACTACCTAAACACACATCTATTTTAAGCTTACCTTAACCGAAGATTCAAGTAAACTTTTCGGATCACCTGTTGTCCGTCGTCCGTCCGTCTATCTGTAAACTGTTCTCATTTTTTATTTATTCTCTCTAGAACCACTGGGCCATTAACAAAAGTTGATATCAAGTATTCTTATGGGAAGGGGATATTTAATTGTTAAAATAAAGGATAAAACCCTTTCCAAAAGCAATATAATCATGAAACAGTGAAAATAGGGTTTGTGGTTTGTGTCTTAAAAAATCTTCTTCTTAAGCACCACAGCACTAGAAACGCCAATATTTATATAAAAGCCTGTTTAAAAATCGTTTTCTCAAGAACTACAATGCTACAATTTGTGATATTACTATGCAAGCATCCTCAGATAGTGTAAATTCTAAATTGTTAAAACCATGACCCCACGACAAATATTGGGGCCCCAAGAAGGTTCAAAATTCAACATAAAAGTATATAGGAAATATGTTTAAACACCTTTATATCACCACGCACTTAATCTTACCAATTTACAAAAATACAAATCCAAGTTGTATCTTGGCGGCATTATCCCTCCAAGTAATAAGAGAAGCAGAAAATAACTCTAGTCCTTTTACTGTTTGCACAATTTAAAAGGACTTTATATTACAAATTGGCCAAAAGGGACAAAATGGAAATTTAAAGCTCCTCTCTCTCTCTCTCTCTCTCTCTCTCATTCGTATTCGTGCAAAACAGGTCATTTAAAGATATAACGAGATAATGCATATCCATCTCTCTCTCTCTCTCTCTCTCTCTCTCTCTCTCTCTCTCTGCTTAGAAGGTTTTTATATTCATAAATTTCAAAAGAGATACAAGAGCTGTTGTTCAGATGATCGATATGACCCATGGGCCATTGGTTTTTATAGCAAAATTTTAAAATCCGAAACCCTTCTTTAAAAAACCCGCATTAATATGATTCACTTTAAAATAAAAAAATGAAATATATTTGTTATTGTACATGTATCTGCTAGTTTTTTTTTTTTACATTATCATTTCTCAAGTACAATGGACCATTTAAGTGGTTTTTTTTTACTTTATCATTTCTCAAGTACATTTGACCATTTTAGTTATTGTGGCCTCATTTAAAATGTGCACTACCCGCACGCCACGGTGGAATTGTTAAGATCCCTTTATTTTTTGATACGAAAATAGAATTATTTAAGCTTTTTTCGTGTTACTGTTATCTGGGTTTATTTCTTTTTGTATTCGTTATTTTGATTTCATTCAGTCACATCTTCACTAAAGTGGAACAGAAATCCAACGAGATCTGGAAGTTCCAGATGTACTTCTTAACCATGGAATTTGACAACAAGACAGCCCTGGTTCCCCCATTGAGTATAATCCACCACCTATATCTGTGTTTCAAGTGGATAGCGAGGAAAACTTGTTGCAAAAAGAGTTCTCATGGTAATTGCTGGAAAAGGGCCCTTAAGTTACGTGTGTCTGCCTAAATTCTGAAAAAATGGTTAAGGTACTGGTAGAGTAGGTGAGGAAAGTTAAAGAAAATATACGTGATCTTTCACCCCTGTTTGATAAAGATGCATATACCTGGCAAATTTGCTGTAAAGAGAGAGAGAGAGAGAGAGAGAGAGAGTTTATAAAAAAGCGTAAGTTATCTAAAGTTATTCTATATAAATGAAGTAGAAATTAAGGTTGTTTCTTATAATTTGATTGTTTGCAACTAAACTTGGAAAATAAGCCCATTATTTCGATAAAAAATACCGTTGATTTGTACAAAATTGAAATGTAACGTCGAGCGGATTTATATGATTGCACGCACGTCGTATTGTGACGAAGGCAAGTTATCTTATACGGTAAAGATGAATTTAATGTTGAGCCAATTAATTGAGGCGATACAACTAGAATTACATGTAAATTGTGCATTTAGACATTTATGTATAGTATCAAATTTATTGTATATTAAAGTTAGAAATCAACTTGCTTTGCTTAGGGAGCGACGCGGTCAATGGGTATTTTGGTGTTTTTTTAAGGAGTACAGTTTACTGAACGCCACCTAGAATATTTGCAACTTTTTGAGACAGAGGAAATGGCCAACTATCTGCGCCATAAGAAATCAGAACACAAGGATTCAGCTGAGTCTAAACTTCAGAAGAGGTAACATTAGAGTTCGCATTATATTCAACACATGCCAAAGGGCTGTTTGATGAAAACCATTGTTTGTTTAAAAAAAAAAAACAAGTAAATTGAGATACTGAATAAAGACTTTTTTAGTTATCATTTTAGACGAAGTTGTAATTACAAATGCACGAAATACACAAATATAACAACATAACGGAACTGAATACCCCTCATTGTTTAAAAATTAACAGAGTTGAGGAACTTTTTAAACTGGTGGAGGAAGAGTTTACGGCAGATCAAGGTGACCTTCTAACCACACATACGCCAGCCCTGACCAGACAGAACACACTTGAGCGTGTTACGTTGCAGTCTAATAGATGGCCCAAGCCAAAGGCTGTCATTGAGTTTGCCAAGAAGCTAGAAGAGATGGAAGCCATAGAGGAGGCCGCTGAGGTCTGAAGTCGTTAATTGTCTTGATTATAACTGTTATTACAAGTTTTTAAGATTTGACAAACTATATTGAAAATTCCTGATATTTTAACGTACATGTTTAGTTTTTGTATCATAATCAATTGCCGTAATAGTGAATCACAATGTATATTATGGGCGATATAACGCCATACGATAAAAAAAAAACTTCTTGATTCTTATGCGTTCTTTAATAAGAAGGAGATCGATGTTGCGGTATAGCTATGCGGGTTTATATTTTGAAAATAAGCTGAGAGGATCCCACAATGTTAGTGAAACATAAGTATTACATACCAGAACGCAGTAAACACTGTGACCGCCTTTACTTGGCTATAGATACAAATGTTCTGATTTCAAAAGTCGTTATTATAAAACACATTTTAAAATTGCAGGTTCAATAAATTATAAATAAAAATAAAATATCATCAACTTAAACAATACGATAATTGATATTAAAATGAACAGAATCGAACAGATATTTACTGTAAATTCAATGAAAATTATTTTAAGCTTTTCTGTGTCATTATATGATTGGGCAATTTTATTTTAACATTATTCAGGCCGTTAAGGATGAAAATAAAATCAAGAAAGAAAAAACAAAAAAGGATAGTAAATATAAGAGGAAATTGAAAGAGGAAGAGAAAATTTATATAACAGACCAAGAAAATGAAGCTGAACCTGACTTTAAACCAGACATTGAGGCTCAAATCCATATTCCTGAACCAGTTTGGGCAACGCCACCTCTGAGGCATTCCAGAAATCTGTCTCCATGGGCCCTCAGCGGCAAACCGCATAACAAAACTCTTTACACACACCGGCGTCTGACACCGCAAAATGACTCATCGGACGACTCGTCTGACAGTGAGGACAGCGATCGAGTAAAATATCCGGTGCAATATAAAACTCTGGGCACTCCAAGAGGAACCATATCGGAATCATCATCGAGTGAAACGGACGTTCCCAGGATAACGAGGAAAAGGGTATCACTGAGGCGGGTGGAGAGTAGCACGGAAGACGAGCTACGATCTAGAGCTAAAAATTATCAAAGATTTCGAAATCGACAACTATCTGATTCAGATTAATTTTTCAAATTAATAGATTACAACAACAAAAAATAATTCATTTGAAAATTTAATAATTTAATCAAGAACTGAAACTGACAAAGATGTCAAGCACTTTAAAGTAAAGCCAGAGTTTTATTGTGCATAATTTATTGTTTTTCAATTCATAAACCAAAAAAGCGAACAATTCATATAAACCCTGTCCCATATTGCCGTCCTGCCACGTTTTGATGATTTTTAGCAAAAAATACACAAACCCGTCAAAAGACTATCTTTGAAATTGATGAAAGGAGAAAATCCAAGATATTTTCATTAACACGTTATCTCTTCTTTAAAACAGAAAATTTTGGGTTTTTTCTAAAAGTAAAAAATATCGTTTCAACATTGATGTAATAATTAAAATCGACCATTAAAACAGTCTGCGGTATGATTATCTTTAAACTGAATATAACATCATTAGCCATTGAAATTAATGATGTTTTATATATTAATGATCATTCAAAATGTGCCATGTTTTTCAGCATATTTAATATCACGTGACTGCCGTTCTTCCTACTTTTCTACATCAGATTACTACCGTATATACAGTCTAGACTGCCTTAGCGCCTCTCTGTATTAAGCGAATCTCTGTCTTATGCGACCATACTTAGACCGCCCAAGGTAATTTCCTATATGAAAACCCTGCATTAAGCGACCCCCTGCCTTACGTGACAAGCGACCGTCATTTTTTTGTCCCAAACTGCTGGGTAGACTGTTTTAAGCGACTTTTAGCAAATTAAAATGGCGTATCACGATGAGAAACACAATTACAAATGTTTTGTTTTCATAACCAATTAGAATATCACCTTTCATGTTAACGGTTATTACCATTAACCCTCATACGTGAGGGTTTTCAAGGCTCCCGCTATATCTCTAAAGACGACTTTTGTCGCACCCTGTATAAACAAACATGGCGACCCGATAGTAATTGAAATTTTATAAACATCGGATTATAAGTTGTTTATTGTTACTTGATAAACGGACGTCCCGGCCAAACTCATATAGGCATGCACATGTTCAAGTTGAATCCACACATCGATATTTATAAAGAAGTTGCGTAATTAACACGTGTATAAAGAAAAATTGAGAGGGTGCTTAGTAGAATAAACAAACATGGCGGATAACGAGTCCGACATTATACATGTACGAGTATTATAAACACAATTTTAGGGTCAGATTAATAGTTATCAAAACATGTGTAAAACTACGCATGGTTAAAGCTGTTTATTGTTACTTGGTAAACGAAAGCATCATGAAGAAAACATCATAGATTGTTATGTTGCAGAAATGTAGGTAACATCGTCTTACTTGCCAGTCATTAAATAATACAAAACAATTAAATCAAACTGCCATAGTCCATTTTGGGGAAACAAAAACATTCTGAGTTTACTTAAACGCCCCATTTGTTTTTATAGTAAGTGATTCTGTACAAAATTGAATTTTTTTAAGATGATGAAATTTTAATTTCAGTCTATCAAAAACTAGTTTAAATTATAGCTAAAAGATATATGAATTAACTACATATGTATTTGGTACCAATTGTTATGGATAGCCAAAAGGTAGCTCAAAAGATTGTGAAGTTAGTCTTGGACTGCGTTATGTGACTCCCTGTCTTATGTGACTTTTTTTATCTGTCCCTTGGATGGTCACATAAGACAGTCTAGACTGTATCTGCAAATCTTGTGTCGGTGGGTGGGGGGGGGGGGGGGTGTCCCTAAATATATACAACTTTTAAAAAGATATAGTCAATAATGTCTGTGTTTTATTTACTTGTCAAGCTCACAGTTTTAAAGTTACTTTCTGTTTCTGGCTACAAAAGAATTAACAAAATGATATGAATTTTTTTTATTACAAAGTTTTATCGGTGTTTTAATCGACATGTTCAATTCTGATATTATTAATATATTGGTTAGCTATTGAAATCATTATATTACTTTGTCTACATTCCTTTGTTTGAGAAATAAATAATAATAATTTTGTAAATCTATTAATTTATGAATTTTATAGATTTTTTATGGAATTTATTTTTTATTCTCGATTTGTTTTTGTCAATGTTTATCTTATGAAACTATTATTGATAGTTTTTGTTTTAATTTTTCAATTTTACTGATTAACATTGAAGAAGTCACATTTATATATATCCATCATTTACCTTTATATAGTCTCATGTTTATAACTAATGAGATTAAACACCAATAATATCATACTGATTATACACCTGCATAACCAAAAACCTTAACATTTGACATTATACAATATTGATCCGTTGATTCTGTCCAAAAAACATGTGCTTTCATATAAGCAATCGGAGACGATATGTTCTTTGATATTATACAATTTTACTTTCATACACATGCATATTAAACTCATGCTTTTATTTTTGTTAGTCAACAGTGTGTCTTTTTTGTAAGGTTTATGTAAGGTTCTATTGTGATATCTGACCTTTCTTGTTTTATTTCAAATGATGCCTTTTCTTGTTGCTCATTTTGAAGTCCGTCCAAAGCCTCATATTTTTGCTTCATAATCATTTTTATTGATCTACGAATGTGAGCACATTTAAAAAGAAATTAATTTGTGCATACATGATTTTAATGTTTGATACGTGTATTACGTGTATTGTTAATGTGTTGTCACTAATTGTTAACTTTTTTGTTAAATCAGTCATATGGTACTATATTTGATTATCCAGACATAAAAGGTGTTACATTTGAAATAGCGTGTAATGATTGTAAGAAAATCCCGTCACAATTACTAATGACCCTTTACTATGAAATATTTATTCTATGGTCTATTTATTTTAGCAAAGTAACTTAGTGTTCATATACTGATATATATGATGTCTGTTTAGATTTATCAAATCTGTTTATATATATATATATATATATATATATATATATATACATTCAGTGTTAATTTCCTATTATGTTTGCATTGCAAATCTTCGACGTTCAAAAACACACGCCGAACCTGAACACGGCATATGAACACAACTAAACAATATCACGCGTTGTGAATAGTTATATGTTTATTCGATTTCATGAAACATTCAAACTTACCTAACCAATTTGATGTATACTTTTGAAAAATATTTGTTTAATCATACATATCCATATCAAAAAAGAGTGTTTTCGACAAAGTTTCTGTCACTATAAGTTACCAGTAGAAGCGCACAAATTAGCATGTTTATAGCCGCTCCATGTATTATTCGCATCTAAGAAAAAGAGCGTAAATAATGCCTTTAAATAGAATACAAAAATGATTTTACATGTACATAATGTATGATCTGTGTTGGCATTATCATACTGCGCTAACGCGCGTCATTGATATTGTCTGCACGACCTGGTGTGTTATAGGACCGACAATATAAAAAAAAAGCATTTAGTGATGGAATATTTATGCTGATATTGTATATATTCTTGCTTAATTTATTTTTATATATCGACATAATTTTATATATGTTTAAATGTATATATAAAAAAATATATCGTATGTTGCACAGAAAGCATACCCACTTCTTCCATTGAGAGAAAAACTATTTGGAATCTGACATTAGTGGATTTATTGGTTAGTCTTTTTGTCCTAGTCTTCTTATCCCGTTTTGTAATCGATCAGTGGCTGTATGAACACAATCGGACTGTCTATTAAGAAACGGGAAAGAAAATACTCAACATATATATTTTTTATGCTTATTTTTTTTTTGTAGATTTTTTCTAAAAAAAATATATATATTGTGTTAAAACAATAAAATTATATTTAAAAAATTCCCTTGAGCGATTTATTTATCTATGAAATTTGATAAGAGAGATGAGAAAAGAGTGTGCAGGGGAGTTTGAAGCAGCATTGCCTCTTACAAGATATTTACATTGAAAAGAACCCATATCACAATTTCTTGTAATGTGTACAGTGTATTTATTGGTTTATGCAATAATACATTTTTTTCATAGAAAAAAAGCCACACTCTCTTTATCTATCATATATTCATTTTTATTATTATTGTTAGGAATAGGACTTGAATGCCGTGTATCAACCTAGTAATATGAATCTTATTTCCATTTTTTAAAGGAACGTGTTATATGTAAATATGTGTTTAACTTATTACCTATTGGCTTGTTTTGGATTGTGAATATTTTGGGAGGAAGATCCCGACCCTTTTGTAAGTTTAAAGGGTTACATGAGTTTCTTAACTAGTAAAACAAATTAACCAAAAATTGATATTAAATCTTGTCCCCTGATGAATTTATGAACCCCTTTCTGTGTTTCATTAACTCTGTAATTGATGAATCAGATCATATTTCATTTTCAATTACGCTTTTGTGTCGTTTCATTTGATAACATTTTCTCCCGCAAAATTTTTGATTATTAATTTCCAATGTTATATTCTTGACAAACAACCATGTAATGATATTGAAGTGAATTGCATTCCTATGGGCAAAAACACACCAAAAAACAAAACTTCTGCATTACAATTCATTTTGGATTAAAAAAAAACCCCGGAACAAATTCTCCTTAAGGTTCCTCGACACACCAAAATTTTATTTTATGGATCGATTGAGAATCTTTTTTGAAATATGATTCCACAAAACAGAGATCAATATCGGCTTTCAGTTATTTTATATGAATTTTTTTTGTATTTTTTCAGTGAAATAGGAAAAACTGTTTTGCGGACAAACAGGGTATTTTAGAGCTTAAAGCCTGGTGTCAATTAATGTGTAATATAATTATGAATAAATTCATGCCAAAGATCGTTTGGTCAAGTGTTTAATTCTTTAATTAAAAAAAAATATCTGAAAATCAAAATTGTAATTCTTTAATATCTTTTTAATCTATGGATAAAATTTAAAGAATAACATATAGTCACATAAAGTATTTACTAAACAATGATATTGTAGTGGGAAAGTCCTTTTTCCCAGTAGCGCTGCCACCAGCTGATTATCTCCCATCAGCAAGGAAACTTAAATGACCCATAATAAAACATAACTTAACCTGACCTACTAAGCTCTAATACTTTTACTCCGACCCTGACACTGACCATGACTCTGACTCTTGAACTGAAGTCTAAAGACTCATTGTAATAAGACACAAATTGCGAAAGTTAACAAATTTATTCATTTGAACGAATATAACGAGTTAAATGCAAAACAACGCGCTGAGGATTTCACTCATGCGTAAAACACGACACAAAAGAAAAACGCGTAAACGACGAGATCGACTTGCTAATACAACACAATTAAAGGGGAACAACTTGGGATAATTCACCATAAACAATACTTCAAGTTTTAAATAAAAATCAATATAGAACTGAAATTACATGGGGGTTATCACCCATCAATTTCAGAGAGCAATAGAGTTAAACTTATGCAATGAATTCTCAGGGGAAAATCACCCTTAAAATTCTAGAGCTCTCAGAGGAAAAATCACTCTTGAGATGTTCCCTATGATTTAATTAAACACTAATTAGAATAATTACTAACTGTCGTAATTACTTGAGACAATCATCAAGTTCAAATTTCAACAAACACTTTACAAACTATATTTCATTATAGTTATCCAAAAATTATCCCAAAAATGTAGCACAGTTAATAGAAATCCGAGATAAACTTAAAAAGAAGGCCAGATTTTCCAACAAAGTTAACTTAATAAATAAAATAGAATCTGCCAAATCTACGTGTAAATTGCTTTAAAACTAAACTGATAAAAGTCTCAAAATTTAGCTAAATTAAATATAAGAATCCCTTTCACTTATCAAACTTAAATAAAATGCTTTAGATACGAAAATCAATAAAACTCCATTTCAAAAATTAAGATGCAGCCTAAACAATAATAAAATAAAAACAACGACTTACGTCGTCTCCAGAATGAGAGAAAACCCAAAGAGAGCGAGTTACAGAATTTTCTTGCTTTTATATCACCAAAAACAGAATTCCATATATTGCACGAGCGAAACATAGAAAAATACAGAAAAACACGGAGTCTGTATAAATCACGTGATATCAATAGAAACTATTACAGAAAATCTACACACAGAGTTCTATTATAAAAATCTCGTCGAGTCTCGTCTTATAAATAACAAAACAACACATAAAGTTCACATGGAAAATATTAGTTATGTTCCCAAAAATCTCGTATACACTTATAAAGACTTTTATATTTCCCGCATAAACGGAGAAATCGATAAAACACACATTCGGAACACTTCATAAATCTTCATACAAAGTAAGGTAAACTCCGTACACACAGGAAGTGCAAAAACGAAAGTACACATGTAGGAACGTAACACATGTCAACAATGATTGTTTGATACAAAAGTAAGTTATTAAGGCTCATAATTAATCTATACCGTTAATAGTACAAATATTCTTCTCCATATGTACATTTATGATACAACTGCAATATTAAAGGATATCGCAAAATAAAATAACAAGGGGGGGGGGGATCAAATCACTACAATATTTTAAAAAGAAATTGAAATGAAAATGCGAAATTTTAGAAAAAATGCTATTTATCAAATTTGAACCGATCCCGATTGAAAAAAAAATGATCCCGATCAGAATTATTTTAAAATTGAAATTTTACAAATAAACTGCAGTTTTTTCTAAGTAATTGATATAAATTATAAAGTTAGTAAATGAAAAAAACCATTTACAGCTAAACAACCTGAAATTTTTGCAAAATTGTGATTCATTCTAACTTTATGTGATTTCGTTCGGGATCAGTTTAATTACAATCGGGATCGGTTCGATTTTAAAATTTTCCATTTTTTCTTTAATTTCACTATTTCGCTTCAATTTCTTGTTGAAATATGATTGTACAGCAATTGTTTAATGCGAGTAACAGTTTATCTGCAGTTTTTATCCATAGATTTAAAAAAAATATCTACAATTCTTGTTTTCATTTTCATAAATATTTTTTTTACAAAAATATTACAAAGTTTATCTGGCCGTCTTTAAAATGTATTTATAGATAATTGCATTGTGCATTTATTGATACCAGATTTTTAGCTCTAATATAGCTTGTTCGTAGCTAAAACGATGTTTCCGGTTTCTATCAAAAAATACAAAAAAAAATCATATAAAATAATCAGAAGCCGATATAGGTGTCATTTTTTATAATCATTTCTCAAAAATGATTCTTCATCGATCCATCAAATAATGCATTGGTGTGTCGAGGAACCTTAAACAAGAATCATAATGTTAACCACTCATGTATTCAAGCTTTCACAAATTTCAATTGAAAACATGAAAGACAGGCCAAATTAAAAACATGACTGGCAGGCCATAGCATTTCATGACTACAAACGTACAGTTTTTGCATTATATTCTTCAGTTTTTAAGACTGACCTAATTATATAGTATTTCGAACTGGCAGATGCATAAAGGTGTATTTACAGCCCGGAAGTATTTTTTCACTATTTCTATCTAAAAGATCAATTTTAATCTATTTAGAAACTAGCAAGACTAAATGAAATCTACATCAGCTCTATAGTAATCGAAAGTCTGATGATTGACAAACATTGAGATTCTGGATTGATTATCATTCATTAGGAAATTATGGTGGAGCGATACTACTATCGCTCCTTCGCTTTCGCACCATCGCACTTTCGCCTTCGCCTTTTTTTCTCTCCTTCTATTACATAAAATCACCAGGCTGAAGCTAGCAGCCACTAACAGCAGCCATTAAGCGCGTAGAAGCTAGCAGCCAATAAGGAAAATCATCAAAGTACTGAGAGTACTCGAATAGAAAATTATATTTTACTTCATTATCGGCATATTTTAATTAATATCAAAAAGATTTATGCATGAATAATTTTTATGAGCTTTGACAACTTCGAGGCAGTAAAGCTCGCCTGGACAAGAATTATAAATGTGTCTAAGTTTAAGGAAATTCAACTGATTATTGATATTTCCTATACGTGTGCTTATATTTGATCCCCGGGTCTGTTTACTTTTTGTCCGGAAATAATATGCATCGAAAATTAAAAAGTCCTTGTATTATTACAAAATAGGGACGATCAGACATCTAACAATGTGATTTTATTGTGATAAAAATAAGCATCTGTCGCAAACCAAAACAAAAACAACATAAATCCAAAGGTGAATTTGGGATTATTTTGTGACAGCCATTTTTTGACGTAAACCTTCGAGTAAAAAATACTAAGATATATATGAAAATATTTAGCTCACCCGAACTTTGGCATTTTTAAGCATTTCACAATGATATAGGGGTTAAAGGTAGTTCATTATCACCCTTATCTTTGAAGTGTGCATCA